>VXBT01012517.1:0-72838 GCA_013400235.1 Oriolus oriolus
TATCACAGAAATATTTTGTGTTCTTTGTAGTTACATTGCTTTTATTGTTCATTCCCTTAGGGCCAGTATTAGCTACACTGAGTAATACCCTACTCAGGAAACAGTTCAGTTGCAACAGATTTATGACAGACTGGTCTGGCAGTAGCTGCTGATGTATTTCAGTACGTCTGTTTGATTACTATACCACTATACCACCATCTGGTAGTTCCTTTGCTTTTCTTCTCTCTTTGTATTTAATTTATTTATTGTTTTTTCTATTTAAAGATAATTTGAGAAAAATATTTTTCATTTGTCCTTAATATTTAAATCTGAATCTCTGGCCTGTACTTACTACAAATACAGAATTGGTTTCATAGAATTTCTCATTTGCATGTAGTCATAGTTAAAGCAAATTATTCTCATAATTTCTTCCATAGCTTAAGATTTCTGTTTGAGGCTTGATAATTGCAGAACAATAGCACCATAGTTCGGTGAAGAAATGTCCCCAGAAATGGCCAATTCACTTCTCTTAGATGTGGATATCTTGAGTGTTAATGAGAAAAATTCCTTATTCTAATAACTCTCATGGTTTGTGCTCCTTTATATCAAACAAAGACTTTTCTGAATCTCAAAAATATAAGATAAAGGGATGAATTCTCCAATTTAAGTTCATTCACACTTCTTGGAAGGGTGTAATAACAGAAAGTGATTTCTTAGAAACAATGTAAAGACTGATGTAATACACTGGGGAGTAGATTATAAACATGAAACATTATCTACAGCATATCATAAATCTAGAGATATTCTAATAATAACAACTTTCATTTAATAGCACAAGTATTACTCACGGACAGGTAAGGTCTGAAAGATCTCGATTTTGCTATACTCTCCTTGCCCTTTTCCATTTACAGCAGCTACTTTGATTTCATATGTTGTATTTGGTTCCAAATTGCTCAGAACAACCATTGCTAAAGGAAAGAAAAGAAAAAAAGGGAATAAAATTTGAGGAAGCAATAAATCTAAAAAAAGGAAAGTAAGGCAATTTCATAATTTGCTTTCTTCACTCACAAACTAACGAGTCTCATATTCTGACAGTACACTGGTTTCAAAGAGCTTTTTTGTTGAGTGCCAATAGTCCCTTTTTTCATCTGCATAAAATCATTGCTGTGACTGAGCAAGTTACGCTTCTGAAGGAAAAGTGAAGTCAGTGTTAGAGAAGCCACAGGCAACAGTTAAGGACCTTGATGGGGATGGACATTTTATGTTCCGATTGTGAGCACCGTGTATTGGGTTTGCACACCCAGGTGTTGGTAGCGAGGGTGCTACGGGGGTGGCTTCTGTGACAAGGTGCCAGAAGCTTCTTCCACGTCTGACAGAGGCAATCCCAGCTGGCTCCAGGATGGACCCACTGCTGACCAAGTCTGAGCCCATCAATGACAGAAGCCCTCTGTGACAGCATATATAAGAAGGAAAAAAGTTATTGTGCAGATGTATTTGCAGCAAGAGAAGAGCAGGATGACGATATGTGAGAGGAACTGCTCTGCAGATACCCAAGTCAGTGCAGAAGGAGGGGCGGGAGGTGCTTCAGGAGCCAGAGCTGAGATTCCCCTGCAGCCTGTAGAGCAGCCCATGGAGATGCAGCTGTGTCCCCACAGCCCATGGGAGACCACGGGGATGCAGAGATCCACCTGAGGCCCATGGAAGAGGCGCACACAGAGCACGTGGATGCTGAGAGAAGGCTTTGACCCTGTGGGAAGCCCGTGCTGGAACACGCTCCTGGCAGGGATGTGCAGACCTATTCCAGGAGCCCATGCTGCAGCAGGTTTCCCTGCAGGACTTGTGACCCTGTGTGGGAACCATGCTGAAGCAGCCTGCACCTGAAGGATTGACCCTGGGGAGGAGTGACTCCTGCTGGAGAAGTTCATGGAGAACTGTTGGCCATGAGATGGACTCACATTGGTGCAGTTCATGGAGAACTGTCTCTCATGGGAGGGACCCTGCGCTGGAGCAGGGGAAGGACTCCACTCCCTGAGCAGCAGCAGGAACAACGTGTGATGAACTGCCCATTATCCCCATTCCCCATCTCCCTGTGGGGGAGGAGGTAAAGCTGGGAAGGAAGAAGAAGTGGTGGGAAGGTGTTTTTAAGATTTCTTTTACTTCTCATTATCCTGCTCTGATTTTGGCTGATAATATATTCAATAATTTCCCCAAGTTGAGTCTGTTTTGCCTGCGATGATAATTGATGCATGACCTCTCCCTGTCTGTATCTCAGCTCATGAGCCTTTTTTCACTTGTTCTCTCCCCTGTCCAGTTGCACAGGTGAATGAAACAGCAGCTGTGGAGGTCAAGTGGTATCCAGCCAGGGCCAACCCATCACACATAGGAGACATGAATCTGGCAAAAAAATGATGGAATTTTCCATCCTCCTCAATGGCAACTGGCACATAATGCGTGTTCCAGACACCTTCATACAGTTCATAACTTGCCATTTTTCCTTCATGGACAGCAGAATCGACTGTCCTTGATCTACACTCCAAAATGCAGCTACATGCACATTGAAGGTGACTTTCTGGTGCTGTGGTCTGCCAGTTCAATAATGTGTTCAAGACCTAAAATGGCAGGTGCCTATGATGATCAAGGGAAGAGATCTGAGTTATCTATTGAGGACCTGAAAGAGAATTAGGCACGTTTGTACATATTTCAGAGGAGGTGTATGGAAATATATAAATTAAATGTAATAATAATAATAAAATTATAAAAACAACAACAACAACAAGACTTGGGAAGCAATGGAGTGGGAGCGTAGGACATGATTTCACAACTCAAGACTGAATTCCTGACAGTGATCATTCACACAACCTAGTCCTATGATTCTACCTCAAGATGCCACCTGAAGCAGAAAACAGGGGTAAAACTTGCCAAAAAGCACTAAGAATGCAACAGCAAATCTAGAAGTAAAATCCAGGAAAATAATGTTGGACTCTGGGAACCTTTATGGGAATACATTATAAATAGTATCATAATACTATATTTACTAAAAGTAATATTGAATGTGCACTTGGAAATGTTGATCCATGCAGAGCTCTTGGAGCATTACCCTGCCTTTAGAAGAAAGATTCCTTTTACTGTCTCTCCAGCAATTGCCTGCTTGCTGATTGCCAGTTCTGTGATGAACTCTCCATATGTCAGATTCATACTGGGGAAGGGATGGAAATTAGATGGGCTGGACTAGGAGGACAACAGCATTTGTCTTGCCCAGGCAAGCAGGGGCTGTAATGTCTTATAAGTGGATGTACAAATGTCGTATCTTAAAAAAGAGCCAGTAGTATCTTTCACAGTCCCTAGGGAGCCTAATTTTTTCATTATAAAGGAGTATTTTTTTACTTGCTTGGGGCCAGCTTTTCAAGTTATATATTCAATGAAAGCAGAATTATTTCTGTCCATACTCTTTGTTATTCTTTTCAGTCTAGATTTATTAGAATTTCTATTTCTTTAGTTTCTGCAGCAGTTCGACAGAGTTCCCATTAAATGGGAAGCTAAAGGGATTTAATGAATTTTGGAAAGCAGTAACTTCTACATTTCACACTCTATTATGGGCATTTTGCATGAATTTGCCATTGAAACATAACTGTTTTCTTGTAAATAAAACAGTAGAATTGTATGTCTTCCAGCACATTCCAGCTTTATCATTTCATGAGGTTTAAAAAAATTGAACTCCAAAGTATAATCATCTCATGAAAAAATAATGTATCATCATGAGAATAAGAATAGAATTTGGAGATTAACATTAAGTTCTGTTAAGATGAAATTTAAAACTTAACTAAGCAGTAGCAGTATTTGACTTGCCTTTCAGCCATGATTACTTTCCAAGGATGAATAATTTCACTGAAAATAAACCTTAGGGCATATCAAATATTAGTGCTACTCTAAATGTTTTTAAAATTTAAACAACATAAAAGCACAACTATGAGTCTACATTTAAGAAAATGCAAATGTGTTAACTACATGAAACCTAAGGATCCAATTTTCTAAACACTCCTGGGACCTACAGAAATGACTAAAACTACTTATATAGGCAGTATTTAAAGACTCAGTGTATACTGTAGAATCCCCTCCACAGCACTATGTATCTAGATACAATGACTTTTGCAATTGTATTTGTGGAATTAACCAGCTATATCTGTTAGCATAATATGTCCTCAAAAACTGGACCTGCTTAGTGTGGGTGTAATGTGGATATAGTATATATGCAGGAAAAATTATAACTATGGCCTTCTGAAAAACAAAGAAAAGAACCATTCTGGATTAGAATACTTTACATGCTCCAGCTGTGAAAGAATAATTGGAGCAATTAAGTAAGATTAAGAAGTTGTCTCACAGAGCGTAACAAAAGTGCAGGACTAATGAGTAATCTAAGAGAACAGAAAACTTCACTGCTTGCTAGGAGTTTTAGAATATGTTGAGATTGGAAGAAAATACTTCATAAACTAGTTAAGTTTTTTTTCAATGTGTGTATCTGTCATTTAAGTATAAAATCAGCTTACTGATCTTTCCATACACAAACAAATTCTTCTGACAGGAAAATAGCCCTGGCCACAATGGATATTTTGATTTCAGCTTGCAATAATCAGCTGAAAAATTTAAAATAATATTCTGAAAGCAATACAGTTCTTTCACTTTCAGTGTATAAATATGAAAAAACCAGTCCCCCGCATACCACATGTGTGCATTGTGCCATTGGCACATTTATTGATGGATATCAAGTTCCAGACATACTGAAAGTGAAATCCCTTTCTTTCAGAGTATCATTTGGAATTTCCCAGTTTCTTCTAGGTGTAGACAGAAGAATCGGTAGATAGTTTTTCTAATCACAGTATCTGTGATCTTTAGCTGAAGAATTCAATTTTGTAGATTGATTTTCCTGGGATTATTCACGTAGTGACTGGTTAGATTGAGGAATAGATTTGGAAAGAATACTTCAAAGAGGGAAAAGCAGAACATTCTCTTGTGAACTCTGCAAATTAAATAAATTATCTAATTTAAGATAATTAATAAATTAACATGATACACAACAGCTCAGAGCTTAATGTTATCCATTTATAAGTGAGGCTTTAAGTCTCAAGGTACCCCTGGAGATCATGACACAAGAAATTACCAGGTATATTGGTTTTGGTTTAGTATACTATATGAAGACTTTAACACAAAATTATAAATATTTTTTGACAAGGTATACCACGAATATTTTTGTTTGTTTGTTTGGGGTTTTTTAATTTTGTCAACCAGAATTTAAAAAGAAACACGGCAACAGAAAATAATTAAACCTTACTGAATAAAAAATTCAGTTTAACCTATTATGCGACCTCCTAAAGTTTAAGCAACATTAAATATAAAGTCCTTCTTTTTATTATACATATTCTTTTAATTTGCAAGCAAATCTAACACAGTGAAAAAATGAACACAGTACTGGAAAAAAATCGACAGAAATATATTACATGGAAAAAAATACAGAACTTCATATTATTTAAAATACAATGTGCAAGCATTTCAGCCAGAAAAGTTCCTTTTATTGTCACAGAATTTTAACTGCTGTCAAAATGAACCATGGGAAAGCAACATCTAACGCAAGATTTCCTGTGAAATAAATTGTACCATAAATCCAAGTCAGTAAAACCAAAACAAAATTCCCCAGCTACTTCTCTGGTCCAGCATAGGTTGTTTATGTTACTTTATTACAGCAGAATGAGAGGGAAAAGGTCTGGCATATTAAATTGTCTTTTTACTGAAGTAATCTACCTCAGAAACCTTCTAAGTATGTGATATATTACATAAACCATCACCAAGGAAAAGAAGGCTAGGGGAACTAACAGTACAGTTCCTCTACATTAATCCCAAATTATATGAAGTTAATTAACAGAAATATCACATTGTTACATTGCTCTGATTGGAGAGGTATCTGCTGCATAGGACGATGTTATTCCAGTTCCAAATTCAATCCCTTGAGGATGTCAGATATAACTGAAACAGGAAATAAATCTATTTTGCAACAAAGTAGCTGAGCCACATAGTTGCTGAAATAACATCTTCACTCCAATGTATCTGAGATTGCAGCAGCAGAGTGGAATTTCTGTCAAAGAAGCATTAAAAATTTGAGGATGGTTTGGGGTTTTCTTCTTACTTCTTTCCCTTTAATCTGAATCTATATTACTACAGAGGATGAATGCAGCCTGAGTACTGTGCATGTTAATAAGTGGAGTGTTTTGATTTAACAGCACTTTGCTGCACCTATTTTTCATTATTTTACTACTCTCAAGGAAAAACTGAGTCCCCTGGAAATACTTGAATCTCTTTCAGGGGAAAAAAAAATGAGTAGCATTTTTATGAAGCTTAAACAGTTTTCTCTTTGTGATGATGACTCATGTTCTTTTAAGGGCAGGAGAAAAAGTCATGGGAAGACAACAGTGAGCAGTTTAAGGTAGGAAAGTATTAAGGTTCCGTACAAATGTCTGAGACTCTTGTAGATGTTACAGAATATGAGGAACTTTGCCCAGAATCTGTCTGCCTGGGATGAGCAACAACTGTTTTGTTTATTCTATGTGTTTGCACAGTAGGAGGAAGAGTATAAAATCTCTTTTTTCTAGCTGAGCCTCACAGTTAGCTCACAGAAATATTGACAGAATGAAGTTAGAAATTGCCACAGGGGAGAAATACAGGGGAAAAAAGTAAAAAAAAAAGGACTTTGCTACACAATAGACAAAATGTTAATTCATATGCAGAAACAGCCAGGCTGTCTCAGTTCCATCTGTCTGCCTTGCCCAAATAACAATTAATTTCATAAATACTGATTCAAGCATCTGGCTATAAATGTCAGAATTCAGCTAACACAAATAAATGAACTTTAATAATGAAAATATTTCAAGCTGCACATTCTATGAAAAAAACATGATGATAGCAAATTCTACTGTCAGTGAAATCATTGGCATAAACTGGAGACTATCAAGCTTTAAGTGATTCCCTAAAACAACAGAAACAAATGTAACCATTTTAATAATCAGATAAAATGGTTCTGTTCCACGAATTTGTATCATTCTTTGCACCATAATGTATAATTATTATATTATTTTGGACTAAAAGTTTTATTGGTTTATTTAACTGTGAATACAAATAATAACCCATGAATAAAGATATACAGTGTAGTAGATCAGGTGTAATTAATATAATCTAATGTTCACTAACATGACTAATTTCTTTACAAAATACTTTTCAGTAGCTGACATTAAAAATGCATTTTTCAAAAATGGCTTCAATATTTTTATTAATATTAATAATTAACACATTAAAACACAATTACCATGTTAAGCTCCTTTCTTCCGTGTATTTAATTTTTAATTTTATTGGGCTGGATTTTGAGATATCACTATACAAACTGAACCAAAAGTAGCATCCCCATTCAGGGATTTTCTTTGATACGTGTTTCTACTGAAATAAATCTTATAAGAAAAGATAAAGTAATATGTGGGACAATTAGAGTTACAAAATGCACAGTGCTATAAATTAATGAAAATAAAGCAAGCAGGAGTGTTCACTAAAGTGCCTAGAAGAGAGCAAATTTGTGGATTGACAACATAGTTTATAATATATTGAATCAACATGAATCCAGAAGATGGGGTTTGTCATTTAACAAACTTCAGGTATAATAATGAATAGATTTTCTTTAGAAGGTCATTTATTTAAAAAACATACTTAGTTCAATTTGTATTTAATCAGAATAACAGCAGAGCACACAGGAAAAAAAAAGCCCTGGGGAAAACATGCCTGGAACAAAAGTGATCCACTGAGATAGATCATTGTATCAGTAAATTTTCCACCAGTAAATTTTCCACAACTTTATTCAGAACAGAAACACATGGACTGCATATAAAATAAATCATCTATGTAGTGTTAAAATAACAATGCATGTATTATTTTTAGGCTATAGGTTTACAAAAAATATTTGTACTATCCATGATAGACTAGACCATATTATCTTGATATCTTCTTCACATCTCTCTGTTACACTAATTTGACAATAAAATAGAATATTTCATGAACAAATCCTGCCGCTTGTACTGATTAGCATCCTATCAGCAATCCTGCGCAACCAGGATCTAGCTTTGATAGATTTTGTTTCCGATCACCATTACAATGGAATTTATATTTCAAACTCACATTCTTTCTACCCCTTTCCCCAAGGTTTTAGTTAAGTATTTCCTTGACTACCTTTATGATGACCAAGCCAGCTGCTTATTACAAAACCTTTGAAAATGCAGCCAAATTCCACAAAAGGCACTTGTAGATAGCAAGGGAAAGGAAAATGGAAGTCAAAGAATAGGAAAGGGATAAGAGGGAAGGAAATGGAAGAGGAAAATGAGAGAAGAAAGAAAGAATGGACAACCAAAACTACCTAAGTACCACTAAATTTAAAGTTCAGGAGAGAGAAACTGATATTCCCTGTAAGAAGATCTTGTTAAACTAAACAAAGGCATCCTGAAAGAATCAGTTCTTTACAGAATTCAATAGGTAAAAATGGAAATACATACTCAGCTTCAAAATCACAAAATTCAAATACATTTCAAAAACAAACACTCTTTGAATTACCTAACTTTTAAAGTATCAGGTCTCCTCCCAGTACTCAGCCCTTCATTTCATTTTTTCAGTAAGTGTTTTAGAACAAGCTTTTAAGATATACTTTTATAATTTTGTGTGTGTGTGTGTGCATAACATTGTCAGTGTTTTGAAGTGTTGCAACTTACTGGATAATAACTTAAATAACATCCAGTGATGGCTAAGAGTTTCCTGTTGTAACATTTAGAAGCATTAATTTAGTCAATAAAAATTCTGGATCTCATGGAGACTGGTGAACTTTGGCACAGTCCTTAGAAGAAACGACTGCACTTTTTTTTTTTCTGGCATGTTCAGACTAGGTATTAGAAATATTGATACTCTGGGAGAGATGTGAAGCACTGAAACAGGTTAGACCAAGACAAGAGGGTGGGTAATCTCCATCCTTGGGACCTGAGACTGAGTTAGACAACCAGAGCTGACCTGATCTAGGACTGGCAATAGTCTTGATTAAAGCAGGAGGCTGGACCAGATAAATACCAGATATTCCTTCCAACCAAATTTTCTGATTCTATAAATTAAAGGGGAATACTATCTTTGTTCTTGGAACTCCATTTTGCCCTCTGCTATAAAATTATTCAACAATTCTTAATGCAAAGATTTTGCTTGGAGAAGCAGCCAGACACTTGAAAAGGACTACACTAAAAAAGTTTAATGAAACAATAAATGAATACAGTGAAATCAATGGGAATTTGGACTTCTACCAGATATTCCCCCCATGATGTGAAAAGAAAGTATTGTTCAAAATGCTTTCTAACACATGACTAATGTTCTCAGCAGGGTTCATTGTTAAATATTTATGTCACTATAATTGCTGCAATTTTAGTAGTACAAATTACACTGCTAGATATAAAATCTGATTAAGTTAAACCTTTCCATTAATCAAATATACTTTCTGTAGACATTAGTTTTAAAATTGTCCTGTAAGAAAAAATTCTAGGCCATTGAATATACCAGAACTTCCACTGGCAATATGAACACAGAAAGACAGCAGAATTAAGATTTTTAAGTAAGTAATAGTTTACTGAATGAACACACAATACAAAAAAAATGTAGTAAAGGAGTAACTTTTAATCTCAGTGCAGAAGAGCAATCAGTGACCTTACTAAGATAATTTATACTGTCTCATTTATCCTACTATTTTTTCTCTTTTTGAACACTGCTTCAAGCCCAAAAATAATGGTTACTGGAAGACAACCCAGAAAATAAAACAAGAATATTTATTAGGAGACTACAAAGAACATGTTCATTGTTAGCTTGTAGGCAATGCTACTATGTATTACCTGGTTTAAATCAAAATTTTTCATCTAACGTGGATAATTGAAGGAGGGAGTATACTTTGAGGGGGGAGGCTGGAGTTAGTTATGAATGTATACCTTCCTTTCTTCTACTCTTCCTGCAGCTATATCACTTTGTCTCATTCCTCAATCGTATAAATCAAAGTGTATCCTATCCCAATCTATTTCATATATGGCAGAAACTAGAATCTCTCACTCTCCCTTGCAGGTCAGAAAGAATTACTTGTATGTTGGTTTTTCCTGCCCATTTTTTTTGCTGTTCCTACAATGGAGTTCCTGTTGTGACTTCCATTCCATTTGAAATTTGCAGCACAAAGTTGGAGTTGAAAATGGTCTCCCACGTTCAAAACTCTACCCATAAATTCTTTGTTACTGAAAGATCCTCAGCAAAAGGTGAGGTAGGCTTCATCTGAATTCACAGCAGACGAAAGCTCTATCTTCTAAGCATGAGGCCCACACTGGTGCACCTGGAATACGTTCTGTTGAATGTGTATACACTAGTTCATGGTGTAGTGAATCCACATAGTTTGCCATCTGAAGATCCTGGTGACTGCTTTTAATATATCAGGGTGAAACTCAGGTCTAAACTAGCAACTTATCCTAAACTAGTAACTGATTATTGAGCCAAATATATTCTCTTTTCATCACCAAAAAAAAAAAAAAAAAAAAATCACAGAATCACTTCAGTTGGAGAAGACCTCTGAGATCAAGTCCAAGCTCTGACTGATTGCAAGTTTGTCAACTGATACATCCAGGTGTTTCTTGAACAACTCCAGGGATGGTGACTCCACCACCACTCCCTGGGCAGTCCAACCTTTTCAATGAAAAAACTTCTTCCTGATGTTCAGCCTGAACTTCCCCTGCTGCAGTTTAAGACTTGTCCTGTCACTAATTGCCTGGGAGAAGAGACTGACCCCCACCTGGCAACAACCTCCTATCAGGGAGTTGTAGAGAGGGATAAATTCATCCCTGAGCCTCCTTTTCTCCAGATCAAACACTCCCAGCTCCCTCAGCTGCTCCTCCTTAGACTCATGCTCCAGAGCCTTCCCCAGCTCCATTGCCCTTCTCTGGACACACTCCAGCCCCTCAGTGTCCTTCTTGCAGTGAGGGGCCCAAAACTGGGCACAGGACTCGAGGTGAGGACTCGACTCGGCAGTGCCCACCCACCCACAGTCACTGCCCTCCTCCTGCTGGCTCACCATTGCTGATACAGCCCAGGTGCCAAGGGCCTTCTTGCCCACCTGGGCACAGCTGGCTCATGTTCAGCCACTGCCAAGCAGCACCCCCAGGTCCTTTTCCTCTCAGCAGCTTTCCAGCCACTCTGCCCCAGCCTGGAGCACTTCAGGGGGTTGTTGTGGCCAAAATGCCTTCAAAGTCTAAGAAAATAATGACTTTTAACAACAGCTCCTTCCTCCTATTATCAGCAAAATTCTGCAGAGCTACAATTTCTTTTTCCTATAAGACTTTACTTTTAGATGTTTTGTGTAACAAAATGCAATTCTCTAGTTTTCTTATGGTGTTACAAAACTGCTCTGTGTTATTATATACAAATTAGATGCGGTCTTTCTTAACCAGATGGACCTACACTGCCCATTACTACAAACATATCAGTACTCTTACAGCAAAACAAAACAGATGATGAGAATTCAGAAATTCTTAATGGTAAGCCAAAGGAATACCTGACAGCACAGGGGAATGAATGTTTTAAATACTATGCTCAGAGAAGCAGAGAATATTTAATGGATAAATTCATATATGTTAGCAAGACTTGTCTCTCAATTAAGACGGCTATTTAAAATTCCAGCATTTTCAACTGCACTCTAATTCTGCTTCCTAACAGTAATAAACAGAATATAGAAAATCTGTATGACTTTTCTCACATAAATTGCTGCAGCCTTGGAGCTGCCTAAGAAGCAGGTTCTGATATAAGAGTTCTGTGTTTCACTCATCTAAGCCATGCAGTTTTCAACTCTGGAGCATGCAAAGTGTGAGGAAAAGAAAATCTGTTTGCTCTGTTACCCAATCCAGGAGCCGGCAGAAACCATCACTTGAAATAAGAATAGAGCAGCTCTTGATTTCTGCTATCTCCACAGAGGCCCTTTTCATGATCCCGAATGTGCCTTTCCTAACATTCCCCACCGTGTAAATGGAAAGACCTCAAGGCTGACGTGAATGATGATTTCAAGAACTAATCTTTTGCTTCTCACATGCAAAGATAATTTTTCTTCATAACTATTTCTTCCTCATCCCCATCGTACTCCTGTATACTATAATATATTTCTTACCAATGAAGAAAGAAATGGGGAGACAGAAAAAGGATCATGAAAAAGAGATTAATTTAAAGATATTGTGAAATGTAATACAGACCAGGCCATGCTATTGTTCTGTTGCTCATTCTCATATGTGGCTGAAGGAGAGCTCTATTCATAACTACTCTGTCATTCAATGACCTTGAAAATACTTAAAGAATACTCTGTCATCCTGGAGCACTTCTCTGTTTTGTATTACAAAGCACAGCAGAAGTTTATATACACATAAATATTCCATAAATGTACTTGATCTTTTTCTAAGTAGACAAGCAATGTACAATAAATGTGGATGAACACAATACACACTTGAAAGGCAAAATTTGCAGCTGCACCATGTGTCTCATTTATCAGTTATTCATACCCAATACTGCACTGCATCACTCTTTCCTTAACAAGATTTACCTTTAGAAGCCACGTCAGCAAGACCTTTACATCAGATCAGCTGTTCACCATAAATTTACTTTGAGAGTGTGCGGTTATGAGAAGCCTTAAAGGTCTAAATAGGGAATAGACCACAATTATCACAATAGCACCAGGTGAAATACATTTGGAATGACTGATTCTTCATTTAATTTCTTATTAAAATATTTACTACATACTTCTTGCAATCAAAGTATCTTCCATTTGTTCCTACAGATTTTCAAGTCTGTGTCTTGAGAAGACCATAAATCACATTCTGTAATGAGCTTTGACTGGCTGACTAAATGCAATTACAAACACAGAATTACAAGGAAAAAAAGAGTAAGCCCAGATAGTGGTTATATGTGCGTAACACTCAGTTGCTTTTAGTCATGAACTCACGCTGTGCAGTAAATTGTCTGGATTCTCTTCACTTTTCATGACATTTTATTCACCTTTAAATGTGAAAAGTACATCTCATTCTCCTGATGTTTCAGGTCCATATGAAAACCTGAAATATTTAAGCATAGTTTTCCCTTTACACTTCTCACTTTCCAGTCTCTCTAATCCATCCATGTAATTTAGTTTAAGACATTTATTTACAGTTCAACCTTTTCAACCACAAGAGACTTTTACAGCAAAGATTTGGATGGAGACCAGAATTTATATAGAGTCAGAATTGAAGGGCTGAATAACTTTCTTATGTGAAGGTATATGCACAAAAAAAATTGGATAAAAAGTGGTCTTTGTCCTCATGTTTAATTGTAGACTATAGTGGTTACAAAATTGAATCCATTCTTTCACTTTTTTTTTTAATGACAACTCATCATAGAAAATTTTATTGGCAAATTGCATCATGAAATTTTATCCCAAGAACTTAGATTTTTAAAAAATTAAGCATTTTTTATTCAGATTATTTGTATCAGGTCCTACAACACCATAGCTTAATAGTATATGTATGTATATATATATATGTATGCAATCCCTGCATTTTTGCAACTTCAAAGCTGGTTTTAAGTTGAGAAAACCATTTTTGAATCAAGCTAAACACTCAGTTTCTTTTGAAAAAAATGAGCTTAGGCTTAGCAATAGTATTGTCAGTATATTAAGTGATAAGAGCAACCGTCCACAAATTTTTTGACAATATTACCAATTATTGCCAGTATTCACGCATGGGCCTGGACTCTGCACACATGGAGGAAAAGTGCAAAGACCTTTATTGCACATCAGAAATTCCCTTAAATGCCAGTACCTACAGGATATCACCTCATATAAACAGGAAAGATGTTCACCTCAGTGTCCCCCAATCACCTGGAGTATTTTACCCAGACATTGCCTATTATGGTAAAAGGTAAACAATACCTTACAAGGTCAGAAACTGCAATTATCACATCTCATAGGGCTGACACTGTCCAGAAACCCACAATGTTCTCTCAGCCCATCCCCGGTGACCTGGCTGTAATCCCAGGGTCACCTCCGGCTCTGAGAACGAGGCTCTCTCTCCGGCTGACAAGGCCTAATCTCTCTTCCAGCATACAGTGTGCCCCAACAATTGCCTACTGAAAATGGACAATTTCTTGAATGAAACCACGGACTTTCATCAATTTGACAATGCGATAATAAATATTACATAATAAAAAAGTTGGGTATAAAGCAACAATATATTTTTGGGGTATAGTTTCATAGGAGTTTTTCATCCATGCTTCTTCTGTTCTTAAACTGCTTAACAGTCTGATAAATGAAGAATCAGATTCTAAACCTCAATTCACGACACAGAATTGTTTTCTGAATGGCTTATGCCATCATTTAAGAGATACAAAAACCTCTGAGACTTCAGGTACTTCTAAATTTGTGGAGTACATACATAGTATTCCAGAAAGGCATAAACACTCTTCAGGAATAGCAACTGTTATTGTTGAACTGAATGTGATCGCAATTCATGTCATAGAGAGTCAAATCTGACAGATCTGCCAAGGAATTAAATGTCTCAAGATGCATTTTCCCTCTGAGAGAGGCTCAAGAATGCATTTTTCCTTCTGCTTTTGCAGCTTGCAGTAGAAATTAATGAATTCTGCCTTGAAGATCTTCAACTCTTAAAGCAATTTTGAGCCCTGACTTAGCCTACCAAACTATTTGCAAGTTATATCTGTTTGATCTATAAATCATACAGATATATTCTACTTAATCATTAAACTCTTTATAAAAATCATTGAATTACATGGGATTCGTATCTCTCAGGAACCTATTTGAAAGTCTTCCTGGTTTAATGATGAAGTATTGTTACACTGGGAAACTGTTTTAGTAATCAGTGGGGTACATACCTTCATGCTTCAGTATAAAAGAAGCAGTAAATACAAAACCTACAACCTATGAGGTAATTCATGAGAATTTTAACATCTATCTATTAGATTTCCTCTAAATTTCAATAATAAGTGACAGTAATTGCTTTGTTTTATAATAAGAAAGAATATCTTTTGGCATAATGGTGTTTCTGAAATCTCAGGGGAAATCTATGCAGAAATTCTTCCCTGTGAGGCCGGTGAGGCCCTGGCACAAATTTCCCAGAGAATCTGTGTCTGCCTCATCCCTGGAAGTGTTCAAGGCCAGGTTGGATGGATCTCTGAGCAACCTGGTCTAGCAGAAGGTGTCCCTGCCCATGGCAGGGGTTTGGAATGAGAATGAACTTTAAGGTCTCTTCCAACCAAAACAAGTCTTTAATTCCATGATTCAATAGAATTTTGAAATCTTCTAAAAGAATGTCTGTTCATATGATGTTAATCAAAATGTCTTGCTTATTGAAAATGAAGTTTAGTAGTTTTACCCAAAAACTGAACTGCACAGACAATAACAACAAAAAAACCCACAAAACCCCCAAAACTCCTACCCCAAAAAAATAAAAAACAAACCAAAACACACTCCACCATTTCAGAGGTTGGAATGTTAAAAAAAAAAATATATATATATATACACATATATATAATAAAAAGTGAAAGAGCAAATGGAATGCCCTTATTTTAAATTTACTGGTTTATATTTTGTTTTTAATACAAACTTTTATAATAAGAGTAGCCTGCATCATGTATATCTCCTCACTGGTGTAGCCAATTCAAAACTAAATAGCACAACACAGAGGTAGAAAACTTAAAGTTTTGATTGCCTCATCAACACTGGCAGGTACATAACTTCCTCTAACTTTAAAGAGACGTGTAGTAAAAGGAGCAGCATTACCAGGCAGAAAACACAACACAGCAGTATAAGAACGTATCTTTGGTAACAGAAAACCCTTTATCTTCTATGATGTGCCTTAAAACCCAGTTAAATGCATGTGAATAAAATAGTAGAGACAGGATCTGGTTTAGAAAAACACACATTTCACAAAAAACCTGCTAAATATGGAATTTCCATCCATAGAGACATTTAGAACTCAGGACAAAGCCCTGGCAAAATTTGGAATGCTGCAACCCGGGGGAGTTGGAGCTGATAATGGCAAGGTTTCCTTTGGGACCTTTAGGAATTTAGGAAGCTAAATTTTTCTAGAATTTCATGAAGTACATGAAATTTAGTGTACTTAGATGAGAAAGGAAATAAACAGAACCTGCTGAAATTTGAAAGTGAAATTAGAAAGAATTACTTATTTCAGATTTGAGCTATAAATCGCTAAAATCCAGAGAGAAAAAACTTAAGTTATATTGAAAGCAAATACTTGCATTAGTGCTTGAAACTGGATAACTCCTTATTAGCTGAAACTGAAATATTACATTTATTGTTCTTCAATTTGACTATAATTAAGATGCTCTAAAAGCTCAGATTTTTCCCTTACACTGTGTTTATTTTTCAGACAAGTAATATTTGCAATTTGTTGTCCACCTGTCAAGGGTTTTTTTTTTTTCTTTTAGAAAGCATAAAGATTCCAGCATTTCTTAGATAGAAATATTTTTCATCCTTGCATTTTGCATTACAATGGAAAATTGTAAAAACTTTTATATTTCACTTCTTCTTGCACATACTCTGATTATGCTGTCACAAGGCTTTAAAATTATTGTCTCCTTTAATAAAATATTCAGTAAAAAAATATAATCATGTGTTGATAAATTATCTTTGGTATATTTTGATATCAATGCATGAAATATACTTACAAGTAACACTTTTATTATTGAATAATATTATACCTGGCACATTATTTGTAAAGTTTCTGTTTTCTGCCATTCATAAAAGAATCTCTAATATCAAAAAGAGAAAACATTCTTGACCATTGAAATTCAAAACATATAAATAGATTCAAAAAAGCACCTTGTATAACATGTTGATTTTCTATACCTTTTTTTTCTACCCTACGGTTTGGAAATGTGTGTATAACTTTAGATTATATAATTTGTCTCTTGTAGAAATTCTTTTATGCTAGTATCCTACGAGAGCTAAATTACAATTCCAGGGATAATTTCACTAAAAGAGTTGAAACTCAACAGAAATATCTCCTGAAAAAAATGCCAAGACCTAGAGAGATGCCAATAAAGTCCAGAGACTTTGAGTTTGTGGGGTTTTTGGTTTGATTGGTTTAGTTTGGATTTTTTAGGGGGTTTTTTGTTTGGTTTATTTGGTTTGGGGGTTTTTCTGTTGTTGTTTGGGTTTTTGTTTTTCAGAAAAATAAACGACACGAGAATATTCTGGGTTTTAGGATCCAGTCATTTCATGCTACACACTGTTACTGATGTAAGAAATTCTAAATTATCTGGGCATTAATACATTAGCAACTTCCCTAGAAACTCAATAAACCTAGAACCTTTCCCAAATGTCTCTAAACTCAATAAATGAGAAGATTTGCTTTAAGAAATCTTCCAAATTTACTGAGGTTTTATATAAAATATCAATAATTGAATTTTTAGAATTAAAAAATGCTTAAATTTAAATTTTTGCCTAAAAATATCACAAACACCAATAGTTAAATAGGACAAAAAATTGAGCTGAAATCTGAGAGTTTTTCAAACTGAAGTATTTTAGAGGAAGCAAAGGTGGTGTGTGTGTGTATTGGCTATATAAATCCCCAAATCTGTATGTCTCTTCTGTAAGAGAGTGCCAGCCATCCACATATCCCAGACGTGAATTTCCACAGTAATCTGAATATGGGACTGTGTTTATTGTATTCTTTGTGTTGCTCTACCACCAGCAAATTGAATAGAACTAGAAATGCAGAGACTGATTTTTCTTGGTATTTCCCTCACATAAATATTTAATGCTCCGAAAAAACAAGATCCACTGACATGTATCCTTCTACCTGTAACATGTACCTGTCTCTCTGTAAACTGAAGAATAAAGGAAATAAAGTGTTTTGGATTCCTGTTGAAGACATTCAAACGTTTTCAGAGAGCACACACTTTTCAGGTTTCAGGCACACTTCGACAGTGGTTTGGATTTGTGTAAAAGCTAATTCTTTACAAATACATTATTTGCTGCCTCTTAACCAGAATTACTGATGTCTATAATGCTATTAAGATATAACAAAACCTTGATGGCTTCAATAATTAGAGGTATACCAGTGGTGCTTTCTGAAGCATTGAATGTGAAGAACTGGATTTCAGAGACTCTGCCTTGTTTCTTCCTTGGAAAAGTCAATATTGCTTGAAAGGGAAAAAGAAAAGCAGGCTTTTTCTTATGAAATGTTTGTTGATTACACAGAAGCAGATCAGTTAATGTCCTCTCTTTAAAAATAAAATTGTACAGAGGATTGTGGTAAGGTAATTTTTCCCTGCACAGGTGTCTTACACCTTGTCATTGGTTTTTTGTGCCTACAGAAGAAAGCCTGGCAAATGCTTTTCACCCACAGTTATCCACTTGCTGATGGTGGATGGGCACCTCCCCACACTCAGGGATTTACCAGCTGTCTGGGTGAAAGGATGAAAACCCTCCTTGGAGAATTAATCTTGCCAATATTATCTGCATTTCTGTTACTTCAAGATTAGTGGGTTTCCTTTCAGTTTTGACAGAATCATAAATGTCTGGGCCCTGAGGGGACTGTTCCTTGAACACCCACCTCTCCTAGGGACTCCAGTCCACAGAGAACCCCACTGTGAAGTTGGATTTGCTGGTAGCCTGCAACAAAACAATTTTCATATTCAGAGGAGCACTTAACAAGTGCAGAAAAATCTCGATGCCATTTGCTCCCTGATCTCTTGGTGAACTACGAGAGTGTTGATTATGATTTTAAATCCCTTAATAGACTGAAATTGGTGTATCAGAATGATTGCTTCACTTTCTGTGCTCTCCTTCGATAGCTGCAATCAGCACAGACTTTCAAACAAAATCTTCTTTGTTATAAAAGACAAAGGGGAGAGAATAGGGAAACAGATATTCCTGGTTACAGCTCCAAGACTAGAATTTTCTCTGTACCTGAATACAGCTTGAATCAGTACAGTTTGAGAGAAAAGTCACACTTAGAGGGATTCTTTGAAGAAAATGTCAAATGAAGAGAATTGCAGACTGGATTTGCATAGAATCCGCTTCATACTGCTTAATTGTCCTGATTAAACTTATTTGTATTTACTGGATGATTGATTACAGAACAATACCTAACAATTTTGATAAGCATCTATTGTGATTTTCATAGAAATAAAACAATTATAATCTTACTTGTAAAAGGTTTTATATATGGCTATTGGATCATAATCAGATGAAAATTAATGACTTGCCAGCATTAGGAACAATTCTTCTCAAAAAGTTTTTGAAACACCTATTAATCATTTATTAATGCTTTATTTATAAACTTGCTTCTGTAGCCACATTTCCGTGATGTTTGTTTCATTTAAAAAAGCATTTTTCATTAATTTTATCAGTTTATGGCTGTTCTTTGTTACTGTGTGAAGAAAACAACACTATTCCTTTAGGTCACAGTAGAGAGAGGGAGCAGAAGACTCAGTTTAACCCTGAATATCTCTGTATTGGGATTCTAAGTCTTCCAGGAACAACTTTCTCCTGCATGTAGGTTGTTCTGTCTCTTTCCCTTGAAAGATGAGTTTGGAATTTACACATTTTGTACACTGTGGCAAGAAAGGTCTGCAGTTTTACCACTCCTGAGTTGAATCCAACCGATAAATAACCACCCCGTAAAATTTCAGAATATTTTATCACTTACTGCTGGGAAAAAATCATGACCCATGCATTATGTATGCATCACCACGTGAGATGTGCAAGCAGTTATTGGTCCCTGTGTAAACAGCATTTATATCTGAATCCTAGCCATAAACTGTCGCTAAAATACAAACAGATGGAAAAGGTGGTTTTGTTTCCATTAAGGAATATTGACTGAGTGTGGAAATTATGACGATCCAACTACAAATCGTAATACAGAAAACTGACTGCATTCTAAAGATCCTCCTCACTTAGCTGAGGGGATGTTGAGGCATGGTAGGAAATTGGTTCTTTGTTACTTAAACACAATCAGAAACTGTCTCAAAAACATTTATTTGTTATTATCATGTAATAGACTTTAAAGGATCCTAAAGTGTCTAAAAAAAAGCTGAAAGAAAAAAAAGCCTTCACACTAATAAAAGCTTTGGAAAATCTTTCAGGTAGTGAAAATAGAGTTTGGAGAGGATATCTCAAGGTTATCTTAATATGACAGTGTAAGTAAGCTAAAATATAAATGGAGAGAAGTTTAAACATGTTTTAGAAAAATTGCTAAAACCCTCTGGATGCTCAGGAAACATGCAAAGGCTCAATATTCCAGAAAGATTCCAGTTACATTTAGCAGCATTTCCTTTTTAAAAAAAGACACTAATTTCTTTTTTGACATCTCCACTTGCAAAAGCTTTTTCTATTCTGCATTGTTATGTCTGTGTTTTGGTAACATGTTTTGGTTTTCTGGTTTGGCCCTATAGTACTTCAAAAATAGAACAAGTTTTCAACTTATTACAGAATATCTGCAGTGACTTATGATGAATGCAACCAGGTCACTTTTGATTTCCCTATAAAACTACATAATGTAGCTTCAATAAGATTTATGAAAACAAGATGTCTTCTGTTTAGTAAATATTTGACAATCTGAAGTAGTTTTTGATTTCTAAAATAGTTCAGAAAGAAAGAGAAATATAGGATATACAGTCTCAATCTTTCTGTACAGGGGTATATCAGTAGAGATTTCAGAAAACATCATGAATTAATTATGAATGTAGTATTAATTTTTAATATTGCCCACCGTCCTTTCAATATTTATGTATTTACTACATGACTCTTTGTAAACCAAGATGGCTTTTTAGGTTGTTTTCATATTTACTAGTTTTTGTCATCATTTGGAGTAATTTTTTCTAATATATGCTATTGAGAGGTATCTTTAATATGTCCAAAATCATAAATGTGACCTATTTTGTTTTCTCAACAAGACTTTTCAGCATACAGTTAGGAGACAATGAAATGAAAACACATGCTTGCAAGATGGTACAACCCTGAAATCTTCCATGTGAAAAAGGAGAGTAAATTGTACAAAGGAGGATGTGGGAAAATAATATGGCAGTATGCAGGAAGTAATACAGCTTTCTGCCCAAGAAATATTTAATATTAGTAGGAATGGCAGCAGAGATCCTAAATACTCACAATCTACTTCATGGTGGTAACATCTGCATAAGGAGTGCAGGTATCTGTACCTGCCACTTTACTCAAAATCTAGAATAGATTACCATAGAATTCAAACAAGTCTTGGAACAAAATGATTCCAAGATCAATTCATATTATACAGAAATCTCCAAAATGAGCAACAACTTAAAAACACCCAGTGCTGAAAGAATGTTTCAAAAGGAAAGTGTGAATTTTTGAAGAAGGTAGCTCTAGTCAACTGTAATAACAAAGGCCTGTCAAATTACACATCTTTCCTACTGTAATCAATCAATATTTTAATAAACTTGACAGCAACAGAAATAATAGGAAAGAAGGTTTTATGGGGAGTAAGATGAATACATCGTTTTGCAAAGTTAACACTGAGGACTTTTTCTTGTTCTGGCTTTACAATGAAATTAACCATTTGTGTGATTGCCTGATTGACTCTGTAGACGCTGGGTTTTTACTCATTTGAGTACCTTGCACTCTACTACACAGGCTGGTCACTTCAGGTTCTACTATTTGATATAGTTCCTATCAGAAAACATTATTGCAAATTCATTGAAGGAAGTAGTCTGAGAATAAAAGTCTCAGACTTGGTCTGCAACACTGCATGAAAACAAAGGAAGAAGTACACCAATATCCAATGATGTGCCTGCCCTGCAAATAGAGGAAACTCAATGTCTTCTTTAGATCTTCTAGTATTAAAAGAAATTCAAGCTATACTGGAATAAAATAAAAATGTTACTATGATTTACATTATTATATTTATACACACAGTTACTGTGTTTGGCTAAGAAAAACAAAAGATAAACAGTTATAAACCTGTTTTTTGAATACACGTTAACCACACGTTCATTGTATGTTTCTTTGAAATAATTCTGTAATTTTGAACAAGTTCAGTTTAGTGCAGAATTTTTATATGATCATAGGATGTGAAAGGGAAAGAGATAAAATACATTAAATTTGCTATATTTTTGTCTCCTGTGACTCTGCTGACAGCTGCAAAAGCATTCACCTCCTGAAGTATTAACCAGAAGACTGTTGGGGCTGCCTTAACTTGCACTAAAAATACCTAAAGGTAAATTTGGATACAAGGGTTAACATTACTCTGTATAAACTCCCCAACTCATCAGGGCCTAAAGAACACTTGCCTTTTTGGAGAGGCTTATGCTCTTTTCTGCCAAAAGACATGCAAGTAAGTACCCTTTTAGAGGGCATTTAATGCTTGTTGAACAAACATTATAGATATGCTGTTGAAACAGGTATCACATATATTAACAGGTATGTAGGAAGTTTACTAAGTAGCTCAACATCAGTAATTAATGCTCAGGATCAAATATTACATAACAGCTTACTTAAAATTATAGCTGCATACATAATGCACATTCTCAAACGCAATCTCATTTCTACTCTCTTTGAAATGTATAGCTTCAGAAGCTGGCTTTTAGCTGGACATGAAAAACAATTGTAAAAGTTTTTAAAACTAAAAAGTAACAGTTGACTTTTACAAAGTTGCAGGAATATTTCTAACGGGTGTAGAGAGGCCTGCACTAATATAAAGATACAGCTACTGGACTAAGACAAACAAAGAAACAGTTAAGATATACTTACAGTCTTTTCCTTGGGCATTCTTCTCAGTTAAAATACTTGCATTTATTTTTTGTATACTTACTTTGAACTCCATGGGAGCGAACTATTTTCCAGGTTTCCGAGGCTACCTCTTTCACATCCACTTGGTAGTGGTGAATGGGCACACCTCCATGTGAATCTGGCTTATTGAACGAAACCTTGGCAGTGGTTTGTGACAGCTCTAAAACTCGTACTCCGTACGGATTTGATGGCACGTCTGAAAAAGTACAAATAGAGTTTAAAAATCAGCAGCAACTAGACAGATCTAAGCAGCTGATAATCGACCCACAAAAGTCTCCTTAGAGTCTTCAAGGGAGGAAAAAAAATAATGTTGAATATCGTGCAATAATATTTGTGTTAGAAAATCAAGTTTTCAGTTATAGAGTTGTGAGAAAACCACATTCATTTCCTTGTATGCTAAATTACTGCAAAAACATTTTCAATTTTTGCCTTTCTTTTATAATATTATATTTTTAATAGCTAATTTCATCATAGTCAAATGCAAGAGATCAGTTTTTGGACTGTATAATTATGTAAAAGAGAATAACAAACTTTAAATCAAATTTAACAAAGAGTTACAGCTAAATAGATCATTCAGACTCTAAATTCTTCTAAACAAGATTATGACAAAGAACATAATAAATAATTTGGCCATTTTATGGAATTCTGAAACACAGCTGAAAACATGAATCTCTTTTTCTTTTCTTGGAAGACTGGATTTCAAGCTACTAAGAAGATATATTAATGAAAGGTTTCTTATCCTCAGTTTAACAACTAATTCACAAAATAGGTTGAAAGGCACATTTTCTCTGAAATCAAAAGCAAGAGTGTATCTTTCAAAGTGGAAAAGATCTGTGAAAATAGGGCAGGTTTTTAGAGGTGTTGAAATGCTACATATGAAACAAAAGCATAAAATAACATTGGGGTCAGTATGTCTTTAAAAATAGAAATATTACATTATCTTTACAATTTATGATCAAATACATAGAAGTCAAAAGACTAGCTTTTCTAGTTGTCCTACATTTTAAAGAGTTATAATCATAAAAAATTGTATTGAAAATGTCAGGAAGAAATCTAATTCCATGGACAGAATACCAGGGCTTTGAAACACCATCAGAAATTTCTTTTCTGCTCCATCTGAAAATGATTTGTATACCTGCTTCCAGATTTGACATTGCCCTTGTCTCCATGTTATAAAGGATACTTTTGTAAGGACATGCCAGAATTTGAGCCAAAGCCTGTAATTTGGTTAGTGGGTAATGAACCATTTACATAAAATATTGTCTGTACTCGAAGGCTGTCAGACAGTTGTGAATAAAAAGAAATCAATCTGAGCTTCATCCAGCATTGGCACTTGAATGAAAATGAGACAAAAATTTCTACAAAATATTAAAGAACAGATTTAATATTATATTCAGCCACAAATTCTCAGGAAAAGGACAGGGCCAAATCTGGTCTAAAGGGGCTGATTTGTATAACCTTTTAATTCTCCAAAACTTAAATTTTCTTGAGAAAAACATCTCTGTCAGTTTGCAGACTTGAGTGTCTTCATGCAAATATCATAGGTCTTGCAGCTGGCATTTCTGATTCCAGGTGTCCTGCAACCTCCAATATTTGGTGTTCATTGGTTAAAACCAGCATAGAATTATTTATATGGATGAAATATTGTAATATCTTTTACTAAAGACACAACTATGTGAATCCATGACATTACAGATTTTAGTAGAAATCAAATCTCAGCTAGAGGGATTCAAACTCTTTCTTATTCCAGGAAACATTCATCAGGATATGGGATTTTGCAGGAAATTTTCACCTTCCTTAGAAA
Source organism: Oriolus oriolus (assembly GCA_013400235.1). Taxonomy (NCBI): domain Eukaryota; kingdom Metazoa; phylum Chordata; class Aves; order Passeriformes; family Corvidae; genus Oriolus; species Oriolus oriolus. The sequence continues at coordinate 24,684 of VXBT01012517.1, forward strand.
GGGATTGAAGATTTGTGATCAGATTGAACATGACCAAATGTAAGCAGTCTGCTATGAATCCATGAGAACGCAGACCTGGGTTTTGGATCTGTTTCTAAATTTTTAGGAAAAAAGAAATTATGTTCAAAAAAAATACAGGCTGTTTTTCTGTGACCGCGTAGAACAAGAATGAATTATATGAGCTGCGTGTTAAGTCAGCATTCACCCCAAAACCAAAAGAGGAGCAGGATTTAAACCAATTTGTGACCGATTCCTTTCCTTCAGATTCTCATTACAGCTGAGAGAAACACTTTTTTTTTTCACCAACAGAGTCATTAAGTAGAGAAGCACCATTCTGTGTACAGATGCCTTCTCTCCTGAGCTCAAATGGCGGTTCTGAGAGGAGTGGGAAAATACAAAGAATCCCAGCAAAGCAATCCAGGACAGCCACACTGAAGCAGAATGGCACTGTATGAGTCATGTGGATACCATCATTTGGGAAGATGATTATCAATATTTAGTAGTAAAGATGAATGCTCCTTGGATTTTATTGCAAGCTATATCTGCTGTGGATACCTACAGTATTAAAAATAGCTTCTAAACTTCTCAAAATTCTTTTTCTCTTGTTAAAAGTGTTCAAAATAAACAAAAACATTTAGGGGATGAATGAATATCTAATATCATTCATGCTATTTTTATGTTAGTTTTTGGATGATACTTTAAAAAGGCAAATCACTGGTGCTTCTGTCTGCATCAAAACATTTGGTCAATGTTATGAAACAAAATGTTATTTATATATCCACTCTGTTCTTGACTTTCCAAATGTTAAGGAGACCTCTTCTCCTTGTGTGTTAATGCCTGTGTATGGTTAACTATAATAACCATGGCACAGGGAAGATGAAATCCTTCAGGAAGAACCTTACATTCGCTATTCCAAATTCAAGTATAATTTCTGCCAGAGGAAGATATGATTCCAGTTGATAATAAGCATGAAATGAAGCTCCTTTGAAAACCCAGTACGATATTTTGAATAACTAGCACAATGCAATATGTTTAGAACTCATTGAAGTGTAAAATACATCCACAGTACTATTTTAAATATGCACCTCACATTCCAAGCCACCCACACAGGTGAGTTTTATGCAGTTTTCAAAGTTGAACTATATCACTACTAAGAAAGAGAGTGAATCACCTGAAGAAAATATAGCAGGAGACACATTCCCGGTGAAAATCAAAACCGAATACTAGCAATTCCATCAGGATGTAATAAATACCTACTATTTCTTTCCAGCTAAGCAAATCTGTAACTTTTTTCCCCCAAAGAAGACCGATAACAGCATAATGAACTGAATCTAATTCTATAGTTCTCTAATGAGTATGAATTTGATCATGCAAGGTATACAGCCTTCTGGTCCTGATCCAGCGAAACATTCCCACATTTGAGCTGTCCCCTGTCAGCTGCAATTACTTGGAGCATTGCCATGATTTTCATGTTAGAATTGCAAGGCTTTTGGATCAATGTTTAGCAGGAGTGAAGAATAATTTGCAGTGTTGTGTACTCTAAAATCTGTGCCTGGAAGGATAGAGCTGTGGAGGTTTCTTGATCTTTTTCCATCTAAAACCAACCAGCAAAATGAATCTCAGAGGAATTTAGCTACAGGCAGTGATCCCTAACTCATATATTATTGTAGATATAAATTGAAGGACTAAATAGTAGTAAAAGGAAGGGATTTACTTTCTATGATTTAAAGATTACTTAGTGATAGCAAAGATTCCAGAATACTTCCTTAGAAGTATCACTGCTATCCTTTTCTGTCATTATACTGCTGTCAAAACAAGAGATAATTCATCACGAGCTCAGTCTTTCAATTAAACACATAAAAAGATCCAAAAAGTGTCAGATACTTAGTCAACTTCATTTTCTTTCCACAGCATCTATTTCTCTGTTCAATATGTGACTAAATTCATGTACGATGTTAAAGAATCAAATCAAATAAAAAAGTATCCCCAAACAATAGGTGTAAAATTGCACTTTATGTACTTTGCACTCAGCACGTAATACTGGCTTGCACAAATGAACTTTGTGATATAATGGTCCAAGTTAAGCAGAATTGCTTTGGTTCCAAAAACAGTACCACAGCTGATAGAGAAGTACACACAGAATTATGAGTACATATTTGTCTCCACTGATGTGTAAAGTCTCCTACAATTACGACCAAACTTGTTCAATAAATGACCACTTTTTATCACTGGGGATTTTCTTTTCAAGCTATTTTTGTGGATAGCTTTATGGAAGAAAATAACTCCCTCTGAGAGTTTAGCAGTCTGGGTATAAAGAGAGAAAACGAATTGATGCTGTAAGAGTGGGTAGTGGGCTCAGAGATTGATCTTCCAGTTAGCCAGAGTCTGGTCTCCTATCTCCTGTCAGTATCCTACTGCAGTTCCTACTGCAGTTCCAGCTTTTCCTCTCTCTGTACATCTGGCATATATATTGACTGAAAATAACTATGTCTAAATGCTAAATCCAAGGAGCACCAGGACCTTGGCAAGGAAAGAGATGAGGCTGGGGTCTAGACTTTTGGAGTCAAAAATCTCTATGAAATAGCTTGTGCTTGTACATCGTTAGAATAGAAAAAAAACCCCAAAACAATATTAGATCTACATAGACTTCTTTTGCCAAATCTCTGAGAGTTCTGGAAAAATAAGCATTCAGTTAGTAAACAAGACCACAGCTAGCAAATAAATACATAAATAATAAATTTGAGTAAGACACACGCACACAAAAGAAAACACTGCTGCCATGTTGATAGTTTCACACCTATTGAAAATATGTTGCTGTTTGGTTCATTTTTTAATAAAAATCCTTTAGCTGATGCTGCTAAGATGGGAATCTAACAGCAAGTTAGATTTTAGGTCTGCCTGTATTTTTGTGGAGACAAATGGGCTTTTGACAGAATATGATTTTCTTTTTCATTATACTATTATCCAGGGAAAATTAAGTCCTACTATTCTGATTTTCTTTTACCTGTGTGGAAATGCAAATACTTGGTGTAAAAAGGAACAATATCCATTAACCAGCAGCAAAGTGCCAGCATCAAAACTACAGACTAGCAAATTTCTAAATTTGATTTTGTAGTCTTTGTCAGTTATCAAACAGCCTTTTCATATTTTGAGCATGACTTTATTCCATAAAGCAGGTTACAGGATGCATTTTCAGTGAAGCTCAGTTATTGTCTTTCCCATGTCTTCATTTGCTTTTGTTATCATTATTTCCTATCTTCAGTGATTTTCTGCGTTCACAGGATGCTTAAAGAATACCTAATTCAATAAAGTGGTGTAGGAGTTCTCAGTATCTAATGACATCATTTACTGTTTGTTTTGTAATTCCATGTAATATTCCTGTAGAAAGGAAAAAGATAAATCATACAGCTATAGCAGATGTAGCATCTCTCATTTGCTCAGAGAAGGTGTGGATGCCCTATCACTGGAAGCGCTCAAGGCCAGGCAGGGCGGGATGTTCTGCACCCTGGTCTACTGAAAAGTGTTCCTGTCCACAGCAAGACTTTTAAACCCTATGCCATCCCAGAATATAAGAAAGGAGGAGAAGTGAAAGTCAAGGAAGAGTAAGGCTATGAGATTCTTAGAGATGACTCATAATCTACTTTTTAGGGCTCTAGGTTCAGCCCAGCTTTACATCCAGCCATGTACAAAATCTATATTAATATTTAAAAAAAGAGAAACTTTCAAAATTCTCGTTTAGCTCTGTGTCATAACCTTAAAATTTACCATTTTAAGATATTAAATTAACTATTCCAATAACATAGTCCTAAACCACTGATGGCCATGTGATTTTCTATTTACGTACAAAAAGCATTTAAAATAATGATACTGAGATACTGGCTCCCTGCACAGTTGCATTTCACATAAACTGTGGATAAACTAGATTAGGACAAATCTAGGAATATCTCTGCTCATCTCAGGCTCTGAGAGCCATTGGGACAACCTGTCAAGGTGACCTGGCTTGCCAAAATTAAGGCCTGACTTAGATTAAAACAAGAGTGCAAGTAAAGTTCTAAAACACAAGTTGTGGCTGTGACATGAAGCAATTAATTTGCAGTGGCAAGAAGTGACTGTGGTTATTTTCACATTCTATATTTTACTCACACAACATTTTAAAAGCCCAGGCAACGAAAAAGGAGGTCACCCATGTGGTATTTTTAAGAGTTGATCACCACAAGTCAGGTCATGGACACGTCTGATTAAGCTTTCAACAAAACTCTGAAGTTTCTAAGCAGGCCAGCACCTTCCAGAATGAAACCTCAAATACTCTGTAGCTTTTCAGTTGTTTTGAGAGGTTTAAATGGAATTCAGGCTGATTCAGTAGCTCTGCATAATCTGAGTGAACAGTTACGATTTTCCTGCCATACAAATACAGCTGTAAATTGCATATCAACTCTGAAAGAAATCTTCCTTTTTTTAACCATCGATAAGTCTAATTTCTTAAAGAAGGCAACAGGAATAAAGATAATGGAATTGTAACAGTATGATCACTTTCTAAGTAGCAGTAAATGAATAAAAAATAGGTAGTTTGATTCTGCTGAAATCCAGCAAAGCAGAAAATAGAACAAAACATAAAGGAACAAGTAATTCCTGCAGAATTTAAAGAGAAAACTATTCAGTAAAATGATCATTATTTGTGATCAAATTTACCCTAGCAGCATACTTTACTTAATACTGTCTCCCTGCTAGGAATTGTATTTATTTTTCCCTGAGATAGCCTTTGTAAAAGTATTCTACTCCCCAGCATTTGTATTTATAATCAAAGCCAGAAGGCAATGCTGGCTGCGTTGAAATGCATGAAATGATTTTATAGGCTTTAATACGGAAAATATCAATCATTAGGCCTTCCTAATCAACCAGAGTGAAGCAACAGATGTAATAAAACTAGGGAGAAAGCTGTATTTGACACCGTACACCTGTAATTATTATAATGGTTTTATCCTCCATCTCCCTGATTATTTCCCATTCCTGGCTGATGCCAGTTTAAGTGCAAAACTTGTAACAGTGAATTACATGTTTGGGTTTTTATTCCAAAAACAAAGTCTGTTTAGAGGTGTCTTGGGGTGATGTTATGAGGCTGTATCCCCTATCGTCTGCCCTATGCCAGCCATGAGTTCTGTGCCTTTAAGGCCAGGTCCGGGAGAGGAGGGGGGAGACGGTGGAATTCCTTTGGCGGCCTCTGCTCAAAAACACAGATAACTTTCTCGCTCTCTCCCCAACTCTCGGCTCTGCAGCAGAGCAGAGAGGTGCATTCTCTTGCTTTTTCGCTAGCTTCTTGTTCTTTAGCTGAAGCAAGGAGTTTTCTGGAACTGTGGCTTCTTCTTTTTTTCTCCTGGAACTGTTCAGGTTTGCTCCGGTCCGGAACACCATCACCAGGAGGCCCCACACCGCGGCCCAGGGAAGGCCCACGCCACACACCAGCTCCGGAGAGAGCAGGGCCACACCTACAGAAAGGAGTCTGAATCTACCAGGTCTTCTCCACAGTGAGAGGTTTTATTATTTAATATTATTCATTTTCCCGTGCCTGCGTGCACTTTGCTAAATAAACAGCTTTTTTTCACTCTCCTCCAAGAAATTTCTTCCCGAACTTGGTGGGGGAGGGGCTGCTGAAACCTGCCTTCTATTAGAGGATGTTCATTAGGACGTTTCCTCCTAATCTGTCTCAAACCGACACAAGAGGCAAATGCTAAAAATATCAGTCTTTCAGGGTACTGAATATTATGCATTACAGAACTGTTAGTGGTGCATAGCAAGTAGTGCATAGTAGTGCACAGCGACACCCCAAACCCAGTTTTTCCAGCCATGTTCACTATCACTACTAAAACCCCTGCTTTTCTTTTTCTCTATTTTCTGCATCTAATATCATCATATAGACTATCCAAATATAGCTCATGCTTTACGTGATGTCTTCCCATTATTCCATTCATCCTGATTTACCTTTTTATGTTTATAACTACAATACATATTTTTTTAAGTGTTCATCGAGTTTTCTGAGGAATTATCTGAAAAAAAAATAAGCAAAACATTGCAGAAGTAAAGAATATTAGTCTGGTTGAAAAACTGGCATCAGTAACATCTCTGATATAGTTGTATTAAAAAGTCAAAGAAGTATTATAGCTTGTTATTTGTTTTTCCTTGTATTTCCAGGGGTGGTCATGTTTGAATTTCCTGAAATAAAATGACAAAATATCATGTTCTTTTTCAATTAACTTTTCAATGCCAATGTCTTTTATTAAAATTGATTAATTTATAAATTATAAAAGCAGGGGATATACACATAGCTAAAATAATCATCATGTAGTACCATGCGTTGTGATGAGACGTCGTTATGCAAATCTAAGAGAAAAAAATGACATTCTGGAGAATATCTGTTGAAATGCTCTCCCAAGTGTATACATATTTATGAAAAAGCAGCCCACAGTGACAACCACAATATTTTCTCATCATTTTCTCTCCTGAGAGGTAAGACACCAGAGGGATGCAAGTGGGGATTTTCCTTCCTTTCCTATTATTTATGTTCATGTCTTCAAGAAAAGCTTTTTTTGTCGGTAGTTAAACGTAGCTGTCAAAGGAAGGGAAGATCAAACCACAGCTAACACCCCAAAAAAGTTGTACAATGAAGGGTAATGGATCTTCTAAATGATGTAAAATTGTGGCTCATAGAAATTTGAACCCCACATTTTCTTGTTTTAAGAAGCTCAGCACTTTTCATAGTTCTTCAAAACCAAAAAAATGTTATAGTAGGAATGTGTGCTAGTATCCTATAGAGAGGATGGGAAAAACTTTCAAAACTGTACAAATTCTAAGAAGATTATTAATAAATAATGGGGTTTTATATTTCCTGAGACACCAAAAGAAACTAATTGCCCTATGGAGCAAAATGACACAAATAATAGCAGCAGACCAGGTCAGAGAGGTTCCCTGTGACTGGATGTGCATGCTTCAGCAATGCTCCCCAAAAGTCCTCCTGGCAGGAGTCTAAAGCGTTTCTTTTCTTACTAAAAACAAAAAAAAAAAAAACAAAAAGAAGAAACTAGACCAAAACTTGCAACTAAAACATTCAGAATCACTTGGAATGTATGTCCTAATGAAAAAAAATTAGATATAGATATAGATGTAATTGTTTCTACCAGCTCCTTCAATGTGTCAGCCAGTCTGGCAGTATGGGACAACCTGGAGGTTACACGGTAAAAATGGTGCATAACAACACATCCCAGGGGGTGTGTGGCTCTCAGTGTGGCTGTACCTTTGGTACTGTCAACTGCATTATAACCCCAGAAATGCCATTAAAGTTGGCACAGTTTGCACCATCTGAGTACAGAGATCCAAATGTTTGGAGACCTCAAAACTGAACAACCAGTAGTCCATTCCACAAGAAAATATAATTGAAAGCACTGCTATGAGAAACTCTCATTCAGTCTCAGTTAATAGTTATTTCTGCCAAAGAACAAACATACAATCAGACTTTTCTATTTGCCTAAACAACAATGGAAGGACATAAAAATAGTCAGACATTCTGTAGAATAGAGTGTAGAATATCTCAGAGCTTAAATTATTTCAATCTAGCACTCCAGGTCAAATTCTAGTTTTAAATAACTAAAAGTGCAAACAGAGATAGAAATTCTTTGCTGCAGTATTTCAGTCTTTTGTCATTGTTGGTTTATCAAGAAAATACAAGGGAGAAAAAGGAAAAAAAGAATTTCCTAATTCCTTCTTACTTTTACTGCCTGCAAACCATATGTCTCTCTGCTGAAGTAATAAAAATACATTGTTATAAATGCAGGATATAGTAAGAGCAAAGGAAAAAAGGTTAGACTAATTTTTTTCAGGTTTCAGAAGGCCTTAAAATTAAATCAAAAGAAGATTCATATTCTGAGGGAACTGGTTTATTTTGCTTTATATTGCAGCTCAGCTCTTAGACAATTAAATTATCTGCAAACAGTCCATGGAATAAAATAAACAGAGGACAGTGTGTCTGAACTTAATGTTGATTAAAGTAGGAAAAAATATTTAAAGAAAAGGAAACAAAATCTTAACTTACCAGCTTGACCAAGCGTATACTCCTGATATCTTGTTCCTATTCTGTTTGTGGCTGTACAATTATACCGTCCAAAATCACTGTCAGATGTGGGAGCAATCTTTAAAATGAATACACTATGTAAATATTAGTTGCTAATATTTTTTGTTAAAAAAATCAGAAATTCAAGTACGTTCTCCTTCACCAATATGCAGATGAGTTCTTACTTCAACATTTCTAATATATTCTCCAAACACAGACCTAAATACACCTTTTTTCACGTTTAAGTCCCCCTTCTCAACTTCAAGTGAGGAAATAGTCACTTTGTTCATCTTTATAATTTTACCTTTAAACAATAAAAAGAAAACCTAATAAACTTTTTGTAGATACCAAGCACCTACTAGGTAGTCACTTTGGTTTTCAGCCTTAGCTTGATAGTTTAGTTTTACATCTGTTTATGGATTTTTTTACTTCCAATAAATGCAAATTACATTTCTGTTGGGTGCAGTTGGAAGACTGAGCACAAGCCATTCAAATAAGGTTTATTTTCTAACTATTCATAAGAAATGTGTAGATAAATCAGTTCATATATAGTTGTTTGCTGGTTTTGTTCCTTTTTTAAGAGTGTGACTTATTCAATTGTAGGTCTTAGCCTTAAATACACCCTACAGTACTCGCAGCACTGCCAAACTGAGGACGAAATTATGTTCTGCCACAATGCTGATTTCCATTTTAAGCCTTACCTCCAGAATCAGCTTTCTTCCTGTACTGTAGGTCTTCAAATGAGTTGTATTTTTTACAGGTAAAACTACTTTTCCTCTTTTCCACTGAACTGAGGCAGACGGATTCGCTAGCACTTCACAGCTTATATTGATGGGATTGCCTTCCCAAGAGTAATACATGGTTTGATTCGACACGAACGTTGGAGCATCTGGAAAAAGGAAGTAATTCACAAGTTTATTAACCAGTTTAGTAAAACAAGCTGTATACCCATATCCAGGCTTTCATGTTCACTGAAAATCCCAATTGATTTTGTGTCAGTTTATTACGGAACATGGAAGTATTATTATGCAACATTGAGTTCACTGGGCTTTTATCTTGGTAGGTTTCTCCTCTCCTGAAACTGTTTAAGCTAAGCCTCTCGGGCAAGAGAACACCTGTTAACTATATTTAATATTAGCCAATATCAGGCCCTTGAAACACACTCTCTCAGAAATAAGGAAGAGCATTTCCTCTTGAGGATGACAAGCTCTTCAGCCAGACCCTGCTATGACAAAGTGAGGTGTCCTAAAAAATATATATTGTCTGTTCATGTGCTGATTTTATAGTATCTACTTTTGCTGTGGAGAAATTACATTCACTCAAATTTTCTTGTGCTATGGCTTCACCCATTTCTCACTGGAACTTTATTATACTTTATGAAATCTTTCTAAAGAGAGGTGTTTATTTGTGGAAATGAACCTTTAGAAAATAGTAAAAGAATACCAAAACTGTTACAATGTGTTCTACCTACCGCAGAAAATACAGTGTGTGTACACTATTTATGATAACCTTTATATAATTTCCTTTCGAAATTATCAAGCTACAGCCACGGAAAAAGATGGTGTGTTTTTCTTACAAACCTGACTGTAAGTGGTTGCATTAAACATATACCAAACACTGAGTCTGACACAAAGGAAATTGCTGGTTTGCAAACGAATTCTGATCTTCACACCACAGTGCCACTAAGTGACAAGACCTGTCTCTTCTGTTCACTGTTTCTCTGGAGAACAGGAAATTTAGTGATCTCTATAAAATGAGAGGGAGTAGGTTTTTCCCTCCTCTTCTTATGCCTTGGGTGAATAATGTTTTTTTTCTCTCAAATATTGATTTGTATTTTTTCCTAGTTTCATTGTTATTATCTTTTAAGAGTATTTAAAAAAAAATTCTTTATTCGAGGAAACTCCCTTAGTGCTTTAATTCCAAAAGGGAATTTATTAGTTACGTCTGTTGTAATGGAATATTGTTTTAATGTCTAAGATATACACATATACATTTTTGTTTCGATAAATAGCTCTTAAATGTGTCCAGATGTGTCTCTGGAAAATCTATTGTAGTCCTCTCACATATAGCTTAATTTCAGGCAAGAAAATTCCTAATAGGTCTATCAGAGACCAGAATTGAGCATCTTTAAGTATGAAGTAAAATTTAGCTTCAGGAATGGTTAAAAACAACTAGTTTTTTCTTTTTTGTTTTTCCTGAAGTACACATTTTCAACTTCTTTTTCTGCTTGCCTCTGTCAAAAAGCATAACTTTTTGATGACATATGCTGCTGCTGCATGTAGGCATACAGGCTTTGAGCAAAAAGAACTGTTATCAATAGAAGTTTTAAGGCACAGATCAAAGCTGCTACGTTGCTCAAGGCCAGCAGCATCTCCTTTAATAACTGTTCAGCCCTTATTTTTGTAGAAAAACAAGCATTTTCATCTAAGTAAGTAAAGTTTGCCTGGCTATGAATTTATTTACCAGACACAGGAGCTCATCTTTCTGCTCCAAATGTTTTAATAAGTAATTCTAGTGATCTTGATTTTCACAGACCTTTAAACACCCCATATTTCATCAGCTAAACAGTTTAATGCAAAGAACAGACTATCAAACAGCCTTCAGAGCGTGACATCTCACACTAGTGGAGAATATAAAGAAAAAAGCAAACTGTATAAGTGTGTTTTATGGTTAGCTATGGTCAAGAATCTCAGAATATCAAGGGTCAGAATCTTGGCTTTTCCTCTGGAAATGAAGTTCATGGTGGGAATTGCTTGTAGGAAAACTGTATGAACTTATTTCTGCATGTTCAACAGATGGATCAACAGCATGTTCCACAAATAGATCAGAAATCTCATCAGAGCCTTCATGAGGTTCCAAAGGTGGTTATTTCACGATTTTATGTAAGCACTGTCTCCCAGTATGCAATTTCTCACAGTAAGTTCACTCCATTTATGAACACTGGCATGAATGTTGAAGATTGAAATATACTCTGAATCTGAGTAACCTTCTTTCCTGGATAACATTATGTGGCTTGATGCTGTCTGTTGATTTCAGTACACATATGGCAAACTCGTATCCTATTTTAAGACTTACAAGTGAAAAAGTAGTGTAACCTTCTATACTGCAGATAAAGGCATTTAAGAGAATGGGGACTTCCAGTTAAGACTTCCCTATCTTCTAAAGGTAGATTTTGGATGCCTATTTTGGTACCTATTTGTTTGTATTTTAAAAGAATAGGTGAGTTATGAACTGCCATCTATACAAAACTGCAGGTATTAACAATCATAAACACAATAAAACACAAATAGGACTAAAAGTCCTTCAAATAAAGATACATCCCCAAATAAACAACTCACAACTGTAAAGCACTCCCCTCAAAAAAGGGAAAATGGCTTTACAGCCATTTCCCCAGCAGTCAAGAGCTCCAATAAACCAAAAAAAGAGGACTGTGCTAATGACTTGATTCACAGAAATTATCTTAAGACAGATGATTTTTGATTTCCTAGACAGGAACAGATTAAGATGCCTGGACTGATGTTTTACAAAAAAAATATAATTCTGGAAAAAAATTTTCTTTTTACAGTACAAATAAAAGATACTTTACATTTCTTATAAAACTAAAAAATTGAGTTGGAGAGGAATAATTTGTTCATAAAGGGAACTTGTATTTTCTTGAATGCGCTTCATCCCTAACTGCAGTTTAGTATGCTCAAATGGTTACAGAACTAGTATTTATCAAACATAAACACATTATGTTTAATATAAAATAAAACTCGAAAAATAACAAACCTTAAAGCAAAGGCTTTGAAAACGTAAGGCTGACTATTTTATATGTCTACAAAACCTGATCCCACAAGTTTTATAAAATAACTAAGAAACATTAATACATTAATAACCAGAATATTATAAAAAGTTCTATCATTTGAAAATGAAGTAAAACCAAGTAGGAATAAGAAGGTGGTCCTTCTCTTAGGTTTACATATGTTAAGGATCTTTAAATGCAATATATGCACCGTTTAAAAAATAAAACATTCAGTGGAAATCAGTTAGAAAATTAGAACCATTAAAAAATAATAATGTGCTCTGCTTAGCTTCTATGTAACTGAGAATTAATTTACACCTGACAAAATTCAATGCAGGGTGCAAATGAACTGTTCCCTTTAAGCTTTTCTACATAAAGTACTACCAGTTAAGATGACGTACTAGAATTCTAAACAGATAAGTAGAAGTAGGAGCTTGAATATACTCCATTGAAAAAAAAATCAACCCTGTTGGTATTTCTTGTACCTGAACTTTTAGCACTTTACGGAAAACAAAACAAATAAAACCCCCCAAAACTGAAAAAAGGTACAAAAGTTACCATTGATATTATTTAATAAATGTGCACAATATCACAGAATAGCTCAGGTTGGAAAGGAACTTAAAGATCACCCATATCTAATCCCCTGCCATGGACAAGGACATCTCCCACTAGACCAGGCTTCTCAGAGCCCCATGCAACCTGGCCTTGAACACTTCCAGGGATGGGGCAGCCACAGCATCTCTGGGCAACCTGTTCTAGTGTCTTGTCACCCTCACACTAAAAAAAATTTCTTCCTAAAGTCTAATTTCTAATAACTCTCAGTTTAAACATTGTCCTTGTGCTATCACTACAGGTAAAAAGTCTCTGGTTCTTATAAGTCCTCTTCACACACTGAAAGGCTGCAAAAGTCTCCTCGGAGCCTTCTCTTTCCAAGCTTATCAAATTCAACTCTCTCAGGCTGTCTCCATAGCTGACCTGCTCCAGCCCTCTGATCACCTTCATGGCCCTCACCTGGACCTGCTGGAGCAGGTCCATGTCTTTCTTGGGTTTGGTGTCCCAGAGCTGGATGCAGCACTGCAGGTGGGGGTCTCACAAAGGTGAGTAGAGGGGCAGAATCACTTCTCTCAACCTGCTGGCCATGGGGCTTTGGATGCAGCCCAGGATGTGGTAAAGTTCATAAGGTTTTAACGTTCAGCTGTGAAAGATCGAGTATTATTTTGGAGAGATGAGGCAATCCAAATGAAAAAGATGCCTTGAAGGAACAAAGACTATATCAGAAAGATACAAAACTAAACAAAACTATTCTATGGGTGCATGATTCTGTAAGAAATTATAAATTTAGAATGGCATTTTAGAGTAGTTAATGTTATGGCACCAGCATCAGCTAAACTCAAGTTGTTCATTTTCCCAAGCAAAAAAGAAACTGACAGGTTGGCACTCCAATTAGAATGAGTTCTGGATAACTTGTGTAAGAAGATTATTGAAGAGAAGCATATTCTGACCTGAAAGCTGTCTCCAGCATTTAGATATCCTTGTTAGTTATAATGTCCAGGAACAGTGATTCAAGAACAGACTAATACATCAGCTGCCTTCTCCAGAAGGTAATGAAATTAAGGATGACAAAGATCCAGCTCTGGTGTATGTTTGGTGTCATACACAAAATTAGATATAGCAAATTATCTGATTCAGTACATGTGTCCAGACAGCTATAATGGAAAACTGGTGTGCAGAATCAGATTAGCACTTCTTAATTTAAGAACATAGGTTTTCAAACTTTTGGCTATTTGTTCCCGGGGAACATATAATAAAAATATGTGACAGCTTGTCAGGTCTAAGACGCTGGGACATTTCCTGCAGTGTATTATTGGAAGCCTCTCTCTAAGATGATTAATGCTGGCATAAGTTTCCCATCATCAAGGACTTTAATAAACCGCATCCTCTGGCAAATTTAGTACTGTCCTTGCCATCGATCCTGTAAAAGTGCCTCAATTTTTTGTAACTCTGCCACAATTTCGTTAACAGCCATCTATCTTTCTCTTCTACTTTGTCCCTCATACCTTTTTCAGTAGTTAATATTTTAAAATGAATAGCTCTTCTTTGGAAATAAAGTAGAAGAACCTCCACAGACAAGTACAATAACTGTCAGATATTCATTTGCAAGAAGAAATAATATTAGAAATACTTCAAAAATGTGGTTAGGTGACTATATTTTAATATATAATCATCCTTTAAAGGAAGATAGGAATTGGATAACTCCAGGATTACTAACTTTCACTTTACTGCTACTATCATAGTCATGTGGCTGTGAGGAAAAACATCCAAGACCTGCATAGGAAGTTTCCAAATAGAAAAGCAAATGAAATACATTATATATTGCTTTTAAATTGCCATGATTATTAGCTAAAACCAGAGGGGTCATTTTTTCTGGAATCCACTCCATGATTTCAAAAGTTTTGAGAGGTACATGTTTCTTTCACAGTAAGTGCAGAAAACACCACACTTCCTGTACAATTTCCTTTCCCCTGCCCCATTCACTTCGTTCCTCTCAAAATTCATTACAATATGACATTGATATTCAGTACTATGATGCACTATTGACTTATTCTACATTTTATGAAGAGCAAGAGCCCCCTCCTACTGGCCAGCAGTACTAGTCCCTGGAAACCTTGACTAGGATATTATTTTTAATATTCAAACACCATACCAATTGCTCCACTTCCATAAGATACTTTTTGCTAGACGCAAAGCGTGTTTATAACTGCACATTAAATAATGATGGGCAATGAATGGCTCAGGTGCTTGGTGCTGCCAGAGTTGCAGAAATTCAATGTACCTATTTTTTGAATTTCACTTGACATTAAGGAATTGTCTTTGTTTTTACTTTAAAAAAAAAGCAAACACAAAAGCCTAACTAAAGCCCCAAGAAGTTTTAATTTCATAGAAATGTCTGCTTTGAACTGATATATCTCTCTAAAATTACCTAAATTAGTTTAAATTCAGAGAAGAAATTATAAAGAACACATAGCTAGGTAAAATAAGCTAAGTCTGCCACTGATAACTGTTTGCATACTTCTATCAATCATTTTGCATGCCTGTAAATCACCAACACTGGCCGTCAGATCTAGGACAGGAAGACTCCCCCACAGATCCATCACACTAGCAGCAATTTTCATTTCAGTAATAAAATCATCAACTGCTGCCAATTGTTAACATATTATTCTTAAATGGTACCAATTTGTACCAAATTTTCAATTGGTTCAATTTTCAATTGTTACATGTACTCCAGCACAGAATTACTGGAATAATTTAGTATGGCCCGACTTCTCAATCAAATATTGGATTACATAATTCTCTTACAAGCAGAAGTGAAAAACTGCAATGCTTTTCTCAAACCAAGATCCTAATCCCATCTTTCTTCTTGTCCTACGTGTCACATTTTCAGAACAAAATCCAGTCTTTACCTCCCATATTTTCCTACCCGTCACCCTTACCTCCACAACATGCCTCCTTACTGATACCATCCCTCCATTCCCTGATGTCTCTATGTCTCTCATACATTCCTAAATCATAATAGTTGCTGTATGGAGCAAGGACTCTTAGACTTTTCATCTCTTTACTTAATTTTTACATGCAGTGGTGTCCAGACAGCAACACATAAAATCTCTAAAAGCTTGTTTTGTTCAAGTTTCAAATTTTCAGCATCACACTTATCATATCACTTGATTATTTTCTTCATTATACTCAGATGCCTTGATTCTGCTTTGATGGATCTGTCTTGGAAGTATAGAAAGGGAAAAGGCCACAATGTCTTTTTTTCATTTACAGGTCATCACTGTGTAATATAAATTACATTTTACATAGTATGAAAATACTTGTGAAACCATTTAAAATTCATCAAATTAATTATCAGTGTAAATATTTAACATTTTTAGCCTGTAAGACCAACGCATGAAGTAGAACCATCCCCAAGGAAGCATCAGAAAATTCTTCCTCTTTTTTTTTTTCTACCTTTACTTTTCACAACTGCATATGTGAAAATTTATGACAGTAAGAAAAGATGTTGAGGTGTATATACCTATTAATGACTAAATTATTAGAAGTGAAACAAAATAAAACCCAGATTAATTTATTTATTCAAATTTGTGTTCTTCTATTAAGAGAAAAGTAGCTAACATGTTATTAAAAATCTACTTTAAATGATATCCAGTTAATTGCAAGGTTAACCAAAACATGTAGTAGAGAGCTCTCTTTGGTAAAAATTTATGAGAAATTTCTAATATGAATACCATGTTTAACAAGTCATTGACATATATTTAAGTAAAATATTTTTAGGATGGAATTTTTGTTTCAAAGTATTTTTACAAGGTTTTGGGCTAAATAACAGGTAGATTTATTATATAGATGAACAATTTCTGCATTTTACCACACTGCTGTAACGTCAGAAAAAGACAATGGATGCATTCATCTCTCCTTCACTATGGGAAGTTCAGTGAAATGGTTTTGGAAAGTGACTTTATGTGATAAACCTCATCTTTTGCATAGAATTCAACTTTCTTATCCCCTTGAAGTCACTGCAATGGCATACTAAACTTCCTTCTGTGCACCTTGCAAGCGCACAAGGTAGACAAAGAAGGAAAATAGTAAATCTTACAAGTGACATTCATAATGTGTCAAAATTACCACACCTCTTTCGTAATGTTAAAGACTGACCTTTTCCATCTTTGCTTTCTCATTTTAACCAATAAATTTGACAGGAAGAAATGTAACTAAAGCCAATAGTATTTTATTAGAAAAGATGGAATTTTTTCTATAGTATTTCAATGTTCTATTTCTCTTCATTATTTTTCCTGTAAGTTGTTTCTTTCCTAGGCCATATGTGCATTTATTAGTTTTGTGTTCTGGCTGTAATGACAAGATAGAACTGGGCCCTCATGACTAATGGGTGAAGGAAAGGTGTAAACAAAACAAAGCCAGGTTTTTTCAATGGTGTCCAGTGACAGGAAAGAAGAAATGCCTTCGAGTTTCAACCATTCTGTGATTCTGTGAGTAGTGATGGGATGTTGCCGCACTGGTTTCTGCCAAAAGAAACAGAATCCAAACAAATCCAAAGTATGAACTGCTTGAATTTATTATGATTTATGATAGCAGTAGGCAGCTGAAACTTTTGTGACATTTATCACAATATCGAGGTTTCCCAGAGAAGCCGTGGATGACCCATGCATGGAAGGCTAGTTTGGAGGGGCTCTGAGCAACCTGGTCTAGTGGAAGTTGTCCCTGCCCATGGCAGGGGATGTTGTAACTGGATGACCTTTAAGATCCCTTCCAAACCAAACCATTCTATGATAACGTTTCTGATATCCTGTACACAGTAGTAGCATTTTCACCAATTGAAAACCTTTCTTCCTTGAAGGTAAATACAATTTGTAGCTCAATCTGTTGATCCCACTCTTAAGTGGGATAAGTATATATTTTTTGCAAAGATATAAAATTAAATTGCATGAATCGAAAGCATCCCCCTCAACTGCAGTGCAATACAGCTGACACACAACAAAGCAAAAGAATAATCAATTCAGGAAACCAAGGTCAATACTGCAACAGTAATGAGGTAGGTTTCAAATTGTGGCAGGGAAAAAAAAAACAAACACAAAGGAAGAAAAGACTGTTACTGATAAGCAATACGATAGTATAACAAATATTGCACAGTTTTCTTTACAGGTAAAGACTATATTGCACATGCTGCATGATTATTTTTATTTTTACCACTCAAAATTTGTACTTAACTAATAAAGAATAAAACTACAAAAATCATGTTTGGATGAAAAGTAATATTAAGAAAACTTCATATTTCTGCAAGACACTACAAATTATTTAAATGCATTTTTTTAGAAACCGCTTTCTAAGAAATCATTTTTATCAACTACTCACATGGCTGATCTCATACAAAAATGTACCATGCTACTCAATGCAATATATTTGTCTTAGATGATTCTATCTCAAAACACTAATCTTGAGTACTGTGAGGAAATGGGCATTTTTAGACCATCCAGCATATCTAACAGCTAAAGCATCAGTATTGAAATGGAGAGTTTTAACTTAAACAATGACGCGAAAACTGGTAAATCCAGCTAAAAAGGTCTCTTAGTCAGGATGCTTCCTGGAAAGTGTATGGGAAAAGAGAAAATTTTCCAAAGGACATAGCTTAATGCCTTTTCTCCAGTAAAAGGAGTATTGTCCAGAGGAATCTGCACCTGGTAAAACAGAGCAGTCAGAAACAGCAGCATCTTATATAATGTGTGCACCTGGGAGGACAAAATTAAGAGAGGGCTGTGAAAACTTCTGGCTGGTTAATGACAATTTGAACACAATGAAGGGAGGACTCTAAGGGCACATAGAGAGCCTTTCGAGGGTCATAAATATTGTTCATTACTGGCTTGTTTAAAGCTTTTCCGACTTAGTAATGTTGTTAGGGCACCCTAACTAAGAATAACACTGTGGTGAAAGATGATCCAGCACACCGAACATGTCAAAATTAAGATTTTTCTTTCTCCAATGCTAATTATGCAACGAAAAATTTGCGAAACCCAAGAACTAATGTGTTCTCTCATCACAATTTTTCTTTTGTTCAGGTCTGTATCACGCTTTTAAAGACAAAAAAATACCATATAGAAATGTAAACATCTGTATAAGAAAACTAACTTTGAGAGACACCTGATATTGTATGTAAAATCAAGTTATAATTCACAAGGGTTTATATATTTAACTTCCTCAGGCTCTCTTGAAAATCTCATCTTAGTATATGGCCTGCTTTATCTTTTTTATGTATTTCTCTAATGTTTTTTATTTTAAAAAATAGTTATTTCTCTGTCTGTGATAATTATGTAGATAATAACTACAGAAACATCTTAATACCAATATACATCAAATATTCCACCACATAGGAACTTTTCAATTGATTATTTATTATGACTATCATCCAATACACACTAGGCTTCATATTTAAAACCAAATTTTGCAGTTAATGAAATCCATTAAAAATAATATTTGAAAATGGTATTTATATTGATGTAATTTTGATTTATTTTTCATACTTTATGTAAGAAAAATTAAACATAACTAAACAGAAAGATGACTTTCTAGGAAGAATTCCTTAAAGATGCCCCCGGGTTCCCGACAATTCATGTCTGCTCAACATTTCCTTCAGATAAAAGTCAGAGTTAACTGTGCCCAGTTCATATCAAACCTGATAATCTCTTCCTGTCCTAGAGAACTGCTCTTATCACCAGGAGCAGCCCCAACAGAGAACAAGGATAAAGCATGGAAATTCTGTGCAATCCTACTGTCAGTTTAAATCTGATAGGGGTCAGTAAGTAAAAGGATGAGACAGTGACACCAGAGCACTCTGTGCCTTCATTAGGCCTGTTTGACTGAGCTGGCATTTAAGGATGTGATGGAAGCAGTTTCCTCTGCTGACTACACAAACTGTCCAATACAATGAAACATAAAGAAAAACGCTGTAGTTTTGTTACTAACTTATAGATAGGCATATATGCATTGTTTACTTTCATCTAGAAACTGGAGAACAACATCAAAAATTAAGTCCTGCTTATCTATTTATATTTTAATTTTGAAATAGCTATAAAAATATGAGGGTATTTTTAAAAATAATAAAAATTTTTGTTAACTGCAAGAGTGAGCCATACCTGAATAAATTCTTCTCAAAACTTGTTTGGAAGAGAACAAAACCAAACTAATGGAAGAGAAAAATTAAAATATTTTGAAGGGTTTTATGCAATTTTGTAAATGAATATTTGGGAAAAAATATCTAAAAGCCCTGATAGCAATGTTAGTAGCTGCAATTAAAATTCTGAAGAAATGCCACTTGGAAAATACTACAAGGAGAATCAAATCTATTTGATACTGACTTCGCAGAATCCCCTCATTTTTACTAGTTCACTACAAAAATACAAATTAATTGCTTAGTTTTGAACCTGAACCTTTGCTGAAATTCCCTAGGCTGCAACTTACGAAGTGCCATAGCTGGAATGACAGATAACCATGGCACTGCTTCATACAGGAAGGTATTGGGGCACTGGGGAAGGGACTGTCAGCACTTAGGACAACCCAGTATTGGATGGAAATGGGGGAATGAGGTGCTGGAAGATTCTTTGAAGGGGCTGCTCTGCCACAGAAGTTGATGGCAGAGACCAGACTGATGCGAAATGAGGCTGGAAAGAGGAACTTCCTCCTGAGGACATTATTTTAAAGAACAGGAGAATCCTTTACCATTAAACAAGTGTTTTCTTTCCTGGGCAAGACAAATACGTTTTATTTGAAGCTCATATACCAGTGCAAAGTTATTTGCAAAGGAAAGCAAAAAATTTCTCTGACTCATTAATCAGAATGCGAGACAGACCTATATTCTATCACCCCAGAAATACTTGCTTTACACCATAAAACTATTTGACTTCAAGGAATTGAGGAAAGTTGTATTTCTGTTATTCAAACAACACCTGCACTGGAAAAAAAATATATTTGGGTTAAACCTTGATGTATCAGTTAAGTATTTAAAACTTAAAACCCCAGTTTTAGAAATATCATAATAAAAATCTTGTGTTATACATTAAAACTAACCATTACAATGTGTGATTTCTCTGACCGTAGAATAACATTTCTATGTTCTTTATAAACTGTGTTCTCAGAGGATTTTAGAACTGTAGAAAATTTATGCTGCATTAAAAAACTGTGTCTACCAAGGCATAAATTAAGACTTTAAGTTATTCCATTTTCTCATACCCTATATTTGATTGTTCCCACACACATTCAAAATTAATTATGCCATACCATAATAATAAGACTGCGTTACTTTTAGATTCTTTCCACGTCTCCTAAAACTTTCACCCTGAAAGGTGTCTTAGGTTATAATAATGTATTGTGTCAATGCAGAGGTTTTATTATGCCCTCCGGTATGAATTCTGTATCGCTAATAAATCCTTAAATTTCAATTGTCCCTGTTTCATAACATGTGGTGCAACACATCTCTCTCTTCTGAATACAAAATATATTAATATTTAATGTTAAAGCATAGCAGCAACACAACCATAATCAAATCATGTATTTCATATCATTACGTGTAGAGTCAGCAGGATTTTAAAGATACTTCACTTAATTTGCATTTTTATCTAGGTTTTTTTTTTCATTTACATACATATAAATAATTATCATTGCATTCATTAAAGAAAAAAAGTATAGCAAATTAAGATTTATTTCTTAAGTTTTCTGGGTTGGCAAATCTCTCCATTTCTAACACTTAAATTCTTTTGCCCATTCCTCATTTTCCTTTCAGATTTATATTCTATGCCACAATGCATTGCTTCCCTGCTAAAAAAGAACACACAACTGTGTGGTGAAAGCACTTTCAGAACTCCTCAGGAAATCACTCCATGGTCTGAAATCATTACTTTTATTTTTGTGCCACAGAATCCTATTCCAGCTTTTATCTTCCCACTAGAAAGAATTTTTCTATTCAAACACTAAGTTCAAACAGGCTCACACAAACTCTACTAGAGATGTAAAATAATTGTATCTGGAAATTTTCTAGAAAAATGGAACAACAATGAAATAAAGAAGGATGTTTATTTGCTTGTTTTCTTTTTTTGAAGACCTTTGCTAGTAAATTGGAAGAACAGTTTGAAGAAGCAATTACCCAATGAATTTTTTTTATACTTCAGATCTTTTAAAACAAATTGGCTTCTCAAGCATCAGACTCTTCTAAGCAAAAATAATCTCCTTTTCTCCTGGATAAAATGCAAGAGCTTGGAATAAAGACAATCTCTAAAAGAGACTGTTATAAACATGATAACTCCAGGAGGGGTTAGAGACTTTTTAGGGATTAGTAAATCTGAGGACTCAGAAACAAAAAAGAATTTTTGTTGAATCTTAGAAGGTTAAGCTCAAGACTGAGCTGCTGCTCAAACCAGCCCTTACTTTATCCCACTGAATACTTTTCCTTCCCAGCAGTCTCAGCTAGCCTGGAGATTTGAAGTTATTAAACTTAGCCTTAAGTTAATGGATAATACCACTGGAATATGATTTCAGAAGAAATCCTGTCCTGCTTAAGTCACCAACACACCAACAAGGCTCTTATTAACTTCAGAAAAGACAGGATTCTTGCACAGAATAATGAACTACAGGGCATGCTTTCTTCATTTATGCAAGTTTAATCATGAATTACTATGAAAAAATGACCTTCCATTAAGAATGTACTTTTTTTTTCTTTTAAAACAAATTTAAAAGAGAAAACAAAATATTAGAACTTACATTCAATATCAAGGTACATGCTCTTTTGGTGCCCACCAATTCTACTTGCCGCTTCACAGTCATATCTCCCTGAATCTGACAACTTCACATCTTTAATATGCAGTGACGATTTTCCATGCTGCCCTTTGACTTCTATACGGCCATCTGGGCTCTGTTTACATTGGTTCAGGAAAAAAGAAGGTTTTATATATTTATATATGTATATCAATGTAGAATTTATATATTAAACACTGTTGATAAGAATGACTGAAAGCATCACTTCACCTGTGGTGAAGTTATTACTGACAGCTAAGCAACTTCTAAATTTTCCAAATAAATTAAAAAAAAAATGTAGAAAAACATGCTCTCCTTCTAGGCAGTATAACCAAAGGAATAAGTACATGCTTAAAGGAACATTGTCAAGGGAAACCACAAAACGTATCAAGTTATGACTGCAATAGTGAACTGCATACTCAAAACTTCTTTATGATGTCAGTCACTGTGTTATGATGCTGTGGTTAAGAAAAATACAACATTATATCTTAGATTACAGACAGCATTATCTCTGGTCCTCACAACCGCAGCTGTGAAACTGAATAGAAGTAACACCTCTGACAATGAGCAAATCCCAGAAGCTCACAACTGTTAAAAAAACTTGAACCATAAATGCAACTACAATTTCTGGATTTCAGTTCCTTTTCATTCCATGGAAAAGGGCAAGGGAGAAAAATGAATGCTGACTTCCAATTTTCTAGAATATAAATTTTATAAAAATCCTTATCCATACAGACTCTCCTTCCCCCTTCACTGTCCCTCCCCACAAAATTAATTGAATTTAAAGGGTATACAAATATTAGGGAAAACTAAACAAAGTAATTTAATGAAAAAATCCTCTTTTTGATGCTTCAAACCTCATGAAGTATTATGCCTGAGGAAAAAGAAGCTTTTTTTTCTGCTCTTTACTTACAGAATCATACAATACTTTGGGTTGGAAGGGACCTTAAAGCTCATCTTATTCCAACCCCCGCTGCCTGGTCAGGGACACCTTCCACTAGACCAGCTTGCTCAGAGTCTCATCCAACCCAGCCTTAAACACTTCCAGGGATGGGACAGCCACAGCTTCTCTGGGCAACCTTTGGGAAATTTTTTATGCTTTGCTGTCTCACTTTTTTTGTTTAAGGGAAAAAAATTCCAAAAGCGATTAAAAATACAGACATTAACCTACCTTCATTACAGTAAGGTGGAAAAGGGGTGAAAACCCAGTAACTATATCACTGCATAACATTACACTTGAAGCAGATTTTTATGTTCAATTCTATAATTCAAACACTCAAGTTTACCGCGTTTTACACTAAATACTCACCAAGTGGCAGCTAATGTTTAAGTGGTTGAGCTTTTAACTCAGTACAACTGTTCCTTGACTTAATACAGGAAATGTGCACACAATTTAGACCTTAAAATACTTGATGCAAAGCAGTCAAACGAAGCATGCTGTTTATATGATTTCTACAGAAAGAAAAATGTTCTGATCCTATGTCAGAATCCAAGTAGATTGAATTTTGTTTCCTGTGAAAACGACTCAGCATAGGTACATAAATGAAAGTTCTTGAATTCTAAGCCAGGAGCCAACATAAACGTCTTTGGACTGGTAAAAATTAGCAACTAAGTACACTTAATTATAATTTTTTAATACTGAAAATTCTATTTCCATACTATGCTTAAAAAAGGAAAATAAGTTATGATGTTGCTAGTAAACTTGTTACAGTAGTGAATGTCACAGCTTTTGGAAGGAATTCTTGGGATAATTAAAATTCAATTTCTTTAAAATAAAACGATAAGTAGTTTTCTGATTTCTGATATACAAAGTACTTGTTTATATATATGTAAAACAAGTACTTTCTATGACATAGTTAGTAACAGGTATGAGTATTTTCTTCATTTTTTTAAAATATTAAGCATGCAATACCATGGTCAAACAACATTATTCCGACCTAAAGTGTATATACACTTCAGCAATTTAATTTCTGCTTTCACCTTGATGACAAATATTTCCTTAAGAAGTTACATTTAAAACTGAAATAACTTGTGACAATGAATCATAGATACTATAGTAAATACTTTATTAGTGATTCATTACTTCAATACTAATCCCAAATACTTTAATTCACTAATATATATTGCACTATAAGTAATTACATATATCCCTAAACACATATATGAGTACTAATGGATGCTATAAAACAAATTAATAATTAAAATAAGCAAAAAGATCCTTAAATTAAATAGCCTTTACAGTAATCTATCAATATCATTTTAGTTTATCTAATTATTTTCTAATACTGATGGAAAAAAATCTAGTCTATACTCAGTATACTTTTCCTATGTTCTCACATTCTCTTACTCGAACGTAGATGTTGTAACACATCTTAGATTTATAGGTAGGACAAAACCCAAGCTAATAAATACTCGGAATGATAGGAGATTTTCACGTATCATTTATTCTTATAATCAAATATATGGTAAGAAACATTGTAAGAGGGATTTACTAGGTTTAAAGTCCATAAAACAAATAAAACAACAATTGCAGGCAAGAAAATTTCACTAAAATTATCATAAAAATATACATTTACTAAAGATAATTTCTACTTTTTGAAAGTTCTTGTGTTAAAATTGCTTACTAAATCAAATAAAATTTCTAAAATGTGTTCTGCTTCATTTCTTATAATGCATATTATACTATGGATTCTTAGTAAACAGTTTTAAAAGTCCTGTTCCTTGAGTCTGTTCTGCAGATGGATTGGTGTATAAATCCATCATTTATTTTTTTACA
The DNA here is from genome assembly GCA_013400235.1 of Oriolus oriolus. Lineage (NCBI taxonomy): Eukaryota > Metazoa > Chordata > Aves > Passeriformes > Corvidae > Oriolus > Oriolus oriolus. Next base: position 49,692 of record VXBT01012517.1, read on the forward strand.
AACATGATGCAACACCTGATTAAAAATATACTGATAGGCTGGCATTCCTGAAGACAGAAACACAAGAAGGAAAACAGGAGTGTAAATAGAGACCAAGAAGATTCCATTAACAAACAAAGAAACAACTGACTAAATACATAAATGAAAGGAAATGTTTTGATGCAGGCATTTCTATCTGTGAGAGGGTTCCCAGAATATGCTGGAGGTTACCACATGCAAATCAAAAATGCTGGTTAGTAGGAAGTTCCACAAGGACTTCAAATACACTGGTGTAGCTGCATTATATTCCTTTACGGTATAAGGCAGATAAGAGAGATCTGGGTGAATAATTCAAGGACATGTTGTGATGACACAAAAAAGTGCAATAACAGTGCAGTTGAGTATGGCAAGTTGTGATGACACAAAAAAAGCACAACAACAGTGCAGTTGAGTATAGCAAAAATCAATGAAGAAACAGGGATTGAATATGCAGCGTTAACCTGAAGCAAAAACTGAAGCTGCACTATTTACATTTTTCTGTTCTTTAAAGGACATTATTAAAACCAGGATATACCGACAAAGCAGAAGTTTCTAACCATTGGTAAAGCCTTTCTAGGGTTCATTTCTCTCCTTCTCTAATTATGGAGAACACACATTAGTACTATGTCTGGCACCATAACACACCAAAACATGAAGAGACACACATATTGGAACACTACACTTGCCCAGTAATCCTCAGGAGAAATCTCCACCAGGAAAAAAGCTTTGGAGCTGCCAATGGGCCAAAACCAAAATAGAGACACAATCTCTATAAATTAACAATGTCAGTAACTCTCAAGCTTTCCTGAAATAATAAGGGATATCTATTAAATTTAGATATTCTTCTTTTTTTTCCTTTCAAATGTTATAGCATGAGAGATGTAGAACTTGTATTTTCTTTTACTGCTAAATATTAATAAAGAGCATAAAAGGGACAGAACAAACCCCTAGACAATCAGAATAGTCTCTGTGGCCCAATACTTATGCTTTGTGCCCATTCACTGAATTACTCAGTATCTCCTACCCCCATAGAGCATGAACAATCATTGAGGTCTCAAAAGCATGAGATTAAGACAGTTCCTTACAGATTTACATATTCTTTAGAAAGAACAATTATGTTAACAGACACTTACACTCTTAGACGTTGGAAGAGTGATAAAGCCTTCAGAAGTTACATTTTCACATCATTTTAGAAATCTTAATAAAATCTTAAGAAATAAAATAGTTTTCATGGTTAATGTTAACTGCAGAATTTCATAGAAATCATAAATGAAAGTGGGGATTTTGAGGCTTTGGTGGCGGGGATTTTTTCCCCATAACTTCATCACCAGCATAAAGCTAAAATACAAGTGAAAAATCTCCAGAAGAGACTTTGAAAAACACTTTACTTAGGTAAAGTAATTTTGTGATTTTATCCTCATAAAAAGCACATTCTCTAAATTAAGAAACAGAAAAGCCATTTTATTTTGAATACTGATAGCAATCTAGTTCTCTGCCATTGGTAAAGAAAACTTTTCTATAAAGGTCTCCAAGTAAAGCTATCCAAAATGACACCACATAAAAAGTACCTTCTGGGAAATAACAAAAAGGTGAAAATTTTCCGCACTTGCAATATTCTTACCTATGTAGTTAAGCACAAATGACTCCTATGCTAATCATAAAAGGAGAGGCATTGCATAATTTGAGATTAGTGCTACAGGTTCTGTAAAAGTAAATGTGTATTTTTGGTTTTGCTAAAATTCTTGTCATATTATATGTGTTATTCTACTCTTTGACTTCTGTAATGCTCTTGTTTCCTGAATGTCTCACCTAATTTGTAGTTCCACATGTGAATACTCCCAAAGGCCTGACCAGCTGATGCTGACCTGACTGGTCTCTGCACTGCTTCAAAGTCAAGAACCAGAGCTCCCAAGGCAGTACCAGAACAACGACAACTCTGAATTTCAAAGGTTCCACATGCAGAGAGGATGGGGATGTGATGAGACAACACCACCCACAAGGAGACAAGGACAGCTTCTGGAACAGAATAAATTATTCAGGTACCATGGAGTGTTCAATCTGCAAAATTCTACTGCCATTCTAGTAAAATTAGTGTAACTTTTCAGGAGGGGAGAGAGGTAGCTGATTGTGGTGCTCAGAAATTGCTGTTTGTTTACTAACTGTAGAAAGCTACACTTGGGCAGAGGTGGATGCTGTGGTTAGTGGATGAGTTTGATTTATCAGCCAGTGCCCCAAATCCCACTGAGGAAAGGTAGAACCAAATCAGATGAAGTTGTAGGGCTGCCAAAACTTGCATTTTGAGTTGGCTGAAAACAAGAATGGAAGGTAAGAACAGTTGCAGAAACTGGTGACTCATTTGTAGCTGGATTTTAGTAATATTGCTTGGATGGTCAGAGCTGCTGACTTCCCTCCTAGAGTTTACCATTTGGCTGCCAAGTTCTCCTTCAACCCCTGAAGTCCAAGTGCAAGACTGCCAGCAAAAAAATCCCATCATTTAAAATCTAGACAAGTTGAAATACTTTTATTTGTTTTTCTTCTAATGTTTAACGCTTATTATGAGCCATCACTGTCCATAGTTAAAATGCTACAGGTCAATTTTGCCTGTCATATTTACCAAATATGTCTTCTGACACCTTGTATACTTTAGTATTATTTTGGATGTGCACTGCATATATTAACCACAGAAAAGATGAAGAGGTAGTGGCTTAGAATTGATGACTCTTTTTGTTTTACAAAACATGGAGCAACATAATAAAGAACAGTCATGGTAAAAACATGTAACTTGAGTAAAAGCTGCAGGTAATTTAAATTTTCTGCAAAGGATCGGTTTCAGATGCACATGGTCGAAGATCCTCATACTGCAGCGGGGAAGGACTGAAAAAAATCCTAGTTCTTCCTTCTTTGGATCAAATTGTTAAAAACTGCCAACTCACGTTGTCTTGGTTATGTTTCCAGTACACATCACTGAATTTTTAAGGAGAAAACAAATACTGATTAACAGAATCATCTTTGGAATTTCACAAATAACAATTTTTTAGGAAGTTTTCTGATTTCAGGTTGTGTTCGCATCCACATGAGAGGTAACTTGAGGTCATATACTTCAGGCTGATGCTTCTCATATGGGAGATTTAAGCAGATCTTAATTGCCCATGAGAATGTTTCTTGAAGCAGCATGAAAGATAAGTTCTGCAACCTGACATGCTGATACTAAACGATGATAAAATTCCAGAAGTCTATTAAATGCACGTGACCAGCAATTCCTAGTCTGAAAATCTACCTTTGATGATGAGACAAAGGGCTGTTAGTCACAACAGCCATCATCGTGTAGAAGCTGATGGAAGCTCCCTTCTGGATTATGGATGGTATATTCACAATATTTCCCATTCTCTTCAGGTAAATGTATTCTATCCATGCACCTGTTGGAGACAGCAGAAAATTCCAGAGTATTGCTATGTGCATATGCCTTAATGTCCAGTGAATCAGAATAATGCTACAGCAGTGTCTTGGACTTCAGTGATTTTTATAGGAGACCTTGTGATATTTTAAAACTTCTGCTTGTTAATTATATATGTCAGCATGCTGCAAATTCCTGAATTTCTAGGAATTTGTTTTTCCACAAAGAAGAACTTATTGAAGTACCTATTGTTTGTAGATCTATAGTGTAGCACCAGGGACGTCACAAGAAAACCTAATGTTGAAGAAAAAAATACTGTTGTTTTGAATTTCTGCTCAGCTGCAGACACATCAGTTACTTTTATAGAATTCAGATTGTAAATGGCAGCAGGTTCTATGTAGGTTGTTAGCAGCATGTACAGTCTCAGGAAAAAAATGTGTTCTTGAATGCTTCACACAACTTTTAGAAATTATGAACTGATTATTTCATTGATTCATGCTGGCATTTCTTTGAAACGTAAGTCATTATGCAAAGAGATGACACATGAAATCCTGACACCAAACACTTACTCAGACATGAAATGGAAAACTGAACTTCTTTCCTTCATTGGCTTTTACTCAACAATGGACATGTAAGAAAATATTTAAGAGAGAAAAAATGATGAGCAGTCATTCAAGATTACTTCTGCTAAAGATGCAAATCCTAGATGTAAATCACAAACCTTAATGATGCAAATCACAAGAAATAAATGGTTGATGATTTTTAATGGCAAAAATATTAGCATCATATCAAATAAACTTGTAGAGTAGAACAAGCATTAGTGCTGGCCATGATAAATAACAGTTGTACTCACAAATGAGTGTTTATAAGTATAGCAGAAATACTACAACTCTAACAATTATATATGCACTTTGTAATGAGAAATCCTGTTTCACTCATAAATACTGTATTTAATGGCTTTATTCCTAAGAAATTTGCTGATCTGAATCTACTCCAACACTGCTATGATGCAATTAAAATATGTGACTCAAATGGATTCAGGCCAGCAAAATTCTCAGGAATAAGACCTTTAAGTACAATGTTCTTATTCAATACAGACCTCACATAAAACAGCCACTAAAAATAATGATTTTACTATACAATTGCATCTCAGTTTAAGCGATCCAGTCTTATTGTAACTTGGGACTGGAGGTGGCAGTTCTGTAACTTTAGTGAGCAGCAAGTGAAAACATGGGGAAAAAAGGAGAAAGGAAAAACCAAAGGAACCTGTGGCTGGACACACATGAAGACAAAGCATGTAAACTTACTGCATTAAGAAAAGAAAGCACAGGCAGCTTGCCTCTGGTGTCTGGGTGATTATAACAAGGAAAGGAAAACTTAGAAGACTTTGTATAACAATTTTAACTGTAGTGTTATTTTTCCTCCTTTATTACTTAGATAATTTGAATTAAAATGTTCAAGTCATTATACCTGAACTAAGAATAATTGCTTGGTTTATTTTGTTTAAACTGATATTACTTGGACCAGTAACACATTCTTAGATATATACAGGTTGTATACCACTCCTGCCCATGAAAGTTTACTGTAATATATGACAACCTTTAAATTTACTACTACTGCAAGAATTTCAAACAGAGCTTAATTCATGTATATATACATTAATTTCATTTTCACAGAATTCATATTCAAACCTTGACACAGTCTAGCTTTAGTTGCAGGGCTGGCTGATGTAGTGAGGGTATGCAGAAAAAAGGAAGAAAATAGAAAAAAAAAAAGGGGTTGTTCAGCAGGTGTATGCAGCTTGAGATCTCTCCCGGTTTACTGTAAAGTTGATTTATATTTTACTAAAATTACTATGGCTAGACAGCAGATAGGAAGTCTGTCTGGAAATTGGGATGAGGCAGAGACCTACAGAGGCACATGTAAGCAACAAGACTCTCTTAGGGGAAGGCAAGTCACGAAGGCTAGAAAAAGGCACAGCTTGAGTTACAAGGTGAAGGGAACTGTCAGCAGAACAGATCCTGACCTCACAGATCACAAAGTCTTTGCTCACAAGCCCTGCTAATTCTGGAGGGCTTGTTGCAACTGAAGAAACAAAAGGAAATTACTGCAGTAGCAAGCAAAATGGAGAAAGTGAGGTAACCTGGACATAATGTAAAGGGCATTTGTTTCCAAGTAATTTTATTTAATTGATGTCCTGAATGCAGTTCTCAGTTTCTCTATTTACATTTCTATATTTACAAATATGGATATAAATAAAAGCTTATGCTGGATATATCAGCTAAATCGGGTGTTTGCTATTATGGAAAGATGTCGTGCTACTAAGAGTTTGAAATAAGTTGGGAAGCAGATACTGCAACATGGCAGCACAAACACCCACTTTCTCCTGGGGAAAGTCTCATTGAGAAACAAAATCTTTAAGTCAGTCTATTGCACATTTTCAGTCAGCTTACAGGATTCCTGACTCAGCTGTGCACATCAGGAAACTGAATATATTATTAAACTATCAGAAGCTATGTATTAGTACACTGCTGAAGAAACAGATCTGTAATAACACATTAACTGAAGAGACTGTGAATAAATTAATGACAGCTGAAATGTCAGTCACAGCTCTAGAATTCTCTGGTATGCAGGTAAATTGGGAGGGAAGACTGGGACCTGGAAGAAAAGTAATCATTTTCTGTGTGAGGAAGAAAAGGAAAAGGAGGAATGAGTCAAAAAATGTGAGAAACAGCTCTTCAACCAAGTAGTATAACCCTGAGGATTTTAATGTAGTGTATAAGCAACCTATTGGACATATTAAGGCATGTTAGATGATCATCTTGCAGTAAAGATTTCCACATGCTATTAATTCATTGAATTTTGTCATAAATGTCACAACTCCATTTGCATAAGCAGGAATTTACAGAAAGACAAAAAATCATCTTATTGCTAATAACATTATTTATGCAACACTTAGAAATTTTAATAACACAGGTTGAGACGATGCATAGATGGGAGTTCTTTTGACCTTAAATCAAAACTCAGACCTATTGCCCATTTACGCAGTCCTAAGAAACATTGTTTGCTGATTTTTATAGGCTGTCAGTAAGGGATGGTGCAAAGAGTCTACACTTTTCCCAGTGTACAGAAATAACACCTTAGATGAAGTTTCACAGCCTCCTAACTAGCAAGACATTCACTGGTACATCATCATTGCCCTGTTAAAGTATTATAATTTCACTGTGTTTGGAATCTGAGAACTGGTATTAGTAGTAAAAATAGTTTATGAGTAGATGCACATGGAGAGATTGCACAGTGAGAATGTGACAGGAAAATATGGGGGTTTTATAAGCATACTAAGGACACTAGTAAATTATCAAGTACTAATTATCACACAGAGCTTAGATAAAAAAACAAACAACGGATTGAAAAATTGAAAACAGGCCTTTGCTTTCATCCTGGCTTTGACAAAATTTAAGTCAAAATACTTAAATTCTCCTAATATATACAGGTACTCAAACTGCCTTCCAGGTCAGGAAAACTGCAGACAGATTTTAATTGCATAAAACACATTTTTGCCAGCGTTGCACTTCTGATTGTACCATTGATTGTGCTTGCTCCCTGTAGGCAGTATGTAGAAAATGCAACATTTCTTAAGCCTCTTGAGAAGGTCCTGCAGTACATCAGAGAATAGCTGACTCCAGTCTATAAACTGTGGATGCATTACCTAGTGTAGCACCAGGTGCAGATTCTCTATTTCACCAGACAAGCTACAGCTATTTGGAAGTTCTTAAACCATTAGCAAATAACACAACTGACACTTAGGCTGAAGCTCATGAAACAACCGTTTGTGTTGTACAAGAAATGAATGAATATTTCAGTCCAAGCTGCACTGGTACAGTAGGCAATGTTAGTCCATAAAATGCTCCCTGATGATTTCACTCTTCTTTAGTGTAACAGACTTAGTATCATCACTGATAACTAAATGTAAGAAAACTAATATTGGAAGGGAAATAAATACCATTTCCAAGCCTTTATGGCTTTATTTCAGCCAGTAAATGCAGCACTGCAACCCACAGAAAGTACCCAAAAAATATGTGTTTGTTGCATAGGTAGTACATAAGTAAATGGATTAAATGGGAAGCCATTTTAAAATTTTATATATAAATTAGATGCAAAAAAAAGTATCCATTTACAGAATAGATAACAATTTTGGACTTAATTTAAGGTATCCCATTAAAGAACTACTTAAATTAGTCATGTTCTTAAATTAATGTCTTCCCCTAGGTTGTTTAAGCTTTTAATACAGAAGAGGTATTAAATTTTACATTTTCTTGCCTTTTTGTCTCCTTTAAATAATCCAGAACTTTGTCTCTGTTTACTTAATTCCTTCCCAGTAGAAAGTGACCTTAAAGTTTTACTGAAAGGAAAAATGTACAGAAATGAGAGAATTCTGAGCTAGTGTAATACCAGTACAGCGAGCCATCCACACAACATGAATACATCTGTCTCTGGGTATGTACAGGCATTTGGGTCTGCTCCAAGTAACAGATAATTTACCTTCTATCCCAATCTGAAGGGCCCTCTGGTTGTGTGGCTAATATTTAGTATTGAGTTATCAATACAACTAATACCTCAAAATAATTACTAGCTTAATTCTTGGCTTCATGTACACATCACTAAAGATATTGTTAATGAAAGGAGTGTGTGGAGCTCAGATGACTGATTGAGCTCCTTGAGAACTTGGAAATATCCACATTGGCTCACAGTTTTCCTACTTCCTCAGGTCACCCAGGAAAGCTGCTTTTTCTTTCTAACTGAATACAATCCTACTCCTCCAAAATCAATCTTCTTGCTCAAATACTGTCACCTCCCAAAACTGCACACTTTAGTTTTAGCTCCCTCTAGTTACTGAAGCGTTTGTCCCAACTCCATATCAGTTAGCTGAACATGCCGTAGAGATGATGAAGTAACACCAAAATGTATTGAGATTTCCATGAATCAGATGGCTCCTGAAATTACACTATTCAGTGCTCATATGTGGCCCTTTATCTGCTAATGTCACAAGGTATAAACCTCTATATTCTCAACAGCACTACTTACCTAACATTTAAGTGACCCTGTTGGTCAAGTTCATTTATCTACCTTCTTCCAGTCACAATATTCCTGCTCTCTAACTTTATAGTCTTAATATGTGAAGCCCACTAACATTCATTTGGGGCTTAAAATCAAAATAGAAGAGAACTTTGATGCCTGATTGAATTGTTTGCAGAGTGTTTCAATTGCATAATCAAACACAATTGTGGCTGGCTACATAAATTGTTCTGGCTTGCAGGCCTGTGCCAATATTGCAACAACAGAAATATTCTATGATATTGTAAGTAGAAGCTTTTCACACAATATGTAGGTGAAACAGGTTATAACAATTTTCTCCACTTCAGCAGAGAGATTGGCCTTGTATGCTTTCCAGCTATTCAAAGGAGAATTATTTACAAAGAGCAGGATTTGTATAGCTCAGGGAAAAAAAAAAGATATCTCCTGGAATCAATTAAAATACTCTAGATACATCTGTGTTTTGTGTGATTAATTTCAAATAAAGACCTGATCCTTGATGAGCAAGAATGATCCTTGATGAGCTCACATTGCTGTTTCAAAAGAAAGACAGCATATTTCACTGACACTGTAAGACTGCTTCTTTTTCTGCAGGCACAAGGAACATAAACAGGAAGTGAAAAAAAAATCAGATTCTTTTCAACATTTGTAATAGCTGAAGTGAAGTTAATAGGCTTGGGAAGAAAATGGACTTGGCCTTTCAAAGAAAAAGACTACCTCTGCCTATTTCCTGATCATGAAAACTATGAAAAACCCTACAAGCTCCAAGTATTTACGATTTGCGTGCCAATAGAAAGTGAATTCAAACTTGGAAGATAACTTGCCTGAACTCTGCAATATTTAGAAACAATGCCACAGGAAATTTCACAGGGAGGACCAGGTTATTATTGCAATGGAAGAAAGCAGAATTCCAACTGTTTCTGCAGTGTTCATCATAAAATTAAAAATCACAGATTGGGTTTTCTTTGGGGGTACAAGGAGAAGAGCATAAGGTATTTAAGAGACATCCAGTGAATCTGTGTGAAATAGAGTACAAAGTACGGTAAAAAGTAGAGTATAAAATCCTATCTTAAATCCAACACACAAGTTGCAACTGGGACCTCTCTGTATTGGCTCCTTTCATTCATTTTATGTGTTTAGATCATAAATTCCTCAGGGTATGCAGCATATGCCTCTTTGGACACATGCTGCATACAGTGGAGCCACTGTCTCATATCAAGCCCCATCTGTTATTGTAATTTGTATTCCAAAACAGGGCTTGAAATGGTAATTACAAAAAACGTTGATCAGCATTCATATTTCTGCTAGAATTAGATAGGATGAAAGTGGGGCATTAAACTCTGCCCTCACAGTTCTGCAGTATACACAGGAATCAGTGACAATTTTGCATCAGCGATCAGGATGTGCTGTCCTTCAGGGATGTGTGTAGAGATGCATGTGCATGTCCAAAATCCATTTCATAACTGATTATGCCAAATCGAATCCAATCACTATCCTTCCTTCTGTTCTAAAAAAAGCAACCCTTCTCCTGCCTCCTCTTTTTACTGGGAAAAGGGCCAGGCCTGCTGGATGCACAGTGGTCTGCGGGAATGTGCCGTTTCAAATCCCAGCTGAAAGGGGCACAGCCAGGCTGGCACATCAGGGCAAGGACAGGCGGTGCTGGGGAGTCGGGGACTGGAAGGACAGAGGCAGAGGACGTGCACCAGGCAGACAGCTTTATCTTGACACTGAAACAGCAGAGGAAGCTGTGGCCTTGAACTAAGCCTACATTTCCATTTTTATACCTTTAATGGTGAGACAAACACCTTCTAGCACACATTGCCGCTCATTTACTCAGCCTCACCCACTCCCATGTATTTATGGGCTATACAGAAGGATTACGGAGGTCATCTAACGTGACCTCCTGGAAAACTTTTCATTTAACTTTCAAAAGAAGTCAGAGGAAAGGGAAAGGCCCCTTTATTTCAAATTCTCAGTGAAAGAGGGACCACACACTATGTGGTAGATTGTTCTAAGAGCTAAATGATAAAAGGAGAGAGGAAAAGGCTTCTTTGCTTCTGGTTTGAACTCACTTGGCTTCAGCTTTCAAATACACACTTCTGAGGTACTGAAAATCCTTTATCAAAGCTGTATGTTCCAAAGAGATAATTATAGTGCTCATACTCATTAATATTATCCTCCTTAAGCTCAGCTGTGTTACTTCTTTGATCTATGACTTTGGTGCATATTTTCCATTCTTTTGGACACAATAATTTCAAAACTCAGCAAAGTCTATGTCCCAGTTATAAGATCTATCATTGGAAAGAAAACATTTTGAATCCATGCAGGCTCAGAATGATCTCACATTAGCAGTCTTCCTTATCCACAAGAGGTATGTTTACATTTTAGCAAAGTAAGAATCATATGATTGAGGAGCTACGTACCAAAATTAATAAAATTTAAAAAAATAAGAACAGCACTTCCTGTGTTCTTTTAATGATCATCATGTTAATATTATCACTTGAGCAGTTCTTCCATCTCCTCTGGAAAAAAATCATCCCCTAAAGATACTCTTAATTCAACAGAAATGATGAATAAGGTGCAGTCCATATCAAGAAAAAACTGGCCCAAAAATTCAAAATATGAATCCCTTGAATAAAGATGATAATTTTTATGTTCATGCATAATTTATGTTGTTGCTTGATGGGATATTACTTTATAGTAATATTACTTTTAAGTAATATTCTCAATTTCAGACTGTGTTCTATGTTGCTCCCCCTCGATTTCTTCAATTCACCTTTTCCTTCTCTTTCTGCATGCAAAACACTGCTGTATTATTTAACAATTATTCAATAATTTAATCACTGCCAGTTTTGTTCCCTATTCACCTAATTTGGTAGGAGAGCACAAGCCAAGCCTTTGGCAGCCCAGAGCAGGAGGACCACGGGGTAAATGTAGCAGCATATTTTATAGCTCAAGAACATATTCAGTATTTCAGAACATTTATTCAAGATTCAGCAAAAACTCTCCCATGAGCAACACACAGTTCTTTCTTTGGCAAGAACAAAGGAAACTACATAACTGTATTTATTCCCATTCTTTTTATCTTCCACACAGAGTCTGTCAGCACAGCAGTAGGAAGCGAATATAGATTTTTGTCTGATTGTCAGTATTACTGAGTTGAACCACAGTTCCGAGAATACTCAGCACGTCTGGACAGTTTAAGCACCTGCAGCTGGAATTAAGAACGTAATACTGTCCTATACAAGCACTGGATAAATTTCAGGTTTCAACTGCACCAACATTTTTGAGCTTCTTTCTGCTATTTTCTCTCATTTTCAATATCTTATATAGAAAGTTATTTTGGGAACATTTCAAACATACTTGAGTGGCTAACATTTGTAACCTTTGAACAAAGCGTAGGCTTTGCGAGTCAGAAAGATGACCTTTAACTTGAAATATTTAAGGAAGAGAGAACCTACTTTGTCTTAATGCAAAACTATTAGAAAAAATAATATATAAACACTGCTATATTGCTCCAAAGTGGAAATCACAGAACAGGAAAATGGTAGACAGAGCCTCACATAAACTGCCTCAGTTCCAGGAAAGGTCAAGCCAGAGACTAGACATTCTCCTTTAGAACACAAATAATGAAAGTACATAATTCCTCAATATACAGCAATTCCCTATAAACTAAGTAACTTACTATGTATCTAATTCCCTTTGTGGCATGATTGCTAAATAGGTTCTCACCTGTGCATGTTTTTCAAGCAACATCGATGAACGTGCAACAAGAAGGTATTTTGCTACATAATTATCTGGAATAAAAATTATGAATAGCTATCAAGAAGAGGGTATCTCTTGCTTTAACCACTACAGAGAAATTCTGTAGTCTGTGTCAGGAAATTAAGAGGAAAATACTTGCTCAAATACTAAAATAATTATTAAAAAGGTAAATAGAAGAACTTTGTAGAAACACAGCTTGCTATAAGCATGGTCAGGAATAACATTACACCATTTTTTCATTTCACCATTCCACACAATTACAGTTCTTGTTCCCACAGTAACTGACTTTCTCCATTGTCATACTGCAATCTTTCTCTACTCAACTTCCTTTTGTAATAAAATATGAAAATGGGGAAACAAAATTGGAAAATAGGCTCAGTTTGTCCTCTGTGAGAGGAAAAAAATCTAAGGAGAGAAAAATAGGCAGGAAAAAAAGAGAAGTGGGAAATAAAGAATTACAAAGTATTCAGTTTTTTTAAATTTAAGATATCTTTAAGCTCCACTGTGTTTTGAGGATTACTGGACAGAATCGAAATATACTGAAGAAGGGCTATGTGTAGCCATAATGGTCAAGATGAAATTGAAACCACTATTAGGGATTATGTATGACAATTTAAACTACAGGGATGAATTGCCTTTCAGCATTTAATTGCTTTTTTCTTTTTCTTTTTTTTCTTGATTTACAATTTAGATTCTCCATGTCTCTCTTACTGCCTTAGAAAATAGCAATTCCTTCTAACTCCAGAGGAATCTAGAATTTATCTGTCTCTAAATTAATTTTCTGCTTATAAGAGAAGAAGATTAGGCAGACAAGAGATATTTAGATATTTTATACATTAGAGGTAGATTTACCTTGTCACCTTCAGAGAAGGTCATTCCATCAATGGCTCTTTTCCAAGTAATCTCTGGGACAGGTTCTCCTTCCGCTTCACAGATGAGGGTTGCTTTCCCATTCTCAAATGTGGTTTCATTTTTAAGTTGTATTATTTGAGGCTGCACTGTTAAAAATACAAATTGCATTACTGATCCTGCACAAAGAATGTCATATCACAATCTATCTTTAAAACCACCTTATTTTTGTCAAAGAATTATTTTTTTTTTAATTTTTTTTTTTTTTTTTTTTTTTTTTTTTTTTAGGATTAACTAAAGTTTTAATGTTACTATCTATAAAAGCCATTAACTTTTCTGACCTCAAGTTGCACAGCAACCATGTCTGTATGCCCCATGACCTGGACATCCTGCTCCCTTGCTGGGGTAGAGTGGGATGGGCTTTGGCTGATCTAGCTCGGTGGCTGGGTTTACGTGCTTTTTTTTCCCTTAGGAAAAAGCTGCCCAGGAGACCGTGGAGACTCATTCCTTGGAGACAATCAAAACCCAGCTAGACTTGTCCTGAGATGCCTACTCTGGTTGACTCTGGACTAGATGGTCTCCAGAGGTGCTTTCCTATCTCAGGCATTCTTTGATTCCATAATAACCTGTGTTTGTCTTCAAACACATATTATTCAGAAAAAAAAAAAAAAAGGAATTATTACCATTCTTTGACTTTGATCTTTAGCATGTTACACTGGCCTACATAAATTACAGAATTTAACAAAATGCCCCAACAACAAGCACATTTCACTGGTATTAACACTATGGAGAACTGAAGAGTCCTCTGATACAAAAGTGTTCATCCTTACTAACCAAGTAAACTGGTGGTAAGATAAATTTTAAAAATTCCAGATATTGTTCGCATTCTTCAAATCATTCCACTTTATAGTCCCAATTACATAGCAGCTACATCTCACAATCTATACTGTACCTTATCAGGTTATTTATACATGCAAGACAATTTCTGGTTACATGGGAATACTTTTACATCAAGGATTGATCTGTACAATACCACACAAGAACTCTGTTTTAGTACCGTACATAGAATACTACTCTCTTCCATGACATTCAAGTATTTTCATTAAAAATGTTTTGGTCCTATATATTGCCTCATATATAATGACTAATAAGTTTCTCTGAAACTATTCCCTTTATACATTGAAGAAGACACCCATCCCCCTGGAAAACCTAATATGTGGTTAAGATAAGAATATAATTTGATATGCTTACACCCAAAAGCAGTGAATAAAATTTACATGAGGGAATCAAAATTTGGCAGCTCTTAAGATAGAATTCATCAACTTTAAGTATATTTGTTAAAAGCAATGTATTTTCTAAGCAGTTTTTCTGAGCTTTGCTTTTGAGGAAGCACTACTATAGTGTAGTTCTTATGAAACAGAAAATAAAGAGATGCAATCTGTTTTCCAATGGGGTTACTAAAGTGTATGCTATGCAGAAGAGCAATATTGGCTTATGTCCATGGTTTGAAATGGGAAAGATAATAATTCAGGTTGGAATGGATGCCAGGAGGGCTTCTTGACCAACCTCCTCATCAACACAGCATCAGCAGACCCTGTTCAGGTCAGATTGCTCAGGGATTTCTTGAGCACTACCTTGAAAAATGTCAAGAACAGAGACTAGACAACCTCTCAGCAGCCTGGCTGTCCTGGTGAGGAGTGTTTTCCTTATTTCCAGTCTCCGGTTTCATTTTATGACTCCTCACTTATAAGCATTGTCTCACAGATGCTACATTCAGCATCACCAAGAATAATAATAAAAACAGGTCCAAACTTGCTACCTGTAGGCACATCACCTACCTTTTATCCATTCCCTCCACACAATTATTGGTCTCACTTCTCATTCCTTTTTTCCATATTCCTTCTGTTGCTTTTCTACTGTCTGCTCACCCTTGACTATTGTGAATAAACTATTGTGTGTTTACTGCATAGAGATGAGAAACAAGTAGCATTTTACCTGAGAAAGCACTGAACTAATATCCTGCTTCATTAATATATAATCTATAGTGAGTGACATCCTGTGCAGAAAGAAAACACCCTGAGTGATCAGGAATTCTTGAAATGTCAACTGGATCCAGAGTTATTGGATGCAGTAGAAGGTAGCAAGCAAATCATTCCATCAGGATATCAATTTGGCCAAGAAAATACAAAACTCTGTGGTACAACAAGGGATGTTAGTGGAAAGACCTAAAAAACCCCCAGAACTTGAGATAAAAGATAATTATGTTAAACTTCAAAATAACTTCAATTATTACTCTCACTTTCAGGACCATTCAAATGCCTATTAAATATTTCACCTTGGCACTCAGGCCCTCTATTTCTATAGCCATATCACCTGGCAACAACATAATCTGTTCTATCCTTTCATTCCTTTAATATATCATCATCCCTGGTAAAAAGGAAAGAGCTATAGCAGACATAAAACTGGGGGTTTTTTTGAGGGATCATACATAGCATTTTATGCCAGAAATTCTCAAAATTTGTAAATATTTCCATCAAAATAAGTTCCCCATCTGGACAACATGACAAACAATATCATTTGCTCAAGATGATGCATGTTCCAAAACACAAAAATAATTCTTAACCTTAGACTTATTCTGAATTCCTTTAAGACCTTCTTCAAATGGATCATTACAAGACAAAAAGTTTTAGCTTGACATTTTAGACAAGAGTACCTGACATTTAAAGGAATAAGCACTGATTAATCATCAAATACATCTAGCTGACAGTTATTACTTGGAAGAAGAGAGCTCATATGGGGGATATTATTTAATTAATTCATTTTTGTAGGTCACAAGTCATAACTTATTATTGACTAGAAGTTTTTATACTGTTTGAATACTTTTCAATGACATTTTGGACATGGGAAAATATTAAAATACATTTGTGTACATGTAAATAAAACTACTTGAAAATGCCAAGACTAGTATTGACAGAAACACTGAAGCAGTAATTTCCCCCACCTTCCCACCTCCACTTTTTTAACTATTCTTTCTAAATTGATAAGGTCATTCTCAAACGGAATTAGTATTTGCTTGTTGTATTCTAGAAAATAAGGAGAAAATAAAAATACAGAGCCTTGGAATGCAAATTCTGGAAGCCTTCAGGTTTTTGCTGATTTCTTCAGTCAAAAATATTGAAATACAGATGTTGTGATGTACTTTAAACATTTACAAGCTAAATGACCTGGCTGAAATGAAGGAATGCTTCAATATAGAAAGGAGCTAAAATTCATTAAAATTATTTAAACTAAGGAACTATTATTACTAGACATGCATTGTTAAATATGAACAGAGTGATGCTGCCAAATGAAGAAACAACATTTACTGGTTGGAAAGTTTGTTTTCTGAGCCAAGAAGGTTGTTTTTATGTTTTCTAACACTTCCTCAGTAAACATGTTTCTCTCAGACTCCTTCCTTGGACTGCTCTGGATTTGTCTCATTGCTGTGCACGTACAGCCTCCCCATAAAGCTTACGATGAACATGGAGAGCAGTCTGAGGCTTTTGCTTACAACCAGTTTCTTGGAAAAGGTCCACAATTTATTGAATTCACAGAGTTCTAACCATACCTTTAATGAAGAGTTTAATCGGACTTGGGAAGTAACACATTTATAAAACTTGAGACAGTCCTGCTTATGTCTCATCAAAATAATTACTTTAAATAGTTTGATATTGATACAAACATGGTTGTACTGGTGAGAGGACTAATGTATGTCTGTATGGCTGCCTGATTAATCTCTTGATTAATATATCCCAGGAGGAATCATACCTTCCTGCTGTCCTCCCGCACAAACATTTGAATCAGGCGGCAAAACTGCAGCCCCATCCTCCAGGAAACTCCTGGTACAATTTGAACTTAGTAAACAAGCTAGAGCCCAACACAGAAATATCTAAGAGATCCCAGGAACTTGATTCCTTACATGATAAGGATTCACACACATACCAGTCTGAAATGCTGACTTAACTTAGTGCATCACAAACCTGAGTCTCTCTCCTCGGATGGTATCACTGAAACATGTTAAAATGTTTCTCTTATTACTTCACACTCAGAGGGGTTTAAGACTTGTCTTCTGGGACAGCTGTCATCACTGTCTTTACAGATTGGATCTTTTTTTTATTGTAAGAAGTAGAAGTATTCCAAAAAGGTTAGGAAGTAATAAGGAGGGAAAAGGAATGCAGAAAACGTGTGAACTTTCAACATTACAGCTTTAACTGTCGACTTGTACTTTGTGAAGCTGCACTGGTGAACTTCATAATATCTGGGACGAGCATGCAGAGATAGCTCCATACACAGATCCATGGGATTCTCCTTCTAGAGATATCAGTGAATTTACGTGAAGAGCTTCCATAAATGTATAGAATTGCATCTCAGGACAAGCAAAATAAACCACAAAAAGCGTATCAAAACACATATAAATCTGCTTAATATGCTCAAAAGAAATTTAATTAGGTATGCTCCTGGCACTATAAATGCAAAAGCAATGCAGCATTAAGACTGAAAATATGGGAAAAGTTCAGACAACTTCTCACCCCAGTCTCAGAGGCACAATATAGCCTTTTTGGTTCCAAGATGAATGGATTTTGAGGGGCTAAATAAACCTTGAAGTTTTCAATTTTAGCATTTGGAACAAACTCAAGAGCGATAAGATAGGAGAGATCCATTATATTTCCTCCTATCTGGCAGATGACAAAAAATATATTAATAATAGCATACAGTTTCTCAATAATCAATAAAAATTACATTGAACACAGTTAAAAAAAACTTTTCCACTATACAACGTTCAGATTATACTTAAAAAGGCATCTAGAAAATAAAAATAGTATGTGTTTAAACTATGCATTAATTACAAAGTGTCTTTTGTAATACTTTTTGAGGTATTCCCTCATTTGATTTTTGTGAAGTCATTTGTCAGAACCCACTGAAATGCCGGTGAAATACTTTTGTAATAAAATATTACTCAGACTGCCCTCTCATTGATTATGTAGGTAAAACACCTATATCAAAGAGAACTTCAAATTAACTTATACTTGAACTCCCTCTAAATTTTTTATCAATTCTGATTAAAGAAATAATATTTTTTCTTTCTAAGAAAATTAATTATTAAACATAGAAGTGTATCTTTCTGTGGCCCAAGTACAGAAAAGAGAATTCTTGTTGGAAACCTCAACTCTAAGGACCATCAAATTGTATAACCAAGCACTGGAGTGATAAAGAAGTAGAAATAAGCAACCTCAAGAGCAAACAAAATGAAAATCCTATGAATATAAACATTATTCATATTAAGCACGAATATGTCTTTAGTTAAAGCTAATTTTCTTTCATTTAGTCTGATTAGATTTTTTTTATTCTAAGGTTAATGAAGACTACTGCCTTTACCTCAGAGAAGGAATGATGAAGAAATGAATGTTTAGGTTGGAGACAGTAAGGAGATGTAGGAAGCTTCAATGTATTGAATTTATTGCCTGTTCTTAGATCAACTTCTTGTTATTACGTTATTTTTGCAAATTTTTTGGGGTTGTCCATAGATGTAAAAATGTGGTATTTCATAATTGAAAATGATAATTTAGATGTAACTAAACACACATATTTATAAATGTTGCTAGTTACTACTGCAAAAAGAAAAACAAAGAAAAAGATTAAATGGAACAGTATGGGTGAAAGAGATAGCTACCAAACAGAGATAAATACAAAGAATATTTTTAAAGATTTCAAGGATGAATGCCTATGGTTTCAAGTTGTTCAGCAGGACTAAACATAAATGAATTTGAATTAAAAACCTTAGCACAAATTCTAAGCATTAATCTGGGTGAGATCTTTTAGGTAGTAATTGCTAACGACACAGAAAAAGCTACAGCAGATAAGAGGATAACAGACATATATCAAATCATATCAAGAAAGACTGAGGGAAACAGGGCTTTTTCTCTCTTTTTAGAACAAAACACTGATACAGATGAATTGGGGGCAGGCAGGGTATGCACCCAGAGGTTTCCATGCATGTCTTAGTGCTGCAGAAAAACTGTCAGAGTAAGAATTTGATATCAGAGCAAAAAAGGGTTTTTAGCACCGATACTGAAAAAAACCCCAAAGGTAAACTAAAGAGTCTAGGTCATGCATGGAAACTAAATATGTAGCTATTACGTGGCACTGAGATAAGTATATTTATTTAAAAGTCCTGCATTCTAGAAAGTTTAAATGCTGAATTCTATAATGTTACTACTATTTTTACTGCACTATGGTTATATTACTGTTATTACAAGTTTCAACACTGCCACAGCCCTGTTGTAGAAACAGTAGTCTTTTCCCCAAGGATTTGCATTGTACATTAAAATTAAAGATAGCAGGCATGTGAGACAAATAAGCTAATGAAGTGGGAAAGAAAAATGCAATTTAATAGGTCAATTTAACATAAACTTGTTGTTTGTGTACTATTTAGCTATAATAACCAGCCATCTGCCTTGCCATTTTCAGACTGCAGCCTTTTCTAACACATTTAATGGAAAAAGCATAAGTAGTTGTTGGCTGTATATATGAGTGGGCATTTAACCTATGTGAAAGAGACAAAAGTAAAGTTTATTGTAGGAGAAATTAAAACCCTACTCCATTATAAATTAGCTAAAACCACTCAGGACAGAGATGTGGGAGACACTCTAGAGAGTTCTGTGGAAACTTAAACATTAGAAATGATTTTCCATGCAAGAATGAAAAGATGTAAGAAATTTAGGAGTTTAGGATGTCATGGAAACATTAAGGATGTGTAGGCACACTTAAACTTACTTGAATAAAATACACATTTATTTCTGACTGAAACTTCCCTAAATTCGTATCAAAATTAGAAAGTAATTTCTATTCCTTCAATTCATTTTTTTAAAGTTTGGAAATACAGTTGAATGAAATATTTCAGTTTTCCAAACTGAGATGCTGAAATTCTCGAGGCTGGGATGAAATTTAAGATTTTTATTTCATCTTTCCTTTGAAAAGAAATTGAGAATAACTCTCAAGTACCTCAGAACAACAGCCCAATGGTCAGGCAATCCACCTGGAGTACAGAGCTGGAGACAACACAGCACGAAGAGTTTCTCAAAGAGGAGACAGTGGGATGCATGTGAACATAGCCATGTTCACCTGACACCATGGCTTCAGCCTCTGGCTCCCAGATCCCCAAAGCCAGCATTATACAATCCAGCATCTAACCTCTTCAATGTAAATTATCAGATTACTCTCTCCTGTTAAAACTCTTTCGCTTTGTATAAATTATTATTAGCTTTAGCTGGGAATTTATGTTAAACATTTTATATATAATTTTTCTTTTTTTTTTAAACTGGGAAGTTAATTTCCCCTGACCTAAGTATGGCATTTAACTGTTCAAATAGAAATTATTTTTCTCTTTGCTACAAGCTATATTTAATGTAAAAAAACCCAACACATTCATTTTTTGTAGGTTTTTCATGAGTAAGTTACAGCCTTTTTCCTGCACAGTGATCGTGAGTGATGTTTTCTACATTCTCACAAATGCCTACTTTCACCAGGTTATATCTCAACAAAATTTCAAATAAATTATCAGTTCTATGTGAAGGAGGGAATCATTAACACAGACTACACAGACTGGGTGGTGGGGCATAGACAGAAATAAGAGTTTTGAGGTTATTACTTTTATCCTTTGAAGCTCAGGGCAGATAATTTTTTGGTGACTCCATCTGCAATCATGCACTTAAAAAATATAAATCAAGAAAGAAAAACAAATTTAAAAAATCAGGAACATCTCTGCATGGCATTGCCTTACTAAAAACATTCACTGCTTAGAAGTCAAAATAACCTGGTTTTTCCCCTTTCAGAATTTCCCCATTTCTCTTCTTGGTTTTCTTGCAAGCAGTCAACTTCTAAATGAAAACCAGTGTGAATTAACTGTTTAACACACCATTATACTGTATGTGAATAGCAGAAAAGCAAATGCTGAGGATAACCTTTTCAAAATGAAATTCAGATGTAAAGGCTTAAGTAGCCAACAGGGAAGAAATAAGATGTAAAATTATACAGAAAGCACTTTGCTGCACCAGTAGGCACCTTGCAGAAATACTATTTCACTGAAATTTGTGAATTAACCCCTAATTTCCTTACTGTTTACATTTTAAAAGGAAAGATGGACTACATTATGTAGTACTTACCAAAAACTTGAAGGAATGTCTGTTTTTTGTCATTTCCTGCTTTGTTTTTAGCACTACAGATATAAGGACCCGCATCGATATTTTTTATATCTCTTATTGTTAGTTGTGTATTGCTTCCTCTCAGGACATATTTTTCATTTTCTTCAATAAGTTTACCATTCCTGGAAAAAAAAAAAGTGTAAATCAACCACTAGGTTCCAGTAACAAAGTGCTATGGAAGCATGCATACACTGAAAATATTTGAGGGAAGATACTGCTATTACACCAGCTTCAAAAATCACAATTTAATTATCAGGTTATAAAATATATATATGCATTAAAATACTATAATACTTTTATTCTTAGATGTTCAATATCGACCGAATGTTAGAAAAATGTGAATAGGATTCTAACATATGGCTTATGCTCAAGGAAGGGCATAAGGAAATTTGTTATATATTGTATGTGAGGAGCCATTAAAAGTGCGTTTTTCAAGTGTAACTGCTGCAGTTCACAGCAGTAACAATGTAGCATCTTATAACAAAAAATTAAATTACATTCATGTGGAGCGTATTGGCACATCAAGAACTCATCCAAATTATTTCCTCTCAGTTGTTGCTGGCTAGCCACAACTTAGCAAGCAGGCATGTCTCCAGATGTTAGAAGGAGTTGCGACCAGATGGTACAGAAATAATAAAATCTGCAAGCAATTCTGTGGGCTGATTGAGGCTTGACCAGTCCACTTGAGCACCTTGGCCTACATACAGCTGCTTTTTCAAGAAGGCATTACTCAAATAGTCTATTCTATTCGATATGCTTAGTTCAGGATATCTAATTTTATTTCAAGATTTGAGCAACAATGATTTCCATTTTATTCTCATATGATGATAACTACATATATTTCATATTTTCTTAAATCCTATTTTCTCTAGAAGTGAGGATGCTGCTTATATCTTGGGAGCATTCATACCTGTTAGCAGGAGTCCCCTGATACCTATACAGCTTGCATTTTAGTAACGCTTTTTTGTAAATAACTCTAGTCCACTTAGTTACCAATTTCAAGACATTATTATGATACTTATTCATTTCCTTTCCAAAGCAAATCACAGAAATTGTTTTACAGAACAGGAAAGGCCTAATTTTCCATATTAGATAGTCTCACAGAAAACCAAACCAAACCAAAACCAGAACAATAAACCAAACCAGCAACAAAAAACCCCACCCAAATCCACCACACAACAACAGAGAAACAAACAAAAAGTCCCAAACAGTCAAAAAAATCCCTAGGGATTTCTTTTAGGAGACAAAAGTTTATATTCAAGGTTAGAAGTAATTTCCAAGTACTTGTTCTCACAATCATTGATATTTATGGCAGTTTCTCAGCAGAAATGAGATTATGAGAATTTCCCTGGACTCTCTAGTGAACAGAGATTCATACTGATGCTGATATTGGATAACAGAAAAACATGAAAAACATACTTAGAGTAGATTATTTATTTTGTAAGGTAATTCTAAGTCCTGTCAGCAAAGACAAGGAAATTGATCCAGCTAAACTTTACAGTGTAAATTATCTCCACAGCTATAAAAAATGTTTTCAGAAGGACTATTCACACGAGTAAAGATTTCCAGTTCATGACCTGCAGCTACATTAGGATCTTTATCTTTCAGCCCTGGCTAATTTAATTCCATTAGTGTATTGCTTCTCTGAAGGTTATGCTTTACATTAATGTAATATCAGCTTCAATAGAGATACCAGTTCAATGGAGAAAGAATTAGATTCTCTTGGTCCATCAAATAGTAACAAAATGTATATATGTGTGTGTGTGTATATATATATATATGTATGT
>VXBT01012517.1:72862-130430 GCA_013400235.1 Oriolus oriolus
TATATACATATATATATATATATATGTAAAATAGAGCAGCAAGTAAACTTTGATGACCTTTCTTCTTGACAAGGTACTTCGAACTGACTAATTTTTATACGTGAACCAAAGCATTTTTTGAGAAAAATTGACACATTAGTTCAGATGCATCCATTTTAAATTGATCAAATCTAAATACAATCAGCACCTGAGAATAAAAGAGGTCAACATAAATAGTTCAAGCTTCACCACATTAGCTACTGTCTTAAAGAGCTAAAAACTTGAGACTGTTGTTTTGAGACTGTTGTTTTGTCCAGCATCTTGCTTACAGTCAACACACAGAGATATGAGTCCCTGCAACAGTAGCGTCATGTGATTTAAAAAATACAGATATTTTTCATGGCCTGTCTGAAGTTGACCTGTTAAAAATCAGTTCACTGGAAAAAAGGAAAAAAGGGTAGTAAAAATTGACATAACTTACTTTTTAATTGATTAAAATAGCAGTGGACTGAAAGACTACCTTGGAATAGATCCAGATCCTGCAGGCCTTGGTAAAGAAACTTCATTAGACTGAATGAGCAAATAATTGGTTTGAGAGCCCGTTTTAAAAGGCAACAAAGATTCAAGAACAAGGAAATGTGTATAAAACAAGTCCTCAATCTTGATGAACCACCTTAACAGGCATGGATATACTTTTTACACCATGAAGTGAAAAAGCTGCAGCTGAATGGAGTAAAAAATTGTTTCTAACCCTTTCTATCAGTACTTCTCCACAGCTCTCCAGGATACTGAATATACTTTAGAATGTTTTGCAAGGAGACATCAGGAAATGCTATGATTATTTTCTGTTAGAATATCTAACATCATCTCTCTGAAGCCATCAGCTATACACAGCTGTTCAGAGAATTCAGAAAACAGGCTTCCATTAAGTCGCTTTATTACACATGCCCATTTTACAAATGGTTAACCTGAGACAAATTAAATAAAATGACTGAACTTACATAGATAAAAGGTGCAGTTGGGTTTAAAAGTGAACACAATTCCCTTAACTTGCTGTGACCAAAGATTATAATCCTTCCAAAATCATAATTAAAACTTTATCAAATTCAAGACATAATTCCACTTGTTTATTAAAACAGAAACACAATAAAACTGAGGTTAGTACCAACTTACTTTCAACATCAAAAAGTACACTAAAGAGGACAAAATAGGGAATAACTGGCCATTAATTCTGATAAACTGATTCAATTATCTTCTCAGTGGATGACAAGCATATTAATATCAGATAAATCAGTTTAGATAAACTTTCCTAACACTCACTGACAATGCTTTCTAGATTTTTCTCAAAATCAAGAAAAATTACGTTGATCCAGTTTTCCTATGCTCAGGCTAATTTCTAAAAAACCCCATCTGAACTACTGCAGAAAACCAATGTCTTTATCTTGACATACTTTTTAGATAAGACCAAGGACAGGTGAAGAGACCAGCTGACTATGAATCCTTTTAATTGGCTAAATGAGTAAAAATGGACCTGAAAATTTCAGGACAGAGATTTCAGAAATTTGATGCAGAAGTTTAGGACTGGAATACCATTTAGAATTGTTTGCTTCCTCTAAAAAGAAAAAAGGATTTTTCTCCCCTCATTTTTTTTTCCCTGCTTGCATATCAATAATAATATCCTGTCACAGGGATAAATGTCCTTTTTGACATATCATTTTATAAAATCTCAGTGTCAGCAAATAAAAAAACAAGAATATTTTCTACTGACGAGAATTTACACCCTAATTGGACAAAATTAAAAGAGAATCAAAGCGGGAAAAAAACCAATCAAAAGGGAAGGTAGGCACATTAGCCAATATTCCTCATTATGAGATAGTTCCTGAAAGAGGAACTGAAGTTTGCACACGTATGGTTCAATATCCAGTCCACAAGCCTGAAAAGCTTCTGCAAAATCTTCACAAAAGATATTTAATGAATGGTTTAAAAAAGTCAGCTCCTCAAGGGCTGTCAAACCAAAGTGAAATCCTTCAGCAGGCTCTGATCAGCGGACACAGACAAAAGTGTCTCTCCAACACACTTGGCCTGTGCACCTATTATAGTATTTATAAAACACTGAAAAAATCCCACAACTGTTAATGAAGATAGCCACAAATGGTGGAAGTTTATGCATTCTTTCTTAATATATATCATAATGTTTGGTGTCTTACACTGAAGCCATTTAGGATAGCAGATTTCAGGCAACTCTTATGGATTTTGGTTAGATAGGAGAGATTTAAAAATTACTTCAAAGACATCAAATAAACAGAATATGATTTGAATTTAATATAGGTTCTTTAATTAGGGCTATATATAATTTGGGGTTTTTTTCCTCCTCTTCACTAAATTTTGAATTCTAATCCACATTAAGTAATTAACTTTGCATTCTATTTATTTACATCTCCTGGGATTCAAATTGCATGAGAGAAAAATCCAAATTCACAATTGACCTATGGCATAATAAGGTGAAGGTATCAATCAAAGGAAGGGAACCTTAATCTAACATTGTTCAAAACTTCCAGAGGAGATGAAGAATTGATAGAAATCTCTTCTATGCCCATTTTGAAAATGGAATGACCTTTTAATTCACTTGAAATAACATAAGTAGATGCAAATTATTCAGGTCTAAAATAGAAATGTGCACTGGTATGAGGTATTGAGATACTTGATATCCCGGGACTGATGTATATCTTTGTTGAAATTGAAAGAACACAGAGCATATAGATATTTAAATTTTTACAAATGTTATGTGGTAAGTGTTCCCAAATGACATAGCTATATTATGTTCATGTCATGGATGTAATGAAAAAACCACACGGGAGATTTAAAAGCAATTCCATTTTCAAAGTATTTTATACTTTTAAAATTATATGAAGTTACACTGAAACTTACTCAATGAAACATTTCTGGGTCCTACAAGTGCCTAAATTCGTACCTTCTTCTGAATTTCATTGAAATAGAGAGTTAAAGTCAGAATCTATTTTTACAGATGTGGAAAGTGTTATCTTTCTTTTATTGCTGACCTTATTTATTGCATAAATGCATATCTGAGGCATTTATGTGCAAAAGTTGTTGTTAGGTTGTTCTTGTACTGTTTTTGAGATATGGACTTACTTCTTTTCCACTCACATATGAAGAAATCATGACAATATGGTATTTTTTTTTACTTTTTACATTTATCTCACTTGCTGGCAACCTGAGTGCAATTGAAATTGTGTGAGTCCATTCACTTGTAAGTGCTTAACCCAGCCTTAGCAGTTAGAATAGAAATGGACAGAAAATTCTCTTAAAATTCAGCAGAGAAATTAAGGCTGCACAGCTAAATGGACTGTGATAGAAAATCGGGACACATTAAAACAAAGCGCTCTGATGTGGAGACCTCGACTGAACCTACCTGTACCAACTGATCTCCGGTGGAGGTGATCCAGTGGCTCTGCAGAACAAAGTTATTGCCTCTCCTCGATCTGCAGTGGCATTGAAGGATTTCTGTAGCAGGATGATTACAGGGGGAACTGAAAAATAAAACATTACGCCAAATGAATGAAAAATAAAATATTTTAAGTGTTTCTGGAGAAGTTTAAAATGCAGGACAGGATCCTTTCCTAATTTGAGAATTTAGGGTTACAATTCGGGATCATGTTACAATGTGAATCATTATTACCAGCATTTCTGCACTTTTCTTAAATACAAGACTTTTAATATTATCAGGACATTTATAACTTTCTTTTTAAATAGAATAAATTTTTGAAATCTTTTTCAGCAGTTCTTCGATTGTCTTACAGAACATTCTATGATGACTGAAGTTATAGCTAACAAGACAATACACACATAAGACATAAAGCTATGTACTGATATTAGACAGTGTTCTTAAAAGAGGGATCAGTATGCAGGAGCCTTGATTATGCATATTCAATTCTTTTTACTGAACTCCTGCATACTTCCTGGGCAGGAATATCATCAGCTTCCAAAGGGCAAATGTGATAGAACCCAATGGATTCAAACTATTTGTATTTCCAAGAATTTAATGTTGTTCTAATAGTGACAAATGTTTTCTATTATCAATAGGATGAAGTTATTACTAAAATCATAGCAGCTAGCAAAGAACCTCTACCCGACAGAAAAAATAGCAATGATATTTGAGACAGAAAATAGGCTGATAGCTAACATATCTGTTTAGATGTCTGCTTCCATTAACTAACAAGCAAATATGAAGTGTTAAAGGCCAGACTGGATGGAGATCTGAGCAACTGAGTCTTGTAGAAGGTGTCCCTGCCCATGGCAGGGGGTTGAAACGAGATGGTCTCTAAGGTCCCTCCAATCCAAACTATTCCATGATTTTATGAAACATACAAATAAGAACAACCAAGCAGACTGGATGGAATCTGATATGTGGAAAAGAAGGAATGCCACAGAAAGTGAGAGGAAAGGGAAAAGATTAGAGCTTCACAAAATAGAGCTCAGCTAGCAAGAACATCCTGTGAGACGACAGAGTGACTCAGTTATCCTTTTTAGCTTTACTCTTCACTAGAGAAAAGATGAAACAGGCAACCCCAATGAACTTGCTTTTAGTGTTCCATTGCACTCCACCAAATTTTTCTCACCTATTCTTGAAAATAAACTTTTGTGCCTTTGCATCAAATATTTCAGAAGCTTTTACACTTCTGAACCTTAAATATATCAAATTAATATAAAATCATGTACCAGAATTATCAATGATCAGTAATTCTGTGTTGTTATGTACTTTTCACACTTCTTAATGGTGTGTTTTATAGTGCTTCACAGATCACTTCTTTCCTATCTGAAACTGCATGGGCCATTACTCAGCATACAAAGCCCTTCTGCTCTGCAACAGCAATTTATCCATCTCCAATAAAAAACCCCAAAATGCTACTTAGAAAGCCTTTAATGCATTTTAGCTATTTTGCAGTGCATTCTAATGTCTAGACCTCAAAACATAGTTGGGAACATGAGGAGATAATTCTTTGCTGGAAGTAGCAGGTTCTTCACTGTTCACCACTAAGAAATACAGGACTGTGACCCGGTTCAGCTCACTACTTAAGTACTTCAATCTTCTAAGGGATACTGCAATGACAATGAAATGAAATATTATTTCCCTTTTCAAAAGCCAAATTTTATTTTTCTCATCATTATTTCAAGGAATAGATCTGTTTTTCTTTTTATTCCTGTAGGCATGTAGGTTGGAACTAAGGTGTGAACCTACAAGAGGAAAAGAGAAAGGAAGATATGCTGGCAAGTCTCTCACATACTTAAAGCAGAGTGGCAAAATTTAGTCCCATATAAGTGTAAACAATTATCTTTCATTAATTTCAGTGAGATCAGGATGACTATTTCATTTATGGAACTCCCCAGATAGTAAAGAAATAAATCTAAGTAGTAAATTACTGAAAAATAATTAAAAAACAAAAGAGTAGGGAAAAATAAAGAGAGACAAAAGAACAAGCAAAAGAAATTTTTGTTTACAGGAGGACTTGAATTCTTTCATTCTCTTCTATGTCAACCATTTGTAACCGTAGAAAAGCCTAACATTTAGACCTCACTGTAAACAGGAATAGAAAATAAATGCTATAAAAATTTCAGTGCTGCAAGTAGAAAAAAACCATAAACATTAGATTTCCAGGAGATAATCCAGCTGTCAACTTATTACCCATTAGAACCCCCCAAAGATTTCCACACATTAGAAACTACCCTGATATCAAAGTTTGTTCCATGATTTACTTTTAATTATTTTTGAGTAAATTTGCAATCTCTTAATATCCAAACTTTAATTTAAAAACATCACAAAAGCGACTGTAATTAACACAGTGTGCCAGCTTTCATAAAGGATATCTACGTTCTTCTGTTACAGTTTATCCTGCTTTGGAGACCTTACATACTTCTATCCTGGGTTAGCTGAAATCAGGACAACTTTTTCATGTTGGACTCGATGATTCTTGTGGGCCCCTTCCAATTCACCTTATTCTGTGATTCTTATTATGTGTTTGTATACATCTTGCATGTTTCTGTAGATTCTACAATCACTATTACAACATGAGTAAATAAACAGTAAACCGCTAAATTTGAATAACTTTTACATACAAACACTTTCATGACAACATATTCTTTTTATAGCAAGCTTAGACTATCCCCCAAAGTTAGTATTATTTCTTATTTCTCTTTTGGAAAAGGAGATGCAGTGGAAATATAGCCATGTAGCTTTTGGTGGCCTATAGACTGATCCTTCATTTCCTTCTTTTTTGTTTTTTTCCTTTTCTTTTTGGAATCCAGTTCATTTATAGGCTTTCCTTTTCATCAAAAAACACTGCAATTTTTCTTTTTTCCTGCTAAAAAGCTAAAAGCTATTAAAATAGCTAAAAGCTATTTTGGACCAAGTTTTATCAATTCAACTTTATGTAGGCAAACCTATTTATTACTATAAATGAAGCAGGAAATAGCTCTTAATTGATGTCACTTTACATGACCAACCATGTCATAATCACTTACGTGGCAGCTCCTTCTCCTCCCAAGGCTGAAGTTTAGAGATGGGTGTTAGAATTCTTGCCTACAACTTTAATAAATGTATGAAGAACCAAATTTGTTTTTATAATTCAGCAATAAATGACGTGAAGTCAGACCATAGTTTACAACCTAATGTTTTAGGTTAAATACAGGCTCTCTCAGCTCAACCGCATATAAATACCAGATAAAAGTGAAAAGTACTCAGAAGGTAGATTCATATCCCTGAACATAAATAGCAGCAGAGGAAAATCTCATTCGGCATTTTAAATGCTACCAGAAGCACTGTTGGAATTGTACATAACCAGGAGTCGTGGTAATGCAGCACCAGAATGTACCACCTACAACAGTCTACAGAATTCTGCTTCAGACACTGCTGCTTGACAGCGTGGACTAAGAAATACCTGCACCAGAATCTGCTCTTTCTGCTGGAACTAACTGCGAATTCACCTTACATAATGACTTATGTAAACCAGGGTTTGCTGAGAAGGACCAGTCAAGGGCAAAGCATTTAAAGCTCCGAACCTAAGATGTACTGTGGCAGAATTTCACTGAAAAGCTGACATTAAACAGACTGCAGAGATAAAAAGTGCCCTTTATGAACTGTGTCCTTTCCAGGCAATATATGAAGAGATAGTTATCTTTCAACAGGTCAATGCTGCGTTTAAGAGAGGTTGAGTTAAATGCTCCATATTGTCTCAATTCATTAATTTTCCTTCTTAGAGGGTTATTATAAACTAATAAAATGCATAATGCAAATATTCAGGTAACTTCTCTCATATTTTTTTCCACAAAAGTAAAATTTGAAAAAATCTGTAACTACGACTGTTAATAAAATGTATCTGTGATTTTTGGGACAGCTCATAAAGTACATTAACACAGTGAAGGTGAATAATTATGAAAAAATCAAGTGTGTTTTCTTAAGAGTAAATGACAAAACATGGACAAATAGAGTGAACTCAACTACTACAATCTGAAGTTCAAGTCTTGAAATAATCATTGTTCTGTAAATGATTAATAATTATGATCCATGCTTTACATATTTATATTTACTGATATTATGAAATGTAATGAATTCTATTTGCACAGTGTAGTAGATTTTTTTTTCAATATGAAGTAATTACATTTATAGGAAACCAATACTAAACAGACATGACGATTACACTAATGAAGTTAATAAAGGGTTTTTAGAATATGTTAAAATAGGCCATAACAATCAAATAAAGCAAGAAGTCAATTCACCAACTTTACTCCTTACCATTCACAATAACAATTATGTCCCGAAAGTCAATTTCTCCTCTCGCTTCCACTCTTCCTTCACATCTGTATACTCCTTCATCACTTTTATTGATGTTTAGAATTTGGAGATTATTGTTTGCTAATACTGCAAATCGATCTAGAAATGAAAATAAGAGATTAAGTGGTGTAAATCAAGTAAATCAAGACAACATGAGGAACATTAACTTAAATGAGTAATATTAATGTACTTTCTCTGTACAATCTGAATGCTCATTGACAAAACATTTGTACATTTAAAAATAAAGTGTTAGCTGAGAAATTTGGGTTTTCCTCATTCCAAAATGCATTGGATTTCCTAAAATTCAATCCTGCTTTTCCATCCATAATTTCTTACTTACTCCAAGGAGTAATCAACTGGAAGTTAAATTACAATTTATTGCAAAATGTGTGGAATACTCATGGGCATTTTCACAGAATAACAAAAAGATTAAATGGGGAAAAAAAGACTCAAAAATGAAATTGAGCAATTTATAATAAAATAATCAACAAAATGCTGTTTCCCTCCCTATCTAGACCAATCAGCTGTCTTTGTGCCCATTCTACAGCTCAATGTTTAATGATTTTCAGCTTCCTTGCCCTCCTTCCCTCCTCCTTGTTCCTTTCCTCATTCACTCTTAGTCAATGAAGTATTCACCACCCTCTAACACTTCACAGAAATGGGTACAAAGACATAACCCCCAAAAAAACCCAAACCACTCTATCTTCTTCAGGCCAGCACAAACTGAAATTCAATAGACATTCTGAGGAGCTGAAGGACACTGTAAACTCAGGCTCTGAAAGCCATGCACACACTTTCCTGCACATGCAGCAGCAAAATTATAACCTGCAGGAGTAAACTGGACCTGAACTTAATTTTTCCTCTCCTTTCTCTCTGAACTAGTGTGTTGGGTTTACATGTTGATATGTTGGCCTCAGGAAAGAGCATGTTGGAGCAGATATCCTCTTTGTAATCCATGGAAGACTCCATGCTGCAGCAAATTTATCCTGAACAACTGCAACCCACAGAAAGGATCCACACTGGAACAGTTACAGACTGACCACAGGCCCCATTCCCCAATCTCCCTGCACCCCTTCGGGTGGGTGAGGTAGAGGAGTGAGCCATGAAAGAGTGAAGTTGAGTCTGGGAAAAAGGAGAGGGGAGATATTGCTTTAATTCTGTCTTTGTGTTTCACCATCCAACACTATTTAACTGGCAATAAATTAAATTAATTTTCCCCTCTGTCAAATCCATTTTGCTAATGCTGGTGAGCATTCTCCCTGTCTTAATTGCAACACAATTTTGTCTCATTTTCTCCCACTATCTTGTTGTATTTAGGGTTTTTGGCAACATTTTGGTTCTCAGGTAATACAGAAGTGGCTTCTTTGAGAAGCTTCCAGAAGTTTCACCCATGTCCTAGAGAGCCATTGCCAGCAGGCTCTAAGAAGGACCTGCCACTGGCTAAGGCCATCAGCAACAGTGGTAGCACCTCCAGGATAATAGATTTAACAAAGGGAAAAGTTACTGTGCAACAGCAACTGCTGCCAGGGGAGGAATGAGAAGGCCTGAGCAGAATTGCCCTGCAGACACCCAGGTCAGTGAAAAAGGAGGAAGAGGAGGTGTCCAAGCATAGACTCCCTGGCAGCCCATGGTGAAAACCACAGAGAGGTAGCTGTGCCCCTGCAGCCCGTGGAGGTCCACAGGGGAGCAGAGATCCACCTGTAGCCTCTGGATGACCTGGTCAGACCAGGTGGATGCCTGAAGGAGGCTGTGACCCTGTGGGGTACCCGTGCTGGAGCATGCTCCTGTCAGGACTTGTGAACCCATGGAGAGAGGAACCCATGCTAAAGCAGGTTTTCTGGAAGGACTGGGATGCCCATGGGGAACCCATGCTGGAGTGGCGCTTGAAGAACTGCAGTCTGTTGGAAGGATGCTTGAAGTTCATGGAGGTCTGCCCACTGGAGCAGGGCAAGAGTGGGAGGAGTCCACCCCAAGGTGGAAGGAGTAGCAGAGACAATGTTTGGAGTCATGTTAAAGCCGAGAAGAAAGGAGGTGTGGGGGAAAGGTGCATTTTTAAGACTTTTATTTCTCACTATCCTACCCCGATTATATTGGTAGTTACATTTTCTCTGAGTCGAGTCTGTTTTGCCCATGATG
Organism: Oriolus oriolus; assembly: GCA_013400235.1. Taxonomy (NCBI): domain Eukaryota; kingdom Metazoa; phylum Chordata; class Aves; order Passeriformes; family Corvidae; genus Oriolus; species Oriolus oriolus. Next base: position 82,824 of record VXBT01012517.1, read on the forward strand.
GCTATTGGCAAGTGATTTCTCCCTGTCTCTATCTTGATCTATGAGCCTTTCATTATATTTTTCCTCCCCTGTCCAGTTGCAGAGGAGGTGATAGAGCAGCTTTGGTGGCACCTGGTATCCAGCCAAGATCAGCCTCTTGAGGAGGATAAGTGAGAGAGCGGCTGGGGGGTGCCTGGAAGCTCACCAAGGTCTATCCAACAAAACTCGCCAATACTAATGGACTCTTCTGGGGAGAATGACTTCCTGCAATTCACTGAATGTGGGTTTCGAAGAACCTGAACCCTTGTTATTCAGCTGTTGTTCTATTTGCACCTTTCAATATGGGAGGCTGATGAGATTTAGTAGCTCTCAGTTTTAACTAGCAACCAAGTGACTTCTGTTTCAGTAGCAAGAACTCTACCATAAAATGAAGAGAAATGAATAAAAGAGAAAATTACGCTTCACCTGATAGAAGTTTACAGGACATTACCATCCTCAACACATTTACACTAATTATGTCTGGTTTGTTAAAGTCATGCTTGAATATTAATGCCATTTCACACACTACCACACACAAAATACAACATTTTTTCCTGTCTGCTCCTACACAATTCCCACAGAACTGTGCCTCCAAATGTTTCGAAAAGGTGAGATCCAGCCCCTCTTTAAGCCTTTAAACATTGGTAAACCTCTTTTTTTTTTTTAACATAAACATGTAATGTGTGAGATGAGTGAGAGTGCTGGAGGCGATCTCCATTTCTATAAAACACTGAAAAAAAGAGGGTTCACTTAGTATCAGGACAAAGAAAACTAATATTGGCTGGATAACTTTTCAACTTTCATTGAAGAAATATGGATACAGCAGTAGATATTGAGTATGAAATAAGTTCACTGTGCCATGGATATCTTGATAAAAATTGTGTCCTTTACTAAACAGATTCGAGTTGGTGAATCCGGACAGTAACTGGGCATTACACTCCTCCAGCTCATCACTGCATTGTCTGGAATCAACCCCCTCAACTTCAAATGCCTGATTTAGAACAGTCAGTCACATGACCTTCCCCTTCAGTCATATCATGTTAAGTGGTGTGGCTGACAAGAAGGGTTTCCTACATCTTTTCAGTGCCACTCAATCCAGTCTAGAGGAATTTCTGGCTCATGGTTTGCAAATTTTGCTGTATATGTACCAGGCTATGAGCCACAATGTCCAAAAAAATGCTTTACATTCTAATCGTAAGACATGACTAAGGAGCTGTTGAATAAAATATCAAAACTTTTGGAAAAAGTTGAAGACCAGGAACTGGTTTATTAAACCTGTTCCTCATACAGCCAAACTGGTCATTCTTTACAAGAGGGACTGTAATATCTTCTCAACACAAAACAAACACAGCATGTTAACCATCTTGAAGCAAGCAATCACATTTGCATGTTGGTTAATACAAATGTATTTAAATGGTCTACATGGGCTCTGCAGGGCAATGGCACCACACGAGCTACAGACTTGCAGTGGAAAAGAACTTTCAGAGACTATGCTACGCTGGAGAAGCAGCAGGACTGGATTGCCACAGCCTGCCCAATATGATCTAGAGGGTTAGTCTGGCTTATTAGAAGTCTGCCTCAAATTATCTTTCAGAAAAAAGAGAGAATTTGATCAACTACTTTAGATTTTGAAACTGAAATTATAATATAAAACAGAGTCATTTTTATTTCACAAGGCATGAAAAAAATTTCTTAGCTGTAAGACAGTGGGCATGCTGTTTTTCACCTGTATTATAAACCCATACAGATATAAACAAAACCCACAAAGTTTACAGTGTCCTACTTTTATGTGATTTAAAATTGCTTTCTCTCAAGCGTTACTGGAATTGTATTTGGATACTGTTCTAGTTCAGAACATAAGGGAAGTATTCTACTATTTAAATTGAAACTGGTTTCTATCATTGTACTTTTTAGCACTGTGAAAGATAATGGTTAAAAAAGACAAGTTTATGCATTAAAATTTTAAAAACTCAATTTTCAAAGTGCATGATTTTGAAGAAAGGAAATGTTGTTTCATCTGCTTTACTAATCCCACAGATTGATTGGAAAACCAAAATGGCAATAAAAAAATTGAGAGAGATCTTTGAGGCAGTTCTACTTTTTCAAGCTCTGACTAACATCTTCGAACAACTTTTTCCTAGACTGCCAATTCTTGTTTTATTTTCAGCGTTCTTATTTTTGAAAATTTTCTATGCCTCACCTACATTCACTGTTTAATTACATATATATATATATAAATAAATTTCAACTATTTTTTTCTAAGGGTAGAAGTTTGCTGTTTCATTTTAGTTTCCATGTCTAGATGACAGAAGAAATAGGACATACTAAATAAGAAAGAAGTTTAATCAAAATTTTCTTTCACAATGGAGAGGAACCTAAGATGGAGTCCAGAATTATCAACCAAGCTTTTATTTCCCCTAACAGCTGTTCCACATGTGCTTATTTGACTTCATAAAACACTCAACAAGCTTTTAATTTTCATTTTGAAATAAAAATTACAATTAATTTTGATAGAAGAAGAATTTTAAGTGCATGTGCTTCCCTGAGTTTCACTACATGCAGAGAGAAAAATTGATGGGAAGTTAGAAGAGCTGGTTAATTAACAATGTTAGGTCCATTCCCAGATAATGTGGAAAGTCCTGTTTTGTCAAAGATGACTATTGAGACAGCATTGACAAATATAATTCAAAGTTTTTGCAGGGGTAAGTCAAAGAAATTCTATTTGCCTAATTAGTTGCCTCCCTAGAGACTTAGAACTTGCATGTGGAGAAGGTGAGGTTTATCTTAACCCAGGCTTTATCAGTCTGGCCTGAGCAGATTACTTATATCCCAGTTACTTGTAACTCACAGGGTCGCTTACTCTCATACAAGAAAACTCTCACAATAATGCAAAATGCCTCTCCACCTGGAATTCTCTGAGCAACTGGGCAAGTATCTCAAAGCCAATGCTGTGTAGGGTCAGTATCACAGCTTGGTGTGCAGGGAAGTTCATCTCTGTGTGTTTTAAGCGTGTTCAACTCCTACAGACACACCAGTAAGAATTCCTGTGAAGGAGCTCCCAGCAATCTTCTGGGCATTTGGACGCTCATGTTACACCTAGACAAAACTCCTGATTGGAAAAAAAGATGCACGGGGGAAACCATTGTATACAGATTCTCTACAGATCACAGAACCTGGTTAAATTATATTCAAGCTGATGGGCTAATCAAAATCCCCCAATAAAATGTGATTAATCTCCTTTTACAATAATGTTTTAATATTATTTGGAATGTATAACTTAAAGAGTTACCAAAATACTAACTGTCAGCAATAGTTGTGACTTCCTCATTCCGATACAACCAGCTGACAATGGGAGCAGGTGAACTCGTAACACGGCAAACAACTTCTGCATCTTCTCCCTGCCTGAACTCTTGTGGAGATACTATGTCCCGAAAAGTGAGCTTTTCTGAAAAGGGAAAAAGAAAGAAAACAGAATACAGTAAGAGTCTCACACTTAACTTAGCATTAAAATTATATGTAACACCAAATAAGAGAAATATCACTATTAAATCTTCTCATTGTGATAATACACAATTACTTCCACAATATAATTTTTCAACATGAGACTCAAATGGTCCTGGACTTATATCCTGTCTGTAAAAATTACTTTACAATCATTTTGTATTATGCAAAATTTTGTTCATTCATATATTTTCTGCAGGTTTTATGAGTGTATTTTCATTGTCTTCAATGTTCCAAAACACAGGTTTGAAACTCTAGGTCTTAGAAGTTTATATATTCATGTTGATAGTTTATTTACTCACTTGTGTGTTTTATTCCTCATTATTCTGTTATTGAATTAAAACCTCATGATTTTATTCTATCAAAACTTCCATAAAAACCTTTAAAATCTGAAAAATTCTCACTAGAAAAGTAGAATTTTTGCCTCACTGAATGAGAAAAACAGCAGCTGAGTAAAATATAACATCTAAAAAGCCAGTGAAAAATTATTAAGTCTATTATGACTATCAGGTCATAAGAAATTGCAGAATTATTTTTAGGAACTAATGAGATTGTTTTAGGTCTGCTGAAGCTTTTAATTTTTCCAAACTCAAATAACCAAATGATATTTGATTTTCCACATGGGTTGAACAAATTCAATATTTTTAGAAGTCCAAGACAGCATTAATCCATGATCTCATATAAGACCTAATGCAGTTGACTGACAGAAAAAAAAAAAAAAATTCTGTAAGAATTTCTTGCACACAGAATAAACAAACCAATGTTCTCTCAGATCAAAGATGACCATTTCACTCATTTCAGAGTACTCATTTCAGAGTACACTTTGGGGAGCTTAAGCCAGAGATGCAGCTTCACTCTATTTTTTTGTATTGATAAAAGTACAGGCTCAAATAATCCATGCATCTGCCATGGCTAGACGCAGCATAGTTTTGTTGTTACGCCTCTCATACATTTTTGTATGAAGTCAGAAGAAAACCTCTCACAGACATCCAAAAGTCCTGAACCAGGCCCTAAGACTACCCACAAGTTATCCTGCTTTTTTCTTACACCATAAATATGAATAAGGAAGTTTTACATGTCTGTTCCCACAAACCTTGGCATTTCTTGTGTAGGTTTTCAGGTTTGTCTGACCTCAGAATTATTAAAATTAACACATGCAAATGCTTCTAAAGTCTTCTACCTTGCTCAGCACTCTGCTAATGGAGTAACTGGTAGTTTTATGCATACAAATGAATTCCCAAAAAATTGAAATCCTTTGAACTGTGAGCTTTCAAGCCATCATATAATCACTTCTAACTGCTATCGCCCTTTTATTGGTTGTTTTATCAGAAGATTTTTTTTTAATTGTATGTCTTTTGTTATCTGAGTTATCTCTACCTCTCAGATGCAGTGCCTTACCGTTCTACTCCGTATTTTCTGTCTCATTGTAATTCCTTCACATTTAAAAAACTTCTCCAATGAAAGTAGATCCTAACTCAGCTGAAGGGCTGCTGGCATATGTTCCATCCTTTCACCAACAAAGACCTTGCCTTACATATTCACTGTGCTTGTTTAATGTACAGTTTTTAGGCAATTTTGGTTGCTCTAATGAATGCAGTACAATGTAGTTATTCAACACTGAGAGATAAACTACTTGAATCTCTCAGAGAACAGAGAATTTCTTTTTCAACTATACTCCTCAAGTAGTTGCTTGCAGTTGAAATCCATTTTGGTTACTTATCACACTAAATTTCAATGCTTTATGTCAAAAATCTTTTGTAAGGCCAAGAATAGCAAAAGACAGAGATTAAAGTAACTAACTCAGTAAAAACTCCACTTTTTAAATGCCATCTGTTGCACTTCCTGCACTTTTGTTTATGCACACATTTGTAATATTGTGTAATTCGCAAACTGTACACACACTTGTTATACGAATTATGCTTATCTATTTTTTCCCCTTGCATTCTCTCATTTCTTTGTGGGGCATACAGTGCAATCTCATAAAATGGCATTCTAAAATACAGGGGAAAAGCAATTTACAATACTTATAAGTGGCCCTCCAATTAATTTAAATCTTTGTCATAATGTCTCCTAACTAAACTGCAGTAGATGCAATTATTTGGAAGATAAAGTTCAGAGCTTGGGACGATGTTTTGAGAGGCTTTAGTTTCTCTGTGCTAGTGGCTTTTAAAACATAGTCTTTTATTTGTTAGTTGATAGTACTTTACTTACGATAAATTTCCAAAACTACAGTGGCTTCTTGAGTTTGTCCTTTAGCATCTGTTGCTTGGCACCGATATATACCAGCATCTTCTATGTTTGCGTTATAAATGGTCAGACGTGAGCGAACACCTTCCTTCTGAACAACCACCCTTTGACTAGAAACGATCTTCTCTCCTTGTGGGTTATACCAGTCTATGTTCTCAGGCTCACCAATGGCTACAAACAAAACCAAAACCAATCCAGATTCAGACATTTAGAAGGACATCATGCAACACATATGCCTACCCAATGCACAGTCTATGCAGTGTCAGGAACTTATGCAAAATTCAGGAAGAATTTTTTCATGGTTTTCAAGCACTGCCTGCCCAGGGAGATGGTGGAATCACCCTGGAGTTGTTCAAGGGACAAGTGGATGTGACACTCAGTGCCACACAGGTCTAGCTGACAAGGTGGTGATCTGTCAAAATATGGACTTGACAGTCTTGAAGGTCTTTTCCACCTAAGTGATTCTGTGATTCTATAATGTCAGCTAATTGCTAAATTATGAGACTTGTAAGAAAAACAAGCAGGACAAAACTGCAGGCAGATGTACAGTTGTTGAGACAGGGTACATAGCAGCTCAAGGATCTCAAGAGGGGAAAAAAACCACAGAAAAGTACAAAGTCTTATAGGAAAGTAAAAGGCTGTCCAGCAGTGACTGGATCAACAGGTCAAGCCATCAGGCACTGTCAGTGTAGTCAGGCCATGTGTCACTGTCAATGGAAGATCTAAACTCAGCAAGGATCCATATCAATCAGTTGCAAATGCAAATTCTTCTCCTCCTGACTGATTACTGCCTCACGAGAAAAAATCTCCTTGGCTATCTCATTAGGTTGGAGAGGATTTAATTCCTTAGTTTCACTTAAATAAGTGAAAATATTTTAACTAAAAAAGCATCCTAACATATATAAACTACCTGTACTGATATAGAAAATTCAAACTGATTGAGTGTGTGAAATGAGGAGATCCTAGACTAGAAATGTGAAGCCAGTGAAGGTCTACTACTTACCACAGTTCCCACAAGTCAATGTGAATATACAACAGTATGTTAATTTATTATTGTGAATCAACTAATTCAGTTACAAATACATAGAAAGTTCAAAATTTAACAAAAATTATATACCTACAAATAAAATTAACACATACCTGTGCATGTGAAGAACTTGGATTCACCCACACTGAGCTCAACTTTGCTAAGCGAAATTGTAACTTGAAGTAAAGCTGAAAAATATAAAGTAGGTTGTAAATTCATTTGGGAACATCTCAGTTTAAATCTTATATTATCAGGTTTTATGTTGTTTTCATTCTATATATAGAACCTGTTCAACAAGTATGAAACTTCAACTAAACATTGTTATATTTTGAACTTAAGTACATATAGTGATTGAGAAAACAATCTAAATAAGGATGTTACACAATGATAACAGCTTTATGTCCCAAACCTGAGGACAAAAGTAAAGAAGAAAGGAAAGGAAAAACAAAAAAGAAAAAATGATAGAAGTATACACGAACATAAAACTAGAAATTCAGCGAGAAAAAGGTGATTTTTAACACACAGACTGACCAAGGGTAAATCATGCTTGACCAACTTCACCACCTTCTAGGACAAAGTTATTAGTTCTGTGCACAAGAGAAGAACAGTGGATGGCAATAACCTTGACTTTATCAAGGCTTTTGACACTCCCTCCCACAATATTCTTGTATGCAGGTGTATTGGATATAAAAAGCAAGGTTTTGGTAGTGGGGCAGGTTACGGGGGAGGGAGTTCAGAGGTTGCGCTGTGACAGATACAGCCAGTTGTAGCTGGCTCATGATGGACCCACTGCAGGACACGACTGAGAGGGCTGAAGGAGTTTGTAGCACCTCTTAAGAATGCCAGAGAGTGAGACAAAAAGGCCAAAGTGATAAGAGGTGCTCCATGGCACAGCTGGTAACACTCCAGGACTCTGGCCAATGCATGAGCCCATGAGAGAGAAAACACATTCCGAAAGGACTGTGGATAACCCACAGTAGAACAGAGGAATAAGTTAGGCAGAAGGAGCAGTGGAAGAAAAGAGTGAAAAAGAAGGAATGGCACAAAGAAACCACTATGTCCTCACCCCAGCCTCCTGCATTATCCATCACCTCACTGAATGGACTGTTACCTGCATGGGTGGTGATAAAAAGGGGAGTGAAGGCCGGGAACAGGAAGGAGCGGTATCTGGAGTCTGGGAAAGAGGCAGAAGGGTGTTTTCCCTAAGTCTCTAAGTCTCCAGCTTTTTTTTAATGTGACAAATTTTATCCACAAACATAACTTCAAAACATACTAAAACCTGCAACTATTCAGTTCTGTTGACAGTAAAAATTCAAGAAAAGCTGAGCACAGAAAAGCTATCAGCAAAGTACTATCCATAGATGTTAACACGCAATCTATCACAATTAAGAGAAAAGTGCAATGAAATAGATTTGCTATTAACTTTCACGTAATTAGTCTAGGTAAGCAAGAATTAGACAAGATGGGAATTTTTGGTTCAACAGTCATATCAAAAGCTACACCAAGAAAAGGCAAAGAAAACTGAAGATTACTTCAGCATCAGTTTGCCAACCTAAATTTAACAGAACTGGGTATTTTCCACAAAAATTCCCAACAAACAAACAAACAAAATTAAACATCAAATACCTGTACAGCACATAACATTTTTCATGAGATGCCCTGAATTGTGAACGCTTTTCCTGAGAGGATCACCTCAACTGAATTTTTTTTTGAGTGAGTATTGATATGTTATACCCTGCCCCCGTAAGAAAATAGCTAAGAATGAAAAACACAAAAAGCCATAAGAACATATACTGCCTCAGGCAAAGGTAAATATCTGTGCATACTCTGCTAAAATCAAAACTTCTCAGTCCATAAAGACAACCGGGAAGATGGCAGGACTGCCTAGAGGCCAGAAAGAAGCTGAAGCAGACTGTAAAAATGTTGAATCTAGTACTAGAAAGCAGGGACTAGTGGCATTTCCAGTGCAACAGTGAGGAGCACAGTGAAGGCTCCTTTAGGACACACAGAGCCCTGACAGAGGAAGAGACTGCTTGTTCTCATCTATGGTCTTTACATCCATGGAACCAGAAGCAAAAGCCAAACTTATGTGTAAGAAAGAAAATGAGTTTAACACAAAGTTTTACTTTATGTTGTAATAAGAATTGAGGAGTAATAAATCATCCAGGAGGCTACTCCAAGCCTCATTTCTTTCTTTACCTGTCAGGTAAAGCTTCACTATAGCCTCAAGACCTACGACTGCTGGTTGGAAACCAGCCATGGGGGAACTTCAAGAGCTTGGACATTTATTTCACATTGCAGACTTGCTTTTTAGGTCCTACGATAGCATTTTTTCTGGTACCATATTCTTTTGAGGAGCAGTCTTGTACATTTGCTTCAGAAATATATATATTAGCATTTCAGCAGTATTACTTCAAGGACAATTGCACTGCTTAATTCCAGTAACTGTAATAACTGATGTTGTACTATAGAAATGCAATAGATTAGGTAATACGTGTCAGGTAGAATGCAAGAGATGGAATAATGAGAGGTGAAAAAGTAAAAGAATATTTTTCCTTCATCAATTAAACAGATATTTCCGATTGTAACACAGCTTTGGCAAAGGGCTCAAATCCAATTAAATTTCTTAGCATAAGTGTAACTATAAACTCTGTGGAGACATGCTAGCTACATGTAAAAGATCTCTTCGAATAGCTTTTTTCTATATATGGTACTTTAATATTTACAAAACAGAAAAATATAAGACCATCTGTCCCATTTTCCCAGCCTCATCATTTTCCTATCTCTGCTTCATGTAAATAGAAAAATATTGCTTCATGCAGCCTAGAAGGAAAAATATTGCCCAAGTTATTAATCTAGAAATCTGTGCTTTTTAGTAGTCAGGCAAATATTCAAGTATGAAGCTACGAGAAGACTCACTTGTCACTTACTGAAAGCAAAATATTGCAAAGAGACAACACATTCAAAAAATTTCACCTTACTTTCAAATCTGTCTCAAGGAATACAGATAGTATAAGCTCTGATAAAGATGGCAGCGATGTACTCACAACTCAAATTACTACTGTACACTAACTAATGGATTAATAAAAAAAATGAGTTCTTTGCACCAGGCTGTTGTGAATCTCTTTGAATACACAGGCAAAGGCTTATTTTATCAGATCAGTGAAGATATTGCAAAAATTTAGTAGAGGTGCTACCTGCATTAAACTAAGCCTAGAAATAAATAGTACCTTCTTGGTAGATCTGAAAAAATACTTTCTCTTCCCATGTTTCCAAGAACATCACCTAACTACCTATTCAGAAAAAATATATGGAAAAAGGCAAGATGTAAAAGATCTCTTCGAATAGCTAGGCGGGGAGTGTAATGCTACTGTAGTACAGCTGTTCTGGGAAAAAGTGAAGTCATTCGGGGCTTCCCTCAGTCTTTGGTACATGTCCAGTTTCATAGCAAAATAAAAGAGCACTACCAGAACTAGGTGATACAACCAATCCCTTCCCTTTTGATCAGAGTAATTATAAAGGAATTATTATCAGTTGTAATACACTAAGAGGATTCTACTAAATTATTCCTTAATGGGTTTAAAAATCACTTAGGAAGATAAGTAAGTACAATAATGAGAGGTCCATTTGTACTGTTAAATATGGAGACAGATGATTGCATTCACAAGGACTAATATTTAGTAGACTAATTGATTTCAGTTCCATTAGCAGCAGTGGCCTTCAGACTTCAGAACTAACATCACAAATCTGCCATAGGTGTCTGCACAGATGATCACCTGATGCAACAGAAGTGAGGTGTCACCAGTGAGAGGTTACAAAAATTGTAGCAGTAAGTCACTCACATGTGTATTTCTACTGTCCCTTAGGAATATGTTAAAACACGTTCAGTGTGTATACTATATAAATGTGCATTTAAATATAAGGTACTAAAAAGGTAAAGGGGATGATATCTTACTAAAATCTGAAAAAAATAGTGAGTAAAGCTCTGCTTCAACTAATCAACCCATCTAGCATTGTGGATACTGAAAAGCTGCTAGGCAGAGAAATTTTCCATCTCCTCGCACTGATTCTGTGGGAATTTTCCTTTGCTATGCAAACTATGTAAACAGTAAGATAGGGTTTTGTAAATAATTCTCACACCTGCTGTTTTTCACTTATATTTTTGTTACAGTAACATAATATTTTTAAATGGGCATCTGATGCTTCAGCCTATCACCTCAGGACAGATGTGGACACTGTCCAATGGTCCTTTTGGAACTAGGATATATAAATGGTATTGTAAAATTAGTAAATAATTCATTGTCTCGCTGGTCTCTCTTGCTGCTGCATCGATGAATTCCTCCTAAGCCTTCTACACAGCATCTTCTTGATAATTCCATTTCTTGAAAGAAAAATCCCACCCAAGCACACATAAACCTGGAAAACACTTCCTTTTGTCTCTATTAGAAAGACACCAATAACAAAACATACCATATTCTTTTCTAGTTTCCACAATATAAATTGGGTACAACATAGTTGAACAGTTTTATGCTACATCAATACATAAGTTTAGAATTTACTTCTGAGCCATTAGACATCACTCATCTGTGGAGGGGTCTTTCTAATTCTGTTGGACTGCAAATTTACTGAAGATGAGGGGTTAATGCCAAGGCAGTAAAAAGGAAAGGACACAGCTCTGAAGCCAAAGCAAGGCATAACTTTGGATCAACATGGAGCTAAGGGAAGTGGTGACAGCTACAGACACTAATTTGGATAGCTTTGGCACTAGCTCCTGAGAAAAACAAGTAGACTGCAAGATACAGCTGAGAGGACTGTTTTCTTTGGGAAGGTCCTAATTCTGTTTAGCATGAGCTCTCTGATAATAACTATACTCTTGGCTGTTGGCGTTCTTTGACTTCATTTAGTAAGCAAACCTACCTGGGTAATGTGATTTTGCTTTCAGAAATGATTTAACTAGCATTTAATATATGCTTAGAAAACTAGGCTTCATTATCCTTGAGCATAAAGAAATTAGAATTTTTTCAATAGGTATCAAATTAAATCTCAGAGCAAGCACTCACCCAGTTAATCTTTCTACCCTGTATTATGCAGGATTCCAAGAATATAACGTTTAAGTCCACTGATGCCCATATAAAAGTGAATGGGCTTTGAATGAAAATTACACTAACACAACGCTTGCAGAAACTGATTTCCTCTTAAAATTCTAATATTTTGTAATTTAAATATACATTGAAACACCATTGAAAAAACATTTGGGGTTTTTTTTTTAATACTATATTTTAGAACCATTTGGACCTCTAAGCTGAAATGAGGAAACATAAATTAGTAAATATACAATGCACTTGTTAAATATCAGACAGTTCAAGGGTTTTTTTACTTTAGGGTGAATGCTTGAGTTCTTTTTAAAAATCTGACTAGGTCAAACTTTCTCAACTGCTAATTCAGCAAAGTCAGAAATACAAAACCAAAAAATCATTATACAACCCATAAAGTTACGTGTCCATTAGCAAAAGTCTGATCTAAGCCATTTCCGTGAGTAATCAAAAAATTGGGAAGAATACATCTCTGTCCTAAAGAACTCCATTAAAAACCAATATAAAATAAGGCTGAATTAAAGTCTGATAAAGGTTTTTGCACTTGAGAGGTGCAATGATCCAATGGAAACCATGTTTGGAGGTATCTTAAGTCACCTATGGTAGTATTTTTTCTTTTTTCCACATAAACAAAGAACATTCCAACACTACAGACCTTTGAAGAGGGTCAGATATGGTCAGACGTTACACAAGAGATGACCATTATAGATGATGACGTAGTTACTAAAATTATCATAATTAAACAGCAAACCCACAATGAAATGCTAGAAAAAACCAATGATTTTACCAAATACTGACACATCTGTCTTATGTCCAAGTGAACTACCCATGGGGAAAAAACGCTATCATCCTATCCACTGAAAAGGAGATGATGTTATTGTTGAGCTTGTAAAGTCTGTGAGCCTAGTAGTGTTTAAAACCATCAAATACATTTGTAACCCTTTCAGAACAAAGAGAATGCTAAAGAATAATCTTTTTTCTGTATGTGAGAACCTGCAGTGAAAAATTAATCCAAACAGACTATTCAAATGCAATTAATTTAATGTTTTATCATTTAGGTGTACTTTTTGCCTTTTTTCTCAATTATTTTAGCAGTTTAATAAATTACATAAAAATTCCTATTCATACAATATTCTAATATCCTGTAAACAATGTAGCCTTATTTTTTTTTTTTCTTATGAATAAAGATATATTAACTGGCCTAATGACATCCTGTCTTCTATTCAATGCCCTTGAATGCTTGTCTGCAAGTTTTCTAAAAACATCTGGAAGACAAACTGCATCTGCAAAGACAATAAACAAAAATTTAAACCCTAAAGAGTTTGGTTATTCTCAATTTTCTAGTGGACTGACTACTAATAAATCATAAAGCACCGCTTTTCCATGGTATGATGGTACTGAGAGAAGTGACATTTATAATTGCTTGTCAGAAAGTTTCCCAATTAACTAAGTAGTTCAGTATAACTCAACTTTCCATTTCATCACATTAGCCCTAATTTGGATTTGTCAGTAGAGAATACAGTTCTGATTTAAAGTTCTAGGGTTTTATTTGAATTATTATGAATTCCTTGTTCAATTTCTGTATTGTAGATTACAGAGTGTTTTATTTTTAGTTAGACAAAACAGTCTTTGTGTCATCATGAATTCATTTCCTACATCTGTTGAAGTGTCATTTTCCCCGATGAGAGGAGCTAGAAGTCACACAAAGTTCAAACTGCCTTCTGGGCCATAACAGATGTTATAGGGGTGAAATGCACAATGAAAGAACACCACACAATCCAGTTTTGTGCAACAAATACTGAAGCATAATCACAAAATCCTCCCTTAAACATTCTTTTCTATGACACTTGCAGCAGAAACAGTAAAATAGATAAGCTATTAATATCTGAGCAGAGACAGTAAACAAGTATAATCCAGTCTGCTTGTTACAATTACATTCAAAAGACTTATCTCAAACAGAAGTTACTCACTAATGTCCCCCCAAAAGTCAAGCAAACTGCAGTTTAGAAATAAACACATAAATAATGTAAGTGTTATTGAGATTTTCAGATAGGTTGATAATGGAAGCTCAGTTCTTCAAAACTAAAGAGAAGAGATAATGGGTAAATTCTTATATATAGATTTACAAGCCCAAATTTCAAAGATATTTTAAAGACTACCTGAAGAATATTTATGAATATTTATTATTCCTAGTCATGGCTTAGAAGCTTATAAAAATCAAGATTAACAGATAGCCAAATGGAAAAAAAACCATCAATATGCCTAGATTTATTCACTTAAAATCTGTGTAAGTGGAAGGCACGATGAACGTTGGAGGACTTTAGTTATAAAGTGTCAGGCATGACATGATGCATATCTTTAATTCTATTTAAGTTATTTTAGCTGAATTCAGTAGGCCTTCTTATTACGCATGGGAAGAACAGTGAAGTTTAAAATTCATTGAATAACAGAATATTAAGATATTTTAACTATAGAAGAATGTACTGGGGAACCTTTATCATAGATTGGTCTCATACATATATACACATGTGGAGCAAAAAATAATATAGAATAAGAAGATCAAAGTACTACAGAATAGTACTTATCAAAGCTGAACATCACCTTAACAAAATCTGCTCAATCTGATTTTTTTTTTTTGGCAGCAATAAACAGAAAGAAAAAGTATTCAGTGAGCCCATGAATATTAAGGAACATGCTTCCCAAACTGAAAATTACTAAGTGGGGGAATTTCTAATTTCATAATATCTCCTACACACATGGTAAATCATCTAAAACCATGAAGTACATTAGTAAAGATAAACTTGAAAAATGAAAACCTTAATCTTCACAGTAACAGTTTTTCAATGACAGCAACCTAGAGGTGAGGTGTAGAATAAGGGGGAGGCTGGGCATGTGCATTGTGGGTAGGGCTAGTTTTTTTTTAATGTTAAATTTCTTTTCCCAAGCAAAAAGCGATAGGACAAGAGGCCTCAAGTTGCCATGGGAGGTTTTGATTAGACATTAACAAAAATTTCTTCACTGAAAGGGTTGTTGAGCATGGGAAAATGCTGCCCAGGGAAACGGTGGAGTCACCATTCCTGCAGGTATTTAAAAGATGTGGAGATGCAGAGATTAGGGACAAGGCTTTAGTGGTGGGCTTGGCAGTGCTGAGTTAAAATAGTTGGACTCGATGATCTTACAGGTCTTTTCCAACTTAAATGCTTCTACGGTGTTTTGGTTTGGGTGACTTTTTGTACGGGGTTTTTTTGGTTATTTTTTTTTCTTTTTATATCTAATTTAAAATGGATTTAATATAATTTCCAAAAGACAAGTGGCAATGTGCACTAACTAAAATACAGGAATCTCTTTTTAAACTTAGGAAACTATTTTTTACTCAGTGGGTGGTCAAACACTAGAACTGGTTGCCTGGACAGGCTGTTGATTCTCCATCCTCGCAGATGCTAAAACCCTGACTGGGTACAGCCCTGAGCAATCTGTTGTTGACCTTGCTCTGAGCAGGGGTTTGGACCAGGAGTTTTCTCCTGCCTTCCTGCCTCTGCTGGTCTGTGTGTGTCTATGTGATCTTTCTAACATAAAAATCTAACTTGTTTCTCCTTGCTCCACTGGGTAGCCTTTCATTATAGCACAGTAAATCAGACACATTACAGAGAAAAAAAATTATCTAAGGGTCATGTTTGTCAAAACCAGCAAATTTGAAGTTAAAGCCACAAACCTCAAAAATGTTTCTGAAAAGAAGCACTCATGCCAAAAGAGTGCCTCATATTTCCTCATTATATTCCATTTTGGTTTTGCTGAGGAAGACACTTTTTAAAACAGCATTTTTTCATTGTTGCTTGGTAGCCAGCACAAGTTTGATAACGTGCCAAGACAGCAACTGAACATGGACACCCTCATGGAAAGGTACATACAGGCTGCCTGGGGAACAGCAGCAGAAAACATGATACTGAGGGGAAAAAAAAAAAAAAATCCAAGTGAAATCACTGCTAAAGCTCTTCCTCCAAAATCAGCTAACAGCCCAAATGGTCCTTCAAATTGCAGACGGGTATTGGATTGAGCCAGCATTCATCTAACTACTTGGCATTTATAATCTAAATCCAAAGAACATTTTTCTCAAACTTCAGGCCAAAGGAGGAGCCAACTGTTTGCCCATTCTTAAACAATACATAACACATTCTCACAAAAATGTCTGCTTCAAGCACATTTTACAAAGGAGACGTACCATATTTGTTTCTAATGTGATGGGAAGGGATTTCTCTGGAAAAAAAAAGAAAACATAGTGGCTTAAAGATAGTACTGTAATAAAGACAGGGCAAGAAATCAGATCATATAATTATGGAATCAACACATCCTGATTGATGTAAAAAAAAGAGATCTTTGCAACAAAAGGTGTAATGCATTCCTTTCCCTCAGGTCTCACTAGAAAAATGCTACAATTAGCCTTAGAGTTCAGAAGTTATCAGGTGAGATTGAAAAAAACCAAGAAGTTGGCCAGATACAGCAGCCATTGCAATTGCACAGCAACTGTTGCTAAAAATACAGTAGTCTCTATGAAATGTACATGTAGGTAACAAATAAGTTAAAGCAGAACCATATCTAAGCTAAAGTCAGCAACAGAAAGAGCAGAATTTAGGTCATGGTATCTGGAATAAAACACACTGACTAGTCAATGTCTCTGCAGCTAAAAAGAGAGGACTTTAACCCTTATTGAAAGAATCTCAAAACAAACAACTGTATTGGCCTTCCTTGCAGGTTTGTATTTTTTCCTGAGAAAAAGATGACACGAGCAAAAATTACTTGTTTCAGAGAAAGGACTTTTCTAGTAAAAATGTTCTGTGCCTCAAAAAATGCTTACAGTCACTGTCAGGAGTTGTCTTTAATACAAATGTAACAGTTCATTCCATTTCTTGGAAGCGCATAATGAAATCAGAACATCAATTTCAACTACACAAAACCTCACATTTTTAATTGCAGGAGTTGAGAAAGAGATTGTGGAAATGTGACCCAAGGACATCTGTCTGACATCTCAAGAAAATGAACTAGAGGCTGAAAGAACTATGAATTGTCTCATTCACAGTCTGCTGTCCCATTGAGGACAGATGTCATCAGGGCATGGAGAAATGGCTACAAGGACTTCCTGCGGCCAGACACGTACATCTAGGCAGTGTCTAAATTGAGATTTAACAACTTGAAGAATTTCTTTTGGAAATAGTCACTCCGTCCACATGCTCCTTATAAAAGGTAGATAGTTCTTGAGACACGTCAAATTGGGTAGAATATGAATTTATGGACTCATCTTTTCACTCAGTGAAGTTTACTTTAAGCCATATTTTTTATTTCCTCTTCCTTCTATCACATCCTTTGTCGGCAATTGAAACACGGACCCAGCTCGGCAAGAAGACTAAATCTTCCTCAATCACAGAAACAAGCTGGTTTTATACACTTACATGACCTATCACACATTCCCATGTCAGCAGCACACCCTTTGAATGTCTCTGTATTGGGTGACCCGCCTGTCCGCTACTGGCAGGCTCCTCCCCCGAGGGTCTGGGGCAGACAAGCTTCTCTGAGCCACCATGTGCTCCTTTGTGCTGCTGTGTGCTTCTGCAGGCACATCTCACAGCCTGCAGCCCAACTCTATATTATCTCCCCCATAATCCTTGAAAAACTTGAACCCACATTTTGAAATGAAAGGGTCTGAAATCCAGTACTCAAGTTTTCCATTATTATTAATCCAAGACTTAAAAATACTATCAACTTGGGGTGATCCTTAAACCAAAATATTACCTGCATCAGCTACTTCTTTAAGAAAATGTTGTGTAGAAGGAGAGGGGTAAACATAGAATTAGCCATTTTGATACACGCCCTCTCTACTTGCTTTATTTTCCTTTACTTTCTGCTTCTGGAATTTACATATAAAGCAATTTAAAAAGTTAGAGTGCATTAACTTAAAGAGTACTTACACAATCTCATTCAAAAACACCTTAATATATAATTATTTATATAAATATTTTTTATCTTTCATCAAAACCTTTAAAAAATATTACCATATTTCTAAGCAACACAAACCTAGAATTATTGTTGCATGAATTTTTGAATTTTTCAGTTTAAAAATAGGATAACATTAAGTCAGTGATGTGTTTGTTCCTGTTAGATTCCCTGCCGAAAACCCATTTAAACAAATTTTAAGAAGTCATAAATTACATAAACAATGTTAAAAATTCCCAAGGACAGGAAGATATTCAACATTCAATAAAAATGAAAATATTTTAGGAAAATATTCCTTCAGCAAAAAATATTACTCTGAATGACCAAAACTTGAAGAAATACAAAAGTTGGTTGAATAAATGTCTGTTCCAATAAGGTTTAGACATCATTATTACAGAAATGTGCCTGTTGAGGATAGCGGAGCTGTTGTGCGCAGAATGTGTTTGTGTTTATGGATCCAAGCATCACAGTCCATTGTAAAGATGACAGACTTTTATGCACACAACTTCAATAATTAGGAATGCTCCCAATCAACTTTAAGCAAACAGCTTAGCATTGCACAATGTTTAATTTTTCAAGAACTTTTCTAGCTGCCTTAGTATATAGGTCAATGCATTAAAAAGATAGGTATATTAAATTACATTAAAGGAAGGATAATCTATTCACAGAAATGATTCAATTAGCTTACAGGTAACTATTGTTCAGCATAAAGCTGTTCATTTACATCACCTCTCAGGCTAAATTTGGGATGGGTTAATTGAGCTATGAAATTTGGTATTTTCTTTATATCTCTGAAAAACTGACATAAAATCACAGAATTATTTAGGATGGAGGTGACCCCTACACGTTATATTACCCAACCTCCAGCTCACAGCAAGACTTATCTCCAAACTTAGATTAGGTACCTTGCTCAAACAAAAAAAAATTCATTTAGAAACTTACATTAGAAGCTAAAATGATTAGAGATGAAATTCTAAAGACTTAAAAACGTTCCTTCATTATGTCAAGAACTTGCTGAAAGTATTTGATCATGAGCTAGAATACGATTCAATTTAGTTGTAAATTTATGGCATAAAAAGAAGTAATTTAGAAAAAAAATTAACTGGCATAAAAAGATAATTTTCTAATTTATTTTAAATTTTTTTAAAAGCAAAATAAGTATCTGTGATGACATCCAGGAAAGTACTTTGAATTAATTCTTCTCCAACCTTCTAGCCAATACTGAAAAGGGCATAATTGTAGTACTGTGTTAAATTTTGGGCCTCTAATTCAAGTGGTGGAATCTGGAAGAGTCCAGAAAATGGCTAGGATCTTAGAGAAAATGTCTCATGAAAAAATTATGGCAGAAAATAGCTTGTTTATTCTGGTAAATAGAAGCCAAAATATTAGCCAAGCTATTAACTGCCTACAACTTATTTAAACAGATGTCAGAGCCAAATTCTTCTCAGTATAAATATTGTTGGACACCTCAAGGCCACAATACAGTGGAATGTTTGTGACAGTCTTACTGTAAAGAGGAGACTGGAAGAGATGAGCTCCAAAGATATTTTGGTTCTAAGAGGAAATATCATGAACATTAGGGGACAGGAAAATAAATTAAATTACTTGTTCCCTGTCATAGTAAGGAATGGGCACAAATAATCCAGTTAATAATCTGAAGAGACAGTACCTCAGAGAAAACCTCTCAGGAGAAACAGAAACTGGAAAAAACTGATTTAACAAGCTAATCAAATTGGAATTATCTCTGACAGAATAGGAAGAGTCTATCACATCCGAATACACAAAAAAGCTTATGCTAAGCCACAGATGTTGTATACAGGCATTTTATTGCTCAGGAAAAGTGGTTTTATTTAATGTTGACAGTCTTTTACCTCTTTCTGTAACAGAAAGTTAATGTTTGTAAAGTACCATTAATAGAGGTAGTGTCTGTATAAGAAAGATCACCAAGAGAAACCAAGCCTGCAATCCTAATATCATGTAATTAAAACAACAGATGGAACCCTACTCATCAGAGAACCCTCACTGACTGACCTCAGGCAGCATAGTCCTACCCAAGAAGAACGAGGAGAGCATTTGAAGGATACTCTTCCTATAATGCTGTTGTGAATAAGAGGCCACATCTTTAGCTGACGCAGATAAGTATTTGTACATTAATGAAAACTCTCCTTGGCAATTACATAATAAATATTTAAAATGCAAACAAGAAGATAAATTTCTAATGATATTGTTTCCCTGTTGTCATAAAACTAAGCAGTTCAAGTGCAAACCACATGGTAAAGCTTTTGATCTTTGGATAAATGTCACAAACATTTCTTACACATAAAGTTCTCCATTACAGCAAAGAAAGGTTTTATTTCACATGTGAAGTTTTTCATCCATATATGGTATGGTCTTTCAAGACCTATGGAATCAAAAAGAAAACACTAGATTTTGGAGTATGATCTGACACTGAAACTTCATGTTGGAAAATTCAAGTCCTACTATTAAGTATCCATTCCTGTAACATTCGAAGTCTAAAAATTAAATTATTTGGCAGTTAGCTTAAAATTACTTTAATCTAACTAAGGAAGTGGTTATTCATTATTCCTCATGCTCTTCTGGAAAATGAGATTCTAGATGTCTGAAAATTACATTCAAGATAACTCTGTGTGTTTGGGTATGAAACATGTATGCTTTTTTATACCAAATCACATTTGAATGTTTATTTAGATATCCAGTATGTTTAAAATACAGGATATAAGAAGTTTTAAAAATTCATTAGATCTACTAGAAGATAGACATTACTTGACTTTGGGAAGCAATGTAGATGCCTAATACATTGCTTCATCAACTTTTTTAGCTATTCAAGCATTACTACTGTCTTTAAAATCAGCAATTAACTATGATAATACTTCTTTTAGGAAACAGAACAGCTACCTGGGAAACAAACCATGAAACATAAATGCAATTGGTTCTAACATTTTGCCACTGTTTAACTGAACCTTCAACAGAGATTTCACTGAAAGTACTCAACACAAGGTTTGTTTACTTGTCAAAACTAAGTAAAATTTGGAAGAATTCTTCCCTATATCTTAAGCAAGATTTCTGCTGATCTGCTGATCTGCCTTTGATCCATGCAGCTAAGATACCACTAGAACAACTGAGAACTGAGAAATGGTTAAAGAGCTGCTACAAGAACACAGAATCACAGAATGGCCTGTGCTGGAAGGTGCCATAAAGATCACCTGGCTCCAACTCCCCTGCCATGGGCAGGGACACCTTCCACGAGACCAGGTTGCTCAGAGCCCCATCCAAGCTCACCTCGATATATGTTCTGGAACTATCATCCTGATTCTGGTCCTATGATTAAGTGATTCCTCCTGGGTTTTAATTTTAACAGCATCAATTATATAATGTGGGAATACTCGTACCAGATTAGATACTGAATTGCACGCCGATAAATGCCTATCAGAGAAAAGCCAATCATCTGTGTGTTTTAAGAAATGGCTGACTTGGCCTCACTTGTGAGGTTGTTACTTGCAATTAATAAAACATGGTTTTCAAAGTTCCCAATACCTTTCATCAAAGGATCTAGAAGTTGTGCTAGAAATTACATAAACCATGGACATGATAGGCCTTGAAGAAGATGTAGAATCAAGACAATTTCAAGCTTCTCAACAACTACATTTTCAGTTTAGTTTTGGTTAAAAAGAGCAGCCCAATAGAAAACCTTTTGTTTCAAATATCTTCACTGAAGCAATTTACTAGGGAAGAGATAAATGTTGTCAACATTTTATGCGACTTTGTGGAAAGGACCTGAAACTTCAAAACTTAAATAGTAAAAATAGGCAAACAATTGACAATATTATCACCAGGGATTGGACGTATTATGGATCATGAAAAAAACACTTAAAAATCTAGTAATCTACCTGAAAGGAACAACTGCCTATTGAGGTATTATAAAAAAACTTAAAATATTGCTGTTAATACACTTAAAGTATTCTCTTTGACTTGTGGAAAAATGTCAGAGCAGCCTCATGAGACCTGTCTGGATTATAAAAAAAAAGTCTCTGGCATAAATATTCTTTCTGTTTCAAAAAATTAGAAGTTCAAGGAAATGGTTATAAATAAGTGACACTGCCAGAGATCATAGGAAATCAGACTGGCTTTTCAAGATCTTTCTTTTAACCCTTGAGCTCTTTGATCTTTGAATGCTATTGTATGGGTACTAGCAAGTTCCCATCTTTAATTATCTTGATTTAGGAAACTCATTTTCTCTCAAAGGATTCCTTTGAAAAGCCTTCTAATTGAGAACCAACAGGGTTGCAATTAATATGAAATGAGCCAGATAAATGTATAAGCAATCTAATGTACCAGACAATCAGAAGTTTTTAAAAATCAATCCTTTCATGACACTAAATACATATTTATTAAGGCTGCCATAATCCCTCTGATTAAATCTTTTATGGGTCAAGTTACAGCTAGCTTAAAGACTGTTAGGTACTTTCTATATGTAAGCACAAGTAAACTCTAAATTTGAGACTAAAACCCATAAAACAGGTCAGGTCAGATGTCTGACTAACCAATATTGCACCAGTGACCAAAAAAAACAGAATTCAAGGAAACCACACAGGTTTGTATTATTTTGTTGATTTTTTTCTTCCACTCCAAGTGCTGGCACTCTGGCACCCAAAGGTCTGTTTGAAGTATTCAGTTCTAACACCTCCTGTAACATCATAGAATCATGGAATGGCCTGTGTTGGAAGGGACCTCAAAGATCGTCTTGGCCCAACCCCCTCCTGAGCAGAGACACCTTTCACTAGACCAGGTTGCTCAGAGCCCCATCCAGCCTGGCCTTGGACACTTCCAGGGATGGGGCAGCCACAATTTTTTGGGCAACCTGTGCCAGGACCTCACCACCTTCACAGGGAGGAATAACTTTCTAATATCCAATCTAAACCTCCTCTCTGTTAGTCTGAAGCCATTCCCTCTTGTTCTGTCACTCCAGGCCCTTGCCAATAGTCTCTCTCCATCTTTATTGTGAGCTCCCTTCAAGTACCAGAAGGCCACAACTAGATCACCCCAAAGCCTTCTCTTTTCCAGGCTCACCAATCCCAATTCTCCCAGCCTCTCCTCATAGAGGAGGTGCTCCATCACTCCAACCACCTTGGTGGCCTCCTCTGGATTCACTCCAGCAGGTCCCTGTCCTTCCTGTGCTGGGAGCCCAGAGCTGGATGCAGCACTGCAGGTGGGGTCTCAGCAGAGGGGGCAGAGGGGCAGAATCCCCTCCCTGGAAACACTGGCCACACTGCTTTGGAGCCCAGGACATGGGTACAGCATCTTCACTATCATCTAAGTCTGTAAGATTCCTGGTTTCATCAACAGCTTCTGACAGTTAATTACATTATTTAATTTTACTTGTACAGAAAGGAAGACTGGTTCTTTGGATGGTGCCAGATTCTTTCACTGTGCATTTCTTCCTTCTGCTATTCTGACTGTAACCATATGTACACTGATTTCTTGTTCCCTTCCTCCATTATCTACTGATTTTGTAGAACTCTACTGATTTTGTAGAACTCTACTGATTTTGTAGAGTTCTACAATCAGTCTTTAACTGCAGCACAATGCTCAGTCAAATCATTGTAATTCATTAGGGCCTCCCAGCTGACAAACCATCAGGCAGAACTTTAGAAGTTCAAATTCCCAAGTATGCTTGATAACTACACTTTTAAAGATGATATCTCATCGCTAACTGTGACTTTTTTCCCCTACTTAGTGTCACTTTGTAGTAGAGAAGGGATAAACAAAATTTGTATTTGTTGCAAAGAAATGCATTTCCTTGTAATTAATTACAGAATTAATACAATTGAATAGAAATAAGGATCATATTTTTATTTCCACTAAAAAGTCTACAAACGCAATCTGTATTGAATAATGCTGTGCTGATCACTGAATAGATTTGTGCAAAAATATTAATTTAATTTCTCACATACTGCGGTGTAACATTAAAAAAACTCAACAAAACAAACCTAAATCTTCAGCTCTAGACTTTTTTGAATTATAGTTCCCCAAGGATAAACCTCATGTGTTCATACTCACACTACCCAATATTGTTCGTTTCTTAGAATTTTTTCCATGTTACTAGAAAACACAATAAGTTACAATATTTTAAATAGAAAACCCACTGGGAAATGTGTTACCTATGAAGTTCTATTCTTTAAATTGCAAAACAACCAACGATTCATGGCAGTTTTGTTCCTAAGAGACACATCTTATTAGAAACCAAATAAAAAATCAGAACAAATAATGCGATGATAACCACACATACAGAACTTTAAAATTTACATATTTATGGATAATATCCTGTAGACTACATATGGCTTTATAATATAAATATCTATCTATAGATATATTTTCTTTTTTTGTTCTAGCACTGACTTCAAACTGCTTCCTTCATCTGCAATTACTCATGTAAATATTTCCAACTATACCTCTCAACAGTATTGCCCCTTCTCTTTCCCAAAAGAGTGTACCCTACTTAATTTCAGTAAAAAGGGCACCACAAAGCAGGACCAGTGGTTCCAGTGGTGGTGATAGATAATGCTGAATTAAATCAGTTATTAAACCTTTTTGGGTTACACGTTACAAGTTGCTTCCACATGAATAGAAATTTGTCTTTGATTCAAGTCTTAATAGAACTTAATCTAACTTATATATTCCATCACAGTCAGTTCCACTTCTTCTTTCTATGATTCTGCTGAATTATTTTTTATCTAGAATAAATAGCCCTCTAAGGAAAACTGGGATAAAACTAGACATGAGATTTCTAAAGGACTTTCTATACCATCCAAAACTATGAATGTGAAGGACTCATTGATGGGAAAGATAAATCAAAATCAAAAGCTGGGCTAGCGACAAATCATAAGGCAATAGCTCATTTTTCACAGAAATTACCCACCAACTCTCCAGTACCTAAACCTCTAATATATTATCCCTACGTTTTTGTCACACCCCGTAACTAAACCCCCCTTTTTTAGAAAGGTTACTATCCTGATGCATATTTCCAAGAAACCTGACTGTCTCGCTCTGATTTTTTGTATGACCTGGAAGTGTTCAAGTCCAGGCTGGACGGGGCTCTGAGCATCCTGGTCTAGTGAAAGGTATCCCTGCCAAGGGCAGGGGAGTTGGAATGAGATGTAACTGTTAGGTGCAGTCCAACCCAGGCTATTTTATGACTCTGGTTTTAGGGTCAGGTCTGGCTGAAACTGGCTGTGTAATTCTATACTTAATAAGAAAAATAATGGAAAAAATTAGTTGCATGAGCCTCATTTTCTAGGTGTGCAATTCCATGCAGTTCAATTATATTTAAACAGTTTGTTCAGCCACTTAAAATATAAGGACATAATGATGGCAAAGAAACCTCTCAAAATAATTTCTGTAGCAGTACATTCAACATGGTTATTATTATTATTATTCTCTATTCTGCCCTGATGAGACCCCACCTGGACTACTGCATCCAGGTCTGGGGTCCTTATCACAAGACAGATGTGGCATAGTAGGTATGGATAAGAAAACAAAAATAATTCCATATATACTCAAGTCTGAGAAGGAAGAAAGCATCATCTCCATGTTCCTTTGGAAATACTAGGATGAACCCATACCCCTCAGGCAATGAATTCCTCCTGGTAAAGACCTGGAGATGCTGGTGACTCATCATAGACAGTCTCAGCTCCCCTTCCTGAGTAAAGGATTTGTGAGCCTTAGGACATAGGCAGAAAACTATTAAAAAGTGATTAACATCAGTAAAGTTTTTCATATAATAACTTTGAGGGCTTCCTTCTATTCATTAGTCCTAATAAACAGTTTAAATTCAGTGGGGCTAATAATCAGTTCTTAGAGTCATTTATATGGTATGCTCCCTTTTGCCCATAATAAGATTTTGAGCCTCAGCACTCCAAGGGATTTGAATTTGGACCGCTCATTTTTAAAGGCAGTATCTCTACCTTAAAGCTACAGGACAATTGGTGGTGGTGTGCTCTCAGTCTCTCTCCTGAGGATATTTGCTTTGTGTAAATAATTAAATATATACTGAACAGGAACTAGAACCCAGGTGTTCTCTCTTTTACATGAGCATCTTAACACACTGCAGAGCCATTCTCAGCTTCAAGCTGAAATTCGTAGGCAGGATTCATAGCAATTACCTCTGCATATATGGTTGCTTTGGTCAGTAAAGGATGATATGACATGCCTTTTCAACTTTAGGAAAAAGGTACCGGTTTATTTTTCACTCCGAATATTTTCATCTATTAAAGGGAAGAAATACAACAAAATGGTTTTACAAAAATCTTCATTAAAATCAGTCGATCATAGCATACTTTTTATATAAATCTTGAGAAGGAAACAGGTGAGGCAAGATGCTTTATAGGGGAATGAATTATTCCTCTATGAACTATAAATAGCAACAGCTTTGTTGTATGATTCTGTAAGGGTTCAACCTTTCCAGGCTGCAGCAAATTGAACATATTTCTTTCACTGATATAATTAGTATTTTGACTTAGCTTTTTTATGCAACTTTATTTTATGGGGCCAGTGGCCAGACACTTCATTGCTCTCTGATTAGCCCTGAGATCGATGCTGTGTATTTTCACACAACAGCTCTTTCTGAGCACATCCCTCTGACAAGAGGAGGGGAAGAGATCCCTACCCCCTGCTGTGGGAAAATCAGTGAAACCAGCTCTAGGAGCTGAGGGTTAGCTAAGCCAGCAAAGCTTCCTAAAAATGCAGCGGAATTAGAGACATGCTCTGAGACATAAACAAAAAACCAAACTTGGAATATTTGCAGACAACATCTAACTTACTTTCTCCTTTTTAGGTAATCTCTATCACCTAAGATAGTAAAACAGATGAATTATAAAAAACTTACTTTGAATCTTATAAAGTATTTGGATCACCATTAGTTAACCAAAACAAAACCTGAAGATCACAATTATCTACTGTATACATTACTGTAGTGCTCTAGAAACACTGTGGGTATCATCCACCACATTTAAACTACTTATTTTAGACAGTATCCCAGATGACATATTGTCTGTAGAGGGAATAACACTTTTAGAGACAGTGCATTGTACCCAAAACAGGCATCTAAAATGTACCAGCTGATTCACAACCTCCAAGTGCCCTTTCCATTTTGTTGTTTTTTTTTTTTAATTAGTTGCAAAAGGAACCTAACATGAATAGGCTAACACCTCCTTAGAACCATTACATCAAGACACTTGATATATATATTTGCAATGTCTATATTTCATATATATATTTGTGTGTGTGTGTATTTGACTGGATATATCAATTATACATTGATAATAGACATATACTTGATATATATTTCTGAGATAACTTGGAAGGTTTGATCTTATGGGAGGGCTGAATATCCAACATTTGGAAATGTTGTTTCTGTATATTTTGATGAAACATGCAAAATCCTAGGTTGCATTAGAAAATGAAGTTACATTCACTAATGAATATATTAGTAATTAAATAATAGTTTTTATATGCACACATGTGCCCATATTAATGTCTGGCTTTGGCATTTTAATTTATCACATATTACATGTTGCCTGGCTACCTCCCTCACCATTTCATTAATACAGCCCTCTTTACTAAAATTACTTTGGCCTAATCCTTAGCTTTTGGCACATGTTCATGGGTAGAGACCAGCAAAATCCAGAATATTTCTGCTACATACTAAGTTATACCTTTACATGTGCCTCAGTACTGAGTTCCTCGCATCTCCTCTGCCATATGGTTTACAAAAAGGGTAAGGTTTAGCAGCTTAAGCAACAGAGGCCAATAAATGGAATATTAAAACCCCCCATTCAATCCACTCTAAGGAAAAAGACAGATTCTTGTTACATATAAAGCCAGAAACCCAGGGGTTCTTTTCTAATATGATACATGGAAATTAAAACTTGACATACCATAACATAAAATTAAACTGTTTTCTTAAGTATAAAGAAGATTCTCATAGATTTTTAAGCACACTTTATTTTTTAATGAATGTTTATTTTGCCTACTGGATTAACAGATTAACAAATGATCTCTAGTTTTACTTAGCTGACCTAATCCATTATGATAAACCATGATTTTTTCTTTCCAGCTCATTGCCTGAGGAAATACAGGAGAGCTAAATGTTCCTTTCCACAATTTGGATACATTATATATTAATTGTTAACATTAATTACCTGTCCATACATGTGTGTTTGTACATGTATACACGCACACACACACAAACTCTTTTAAACAATTGTATTTTCCATTAATAATGTGACTTACAACAATGACTGTGAGTTAATCTTCAACTTCACTGCTGACTTAATAGGAAACTGATTCAAGGAAGTCATAATGGAAAATAGTTTCAGAAATGGCTTATTGTTGGTTGGCTAAAACACAATCTGAGTTAAGAAACTAAGGGGAGGGAGACAAAGAGAACGGAGTACAGGGATGTACAAAACCCTGAAGATGTTTCTCTGTCAAATATATGAATGGGCTTATATGCAAAACTGTCACTGGAAAATATTTAGCAAGAAGAAATACAGCTTATGAGAGAGAGGCAGAAAAAAGCATTCCTTGCCTAAATCAGAGGACACGGAGTTACCATTTAACATCCATAAGCTGCTCCTCCTGAGACTGGCTACCAACCCCTACAAGGAGTTTGAGCTCTGCGTGAACAACTCAGCATTAACATGGCTAACACACACCATTTGTTGCTCCTGTGAGTAGAAAATGCACTTCCACACTCTTCTCTACCCTACAGAGGTCATTCAAATGGAAAATCTCTTCAGTATTATCAAATCAGCTCGAAGAATCTATTCCACACAAAGAACCCCATGAAAAAATGGAGTATTAATTGATCCAGGATATAAATGCAACTACTTTAGTGTTCAACTATAAACCCATCTTGAAATTATTTGTTTGAACGAAGCATAATGAAAATAAAAATGCATAAATAAGTTAGTTTAAGTAGAGGTATCACATGAGGGAAAGATGTGGTCTTTGACATCAAACAAACAAATTATTACTTCCACGTTATTGTGGTAAAATATAGCAAAGAGTAAATGAATTTCCTTGAATGTTAATTTTATGCAAAAATAGTTTACTAAAATGATTGTATTGTTTTATTTCATATTTAATCTTCTGAAAAAGTCCAAAATAAAATAAAATAAAACAGCTAATTTTCTGACTTCACATGGTATCACCACTGGAACTAGTGTCAGGCGTACATTTTTAATTACATATATTTGCATTATTCACATGTTAAGCAACAACTAGTAAAAATCTAAATAAGGACTAAGCAGAAATAGTATCTTAACTAAATTCCTGAAAAAAACCAGATGTTTAACCAACCTTGGTTATATACACATAAAATCTGTGACTAAACTGAAAAGTCTTTCATTTTCCATTCCATTTCCATTATAAATTCATCATATCAAGAGAGAAACCCTTTATTTTCTCCATAAACAACATGCTTGGAGAAAATACAATATGTACATGTACTTCCCTGATTATGACATTTTATTAGAGCACCAGTACTTTACAAAAAGTAGCATAAGGGAGAAGACTCATCTCATTAAGCCAATTCATTTTTTCTTCACAACATAAATGAAGATATTTAATCTGTACTTATGCAGATTAATTCGGGTTTGGAGACTGGAGGTTCAAAGAACTGAAACCGCTAATGCTGTTTAGATTTGCAAGCCAGCACTAGTATTAGAAAATGAAAAAGCCTAATCAGATTCTGAAAACTGATTATCATTTTGGACTTTTGTAGGAGTACATGCAATGCAATTTGCTCAAAATATCTTTTCTACAAAAAAACCCCCACAAAAAACCAACAAAAAATCCAAAAACCACCATAAAAAACCCAGAGAAGTACAATACTAAGTAAGCCAAATGTGCCACTTATTGCATAAAAGCAAGTCCTTATATTACAGATAATTTCAAATTAGAAGATAACTTCTATGTCCATACTAAAACATTCACTGCAGAATGCTTTAGTAACACTGGAAATCAGGAATGTTTCCAAGGGATGCTCAAGACAGTCCTTACAGTGTCTCCTTTTTAGAAGAACGCTAAATAAAAAAATGCACATAGTTCTTGACAGAAAGCTTCACACGAAACACTTATTACTCACGTAAAAGTTGGAGGGGGCTGTATTCCTCTCTCCTTCAGACTGGAAACCCTCTATACTTTGACTTCCAAGTGATAAACTTCAGTGATATCTTAGAAACTCTCTTGTATTTCTGGATCTTAATTACCTACAGGTGAATCTAGATCACAATTACAAAAGCAGTGAAGGCAGAATAGTCAGATGGCTTGTTCTGGGTCTTCCTTGCCAAAGGGTATAAGGAGACTACAAAAAGTTCCTGCATTGATTAACCTCCGCACATTTATAAACCTCATGAGATACAAGTTTATGTGTGCGTTTGCTGTGTGCATCATTGAGCACTGGAGACTTTCTGTTGTTTTAATTACTTACGGTCAGCTCATTAAAATAGGACAAAATCAACTGAAAAAAACCCCTCTGTCCATCTCATCAGCAGAATTCCACAAGCAGAGGGTCTTGGAAAGGCTTTGAGAGAGGTGGGGTACAAAATGAAAAAGAGGGATATGCAATGATTGCACAAATTAAAGAATCCAAGCTGCAAGCAGAAAAGCATCTCTGTAGAATTCCAGTCAGAGATCAAACATATATTTACACTGAAGGTCATCTCTTAATCTTTCAATGAAAGAAAAAAAATAGAGATAATT
The DNA here is from genome assembly GCA_013400235.1 of Oriolus oriolus. Classification (NCBI taxonomy): domain Eukaryota; kingdom Metazoa; phylum Chordata; class Aves; order Passeriformes; family Corvidae; genus Oriolus; species Oriolus oriolus. Next base: position 113,478 of record VXBT01012517.1, read on the forward strand.
CCTGAATTGATCGAGGATGACAAGGGGTTTATGAGGTTGGTTGTGGAACACTTGGTGACACCTTGACAGCTGTCACATGCATTTCTCAGTGGTACCTCCCATCTAGTCCGAGCTCTAGACAAGTGTCCTCACTTCCACTATGAATTTGGAGATCTCACAACAAACATTATCCAATTAGAGTCTGAGCACAGAGATTACAGCAACTTCTTAGCCTTCAAAGGAACAGCCTTGGAAGTATTTTTCAACATTTCAAGAAGGCATGAGAGAAACAACTCAAAAACCAATTCCCTAAATGACACTGAGAGGAGGAAGGATAAACTCAGTATGCATCAAGCTTAGAAAAAGGTGACAGATAAATTAATTTCCCGGCTCAGCTAGAATTCTCAAATCACCTTAGGAGAGCTGTAAATAATTTCTACAGTGCACTTTATCCAGAAAGAACTTGGTACACAGGAAAATAACCAGAAAGTTTGACTTTTTCAAGCTTCTTATAGAAGTAGCTGTCATCAAAAAGGGCATTTTCACTGACACAATTAACCACAACTAGACTATAACTGTAAGCAAATCAGTAGGAGTCAGATTACCAGAGATACCAGGTTCAGATTCTGTCCTGCACAGAACTGCAGCTCTTTCACTGGTAGAAGTGCTGTGACTGACAGTTCAATAATTTGAAGGAGATCTTTTTTTACAAAACCAGAGATATCTCACTAGAGCCAGTGATAGCTCTTTAACCAAACCTAAAGATAAATAAAATTTCTTTTGGTCCATGAAGTGAACTAGAAAGGTAGAAGATGTCTCTCATGGGGAGGTCGAGTTACAGGAACAGCAGGCCCTATTACAACAAGAGAAATCCCCACAATTTCTATTTTAATGAAACCATTATTCAGGACCTGTCTCACAGGGGAAGATTTAAAGTGATTAAAGCAATCTAGTTCTCAGGCCACGGGGCAGAGCACTGAGGAAATCCAGGTTAGAAATCTGTCTTAGAAAATCTTTTTTTTGTGTCAGTGGAAGGAGCCAGATAGAGGAATCCAGCTCATCAGACTTCTCGTGCTCCCACGATATGGTCATATTACTGAGACATCTCTTTTTTTTCCTTGTTGGTCTCCTGGCTCTTTTGATAGGGGTGCCTATACTATTTGAAACCTGTCACAGTGTCTATCATGATAAAACTTTGAAGGAAAGGTACAGAACCCTGTCTAAGTGCTGAACTCCCTGGGCAAACAGTTGCAAAGGAATTAATCTCTTCTGCTTCAAAATCCACTTCCAGAAATCTGGCTGCTAATTATTCTGAAGAAGTTATTTATTTTAACAACATGTCCCATGGCCTGATATTAAAAATAACTGAAATTTCACATTTCTCTCACACAAGTAGTTCAGGAAAACTGAAATCCTGGCAGATACTTGACTCTAACAGGCTCAGGCTCCAAATGTGAGGGCCAAGGAACAAAAACAAATGTATGTTTTGATGGGCAAGAGGTATGTATATGCACAGCATGAATGCATATGTGACTGATTTTTTTTTTTAATCTAAGTCTCTGAAATGTGTATGAATTCATGTTCAGATGTGTGCATCACAGAATTATACTTCTGGACAAAGGCAAAGAATGGAATATTGTACCAGGTGATGAAGTTTTTAGAGCCTGTTTTTAGTGAGCTGTTCTTTAAAAGATTGACTTGTGCACGGGAGAGAGGAAGAAAGAAACTGTGCTACCAGAAGGTGGAGATTTGCTGACATTATATTTTATTACCTTGGGAATGACCATGCTAAAATCTTCATTGACCTTCCTGAGGAAGCATGGATGCCGCCAGAAAACTGAATGGAATCAGACGATTGTTGTCGGCACTGTCGTCATTCCAGCTGACTCTCTAATTGTTACTGCACTCTGCAGTACAAATACAAAACCCCTAAAGGGGCTCTTCCTATGTGACATTGACTCAACTTTGGAAGCAGAACCCAAGTTCTAAAATGCTTGAAATCCCAAACTGTGCTCTGCAATACCTGTCTCACAATGACAACAAGGCACGGCTCCAAGAGATTTAGGAAAAGAAAGGGCAGGATAACAAACAGATTAGCCACACCTGTGCATATTTTGGGTTATCTGCAGCAGAGTACAGCCTTAGGTGACATTTACTTACAAATCTGAAAGTGCAAATAAACAACTCTGAAACAAAGAACAGCTAAATCTAAATGCTAAAGATAAGCAAACACATTAAACAAGTTAATCTTTCTAATTTCATATTACTGCTGCTCAGTGCAGCCATTTATGCTTTTTATAGATTTAATTTAGATCATATTCTTGAATCCACGATGAAAGCAAAATAGAAAATATTCGATTTTACTTGTTAATTAAATATTTTTAATTTCATTTCCTAGAGTAAAATGAAAACACACTTATATTGTACAATAATAAATGTTAAAATGATTGATGAATGTCCCTATAAATTGTTTCTATAGAAGCTACAATTATATTGAGGAATACTTCTAAGGATTGTTTATTGAGTTTCTCTGATTTAACAGGCAAGTTATATGAACTGCTTTTCAATATATTCTCTATATGCAAGCAGCTCTTAAATTTACTGCACTTTCAACTAGTGAATCAACTGTATCTCCCTATAGAAACCAGACAAAGGATGCTTCTGGCATTTATTCAGCCTGCCTTTTCTTTTTCCTCTTAAATGAAAATCAATAAACAGGCTCTATATTACTAACAAAGATTCATTTGCCAGATTATTGCCAAACACATACCATTAATCCTGCCTTTGTGCATAATATCTCAGTAAATAAAGTAGCAATATTAAATCCACTTTGATTCTGAAGACATAAAATTCTGCAAATAATTTCCAGAAATTACCATTACACAAAAAATTCCACTACACTAATCAAAAAAAAGAAAATCTAAGAAACTTCTAAGGCATCATTGGTTAAGTCCTTCAAGACTTCTGTGTACTATCAGCATCCTTGCTTTAATATTGTATTTTGGTTCAGATTAAAAAAAAAAAATAAATGTGAAGATAGCAGTTTCTAATACCTGACAGGATTCTCTCTTGATTAGAAATTCTCTCTTCTCTCCCATTAGAGACATGGAAGAAAGAAAAAGAGAAACCATCATCAGCCATTTGATTTAGCCATCAAAAATTCTGTACAGGTATGTGTGGAGTGCTGTATTCTGTTTCCTTTGAAGTTTATCTGAATTTCCTTCCTTCTACTCAGGCCTAATCCCAACTAGATTTTCCTTACATCCATTTATTCCACCCATTTAGTCTCTTGATGTCAACATCCACCTCTTCTTCCACTCCTGAATGTTCAGATTGCTGTTCAACTGCAGGTTCTTCCCCACCTTTCTCCTGTTAGTGTAACAGCCAAAGCTCTCGCTGCCACTGATGTCCCTTTTCACTCTCAACCTCAGCTGAGCCTTAGCTTTCCTGTCAGCATCACTGAATATTCAGGCCATGTTTTAATAGTCCTCTATTGCAGCCTTTTCATCATGTTTTCTTTTTGTGACCAGTATTGCTGCAGTAACACAAATAAATTTCTACAACAGCAGCTTCTCCCAACTGTCCCCTAGTTTCTCCTCATAGATCTGAATTGCAACAGCTCACAAAACAATCAGGGAATTTTTCTGCCTACAAAATAAATCCACGTCAAGAACTCCCCTAGAACTATGTATTTCAGGGCCAGGTATCCCATGTATTCTGGGGCAATCCAGAAATCCACCTAAATTAATTCTGCTTCTCACTGTTTTCCTCCAGATAGTGTACAGTTGTACTCTACGTTTCTAAGTAAGAAATGAAGACTCAGATAAAACATACACATACACAGATACTTATGTGAACCTTGTATGCTAAATGTTTTCAAAGGAAGTCTATCCCAAAATGGTTTTGGCACGATAACAAATCACAAAGCAAACTATCTGTCTGTTCCCATAAATAGTCATCATATTCTCAGGACATTGTGAGAAATACCAATTTTCCTCTATATTATGTCATTTTCTGCTCATTAAAAAAAAAAAGGAAATTCACAACATCTTTCAAAATTTCTCAGGCACTGCACAAAAGACAATTTGTTCACAGTGAGGGGCCCAAGACTTGATACAGAATTCGAGGTGTGGCCTCGCCAATGCCAAGTACAAGGGGGTGATCACTGCCCCGGTCCTGCTGGCCACACTGTTGCTGATGAAAAATATAGATGTTTTTACATTAGTAGTTTGTATATGCATATTCTGATACAAATCTATTAGTACTGAATATTAAGAAATATATTTTTAACAGTCTTTCCAGTCTTTCAGCTTGTCTTAGTGAATTCACTGGGACACAGACCTACGAAGTCATGCAGTTCATAGCAAACAACAGTAAAATAATGCAGTATTTTTGTTTTTCTGATGATAAACTCAAACCATTAAAACAGGGTAGAGACTGTTCCTAAGACAACTGACTGAATCAGCAAATAACTGTTACCACGACATTCACTATTTGTCATTGGGATCCTCTTCCCACATGTTTTATGTGTTTTGAAGTTCTATGTTGTGAATGACCCATTCAAGTGCGATAAGAAGATTTACACAATCTCTTTCCTCATTTTACATTTAGGTCTGCATCACATGTATAGAACTGCAGGGTATTTCCCCCTTCCTAACCCAAAATATCTCTATTTAATTTCTTAGCTTTAAAAGCTGATACCATAACTAGAATTTGTTATGAATGAGTGCCTTACTGACAGACTGTAAGTGTCTGAAGGAGTATTCAGGATTTTGGATTAATTAAGTACAGAAGATTATTTCATCAGCCTGACACTGCGCACTTTAGTCCCACATCACCCACTGAGAAACAAATTAACTTCATGGCCAAGTATCTCTCTACTTTTTTGCTGCAGTACTTCAAGATATTTGAGTTTATTGCAAACTCCCGAGAGATACAGCTGGGTAACAAAAGTGGAGAAATTGGAAAGCCTTGTTTGTTGCTTGCTCATGAATTTATCAAACTTTACTTTTCAGGACTACTGGTCTTACCAGGGTTTTCAGCACAGCAGTATCAGGCCTTTGATATATGAAGGAGCAACAACTCCAAGAGTAATGGCTGACTCCTTCAATGCCACTCTTTTTTTATTCATGCCAGTAACATGCCAAAGCAGCCTCTCCCATCTTCTCTTGTTACAAACAAAAAACAACTCAGCACCTCTGCAGAGAAAGAAACTATGAATTAATCACAAATATAAAAAAGCTAAATTTAAATATAAAATATAAAATTTAAGGCTTTCACATTTATCACTTCCCTCATGGCCAGGTTTTCCTTGTGTAGTCAAATGCTTTGTGTGTCAATACATAACTGTTGAGCTTTACAGGGGCTATGGAGCTATAAACATTTCAAGCAACGGATGCAATCCAGACCAGGTTAGGAACAAGTCCCATTTCCAAAGAACTGATTTTATGACAAAGCCAGATTTGGCAAGAACTCTGTTTTTTCAGTCTCTTCAATATACTACAGTACGCAATCTGTGCAGAGCCTTCACTGAATCTGACATAAATGAAATCAAGTTTTAAAACCTGATGTCCTTTATTGACAGCAGGAGCTCAATAGAAGTTGTTTCAATTCATTGGCTACACTATAAAGAGGGTTTGTACACAGGTATTAAGTGTACACAGGTGTTTAGATGTGTGTCTACATGTATTTCAATATATGTCTACATATACATAGATATTTAGAATGTCTGCCTTCTACTTGAAAATTTCATCAGTTTCCCCAGCATTCAACAACATCCATAACTGTCTCCTATGTTGGTAAAAACTTTGCTTTGTGTAAAAAATTAAGTCTTGCTTTCAGAATAATGACTTCTGATTTTCAGAATAATTACTTCTGATACCTTTAGGAATTTTTGTCTTTCCCAAATAACAGCAACGTAGTAAATTTAGCCACTCCAACCACGGGTAATTTCCGGATTCACTGCAATCCTATTTATTACTTCTATTTTTAATTCTGCCAGAACCATTGCTCTGGAATTTGACTTAGGTATGCTCTTTATGAACAGCCTCAGAGGAATGACCACGCCAATGAACAGTAGTTTCTGTCACAGGAATGAGTTTTAATATTATGTAACAGATTTTGACCCTCATTTCTCAGTAATTGTTTGTTATTGATGGCATTCTAGCTTCATAAGAACAAAATATGCTACTATTTTGGAAGAACAAAAACTAAAACTGCTGAGTAAACTGAGAAGCCTTCATAGTTCTGTAACAGTTTAATTAGTGAAATTGTAGCCTTTTTTCTGAATTTCTGTACTCACGCTGGAATAAATATTTGTTTTCTCTGCTCAACAATTGTTTTCTTTCCACTCAGGGAACACACCAGGAACAGTGTATTACACACAGGAATAATAACCACAATTACACAGCTATTTCTCTTAGAGGATTTTGTACAAATAGCACATACTGAGATTTTTTTGGCCTTTAATTAAAAGATAAATATTCTGTGGGCAATACAGGCACAAATTGAAAATCTCCCTGTAACAGCAGCATGTGCTACATACACTGAAGAAACTACTCCCGAGCTACAGAAGTCAGAACTACATATTGAGGGGCTTCAGAGCCCCGGTAAAACAGGAATATTTTCTGGAGTTAGGTCCATTGGTGAACTTCAACCCAGAGAAGCATGTGTCAGTTTTAAAATATGGAACTAAAGAACAATTTGTTGCTCATTATTCTTTAGTACTTAAATTTTCTCAACTCAGTTATTCTGATTGCTTCTTAAAATTTTGCTTTTATTTCTTGATTATATCTGAATATAATTCTGAGCATTATTCCAAGTATTCTATCTGTCACTCCTGCCTGGCTGTTATCTTTTCAAGAGCATCTCCCTCTACAGCTATTTTGTTTACCATTAATTCACTCTCTCACTTCCCAGTTTTGAACACTGCATTACAATGTTTCACTGATCACATTTTCACTTTGAAGCAACTTTTCCATCTCACCTTCATGCCTTTAACATGCAAAAGTGAAAGAAAGGGAATCAGAATAAAAGAACATTGCTACTACTGTGGCCCAAGTTGTTGGCTACACTGTACTGATACAGTACTGCTTCTGTGACTAATGTGGCATCTTTGAAGTATCATATGTCAGATACGTTTTCACAACATGAACAACTATGATTCTCATAAACTGTTAAAGGAGTTCTCACACACACAGAACATGAGCAATGCTCCCTCAGAAAATGAAGATGTACCCCTGCGCAAGCGCACACAATACCAGTGACCTACAATTAACAGACAGTTACTGCACCTACCTGGATTTTCCCCTGAAACAAGGACATGAACTGAAACAGGCAGAGGGCCTGTTGAGCAGCCAGAGAGTTTGGCCCTGCCAAACACCATTAACATGAGCTGGCTTAACCTGTTTTCACTAACTCCTGGCTCTCTAATCACTGCTTCATGGATTCCCCACATAGGTCAAGAGCTGTCACCCCAGCTCTTACTCACAAGAACGTCCCCCTCTAATTCTTCAAATGGGAAATATTACAAAGCAAACTCATTGGTAGCGCTGGACTGGGAAAAAATGGGAGAACTTGAGTGAATGGAATATGTAGGTGTCTAGTGATGTTTAAGAATTCAAAGCAGTGTCTCAGGGTTTGGAAATCACTATTCTGGTGATTTTCTCTCAAGTGGGAGACAAAGAACATACGTCAAGCATAATATAAAATGTCTACAGCTCCCTGCCCCATGCGGGAAAGCTATTTGGGAGAAAAAGCTCCCAAATGTAAGTTTCATATATATATTTGTATATGTATATGACTTCCCAGATATTAATCCTCAACCTGTGTCAGATTTTAACATTTCTCTAGCATGGATATGGCATACTCAGTTGATTACAATATTTATTCCTGCTATATAGTTGGTGTATTTAATTCCTCTGTTTTTTTGTTCTGTTTTGGTTTTTTTAGATCTTGCACGCTAATTCCTTATTTTCTGGTTACAGAAACACTTTTTTGATGAAGTATAAATCAAGTAGTTTAAGCACAAGATGGATAATTTCAAAACAGCCTTTTCAGTGCTCTGGGTAAATATCCATTATAACATAAGTTTTACTCATTTTTATTATTTTTCAGACCACAGAATATGTATCTATGTTCACGGGCAAATTTTCAGAAATGCAATACCTTCAATAGATCATGTCCTGCTTACAAATGTTTTATAATATAATAAACAGATCTCTGCATCTGTGTCAGCAAATTCTATCTCATAAACAACTTTTTCTTTATTTTCTACTTTTTTTTTTTATTTTTAAAAAATGAAGTTGTGATGGATGATAATAGCAAACTAACAAGTGCAATTACATTATTTTAACCTTCTGTTTCAATGAAAGTTCTGCTGAAAAAATGGGCTACAAACAACAGTAAGTGAACTACCAAACCAGCCTCATTACCAGAAGTAACAGAACATCCTTTGGTTTCCTGGCTGCTTGGCTCATTATTTAATCTATTCATTATAACTCATTTCTTGTGTACAGAGAAGAGGAAAATTGAGAAGCTCAATCCAGTTGTGCTCAATTAGCTTACAGATTAACCACATGAAAGGCTAAATTGGAGGCAAAAAAGATTATGTTGCTGCGCCTTACTGTGCTTTGTCTGCCACAGTTCAAACAGCACCAGCTCTACATATCCACCTGTTTTACATCCTCTGTGTTCGCAGCAAAGACAAGACGGTAAATTGTGTCATGCATCAAGTGATATTAAAAAAGAAAAAAGGAACAGCAAGTGTCTTACATAACTTTGAACAAAGCATTCCAAAATGCTAGTAAGCTTAACAGCTTCTCAGGATCAAATTGTCGGTGTGACAGGAAAACAAACTTGCTTTTAGTACAAGAATGGGATTATTTATGTCATAGCAGCCTTCTGGTGCATTTCTATGCCTACCAAGAACCTGTGCTTTTTTACACCTGTTCTGGAAGCAGTTCCTAATTAAACCACGTACACAAAGGGAAGCACATCTCTATTTTGCTGTGCAATCAACAAGCACATATGATTAAACACCTGAGGGTAGGTTTATACATGCAAAGTGTTCTTGGAATGAAAATAGAGAACTTTATATGTCATTATCTACATAGTTCTGGAACCTACAGTAAATAAAGGGATGATGTGTCATTCAATTTCAATAAAAAATGAAAGGTGGTTACAATACACGATATTGTCACAATTAAGAATGCATTTTAGAGCACTCTAAAACAATTTTCATCAACTCACTTTGAAGATATTTTCAATAGATGTTTAAGAACTGTATTATTATCACAGCAAAATATTTAAACATCACAGATGAGAAATCTATTTTAAGAATTCTTCTACAGTTGAAACTCAGAAAATGGCATTTAGGCTGGTGATTTGCTATGACAATGATAGTGGGTCAAACATTACATTTCTATATTTAACTAATACATCACATTTACTGAGATCTTTCCCCTCCTCATCCCCCAAAATTAGCTTTTTCAGAATACGGTATAGTAAAAGGGCATTAGAAAATGCAATAGCTCCATAAAAAATATATAGTACTCACTAGCTTTTTCTCTTTGGGAGCAACTCGTTAAAATCACAGTTAGTATTTAAACAATCACAAGTGACTATTTTTCATTTTTTGCTTCTTTTAATCTGAAGGTTGTCTTGCTCTCTAGATGCTGTACTGAAACAGCTCAGGAAAAGAAACATGGTAGTCAACAGGAATTGTGGCTGAGTAAGGACACTGGGTCTTCACTGAAAGTTCAAACAGGCCAACTTCCTAGAGCTGCAGGTGCTCAAACCAGAGCTATTTCAAATAACTATAAACATCTACAGCATTTAGTCATTATGATAGGGAAAGCTTTCCTTACAACCAAAGTGCAAAAAATATCTAATTGTTTTCCATATCAACCTTCAAATTTTGTATGAATCTCAAGAAAAAATATTTTGATTTTAAATACAGAATTTTAGGATGATGTGGAGTAGAGGAAAAAGATTTAGATGCTTCTTTACACAGAATCTGCAGATTGTTAAGCAGTAGCTCTTTCTCAGTGAGGCATTTTTACAGGAAGTGGCAGAAGGCATAAAAAGAATTTTTTGGTTTTTTGACAACTTTCCCTTGGGCTGTATTTTTAAAAGAAGTTAGCATATTGCCTTTAAAATGAGGGAGGAATAACAATCTACTTGAATAATTTGGTCTACATGAGTTCTCCAAAAGCTTCATTAGACAAGAAGCCCATAAAGGCTGTCTTGTTTTTAAAAATGGAACAAGTGTCTTTCTAGATGAATTTTGTTCCAAATACCTCTTTTTCTACTGCTTTCTTGCTCTCCTCTCCTCTTCCAAATGAATGATTTCTCCCTCCCACTAAAACAAAATGAATGTCTCATCCTCTCATATCTGGTGTCACCAAAGGATAAAAATTACATGAAATGCTGCAATACGCAGTAGACTCTATATTCCCTGAAATATAGCACAAGTAATGAAAAATAACCAAGTGTGATGAAAAGAAACTAAAAAGGTGGGTATGGAATTGATATTTTTGCAGTAGCATGGAGACTGTTAAGTCAAACTCTTCCAAAGACAAATTCATACTCCTCTCTCCACTTTGCAAGACAGACTTGAGAAAGACTAAATGAAACAGCACAGCTAATAGGGGAATAAAGATTATTTTTAAAAGCTGAAGCTGCCCCCAGATAGAAATAACCAAAAAACTTGCAAGGTCAAAAGTAACAATAGACTGAGAGCAGTTAGGAAAAGAAAAATGAAAAAAAAAAAAATCAGAGAGTTTGTCTCAAATCAGAGCACTAGTGAAAGGAGTTATGAACAAATCAAGACAGCGAGCAAGAAGGAAGTATCTAAACTGAGGACTATTCAGGAAAGGTCAGAAAAGACTCAGGATGAAACAGCTCAACTAATAACTGCTACCCATAACCTCTTTCTCAAAATACCTCTTTCTTGACACCCACAGACTGAAAAGTAGCAAACATTATACACATCTTAAAAAATGGGTTCCAGGAACGCAAGGAAACCATAATATTGTGATGCATAACTTCTATATTGGCCATATTAATGTGCTGTTCAAAAAAATATAAAATTAACTAAATTGTAAATATTTGCTTTTACTTTATAGCAGCCTGGGCAGCGCTGTGCTTTGCACTCGTGGATAACTCACTAGTGCTTTGGCAGCTGCTGAGAAATGCCTGCACAGCCTCAGGGCTTTCCCTCTGTCCCCCAGCACATCGGCTGGAGGTGGACAAAGGATTGGGAAGGGACACAGTAGGGACAGAGGACCTCAGCTGATCACAGAAATATTCCACCACCCACGGTGTTGTGCTCAGTGTGACAAGCTCAAGGCCAGGAAGAGGAAGGAGGGTTGTTGGCATCTCTCTTCCCAAGCGCCCATAACGCGGTGCTGAGGCCCTGCTTTCCCAGATGTGGCTATACCCCTGCCTGCTGGTGGGCAGCAGGGAATGAATGCCTTACCTTCCTGTGCTTGCACAGCAAGCTTTTGCTTCACTTATTAAACTCTTTTTTATCACAATTCATGAGCTTTCTCCTTTTTGCCCTTCCAGTTCCCTCCCTCACTCTGATGGATAGGATGAGCAGCTCTGTGGGTTGAAGCTGCTTCTGGGGTTAAACCACATTACCACTATAAATATGAAATAAATATGTAGTAAAAATACTCAAAGGGATGTGACATATTTATATTTATAAAAACAGAAGATAAAAGTACTAATATCAAAAAAGCCCTCAGAAGAAGCTCGGAGCAGGGATTAAAAAAAAAAAATCATTTAAAAGCATGCAAGTTTCCAGTTACATTTACTGTTTCCCAACTTAGGCACTTTCCTTGCATCATTACAATCAATTGAAGCTTTATTACTAGATTCCCGCAATGTGAGAGCTAGCAAAAAGCCCTGCAATCAGCAAAATGAAGGTTAACGGGACTTTCAGAGAACTGCTTAATGCAAGTCCTTAATTGCTCAATATTCAAATGAATTTCAGATGTAGTTTCCAAGAGTGGCAATTCTTAACATTTCTCCTTTTTTTTCTGACAAAGGCCAGCAAGTAGTCTATGCCAGTTTGAAAGAAAAAAATATTTATACAGAGGAGAAAGGAGAAGAAAGGAGAAAGAAAATCATTAGCTAAGGAAATAATTAAGCAAGTCAGTGACTACACCTAGATTTTATTTTCTTGAAACAGGCTCCAGTATGCTTTAAATTAATTCTATAATGATACCTCATAATCAAGCATTATTCCAATATTACAATGACTTGACAACGTTCTAATGACATAAATTTTTCATGATAGAACATCATAAAAAATTTAAAAGTAAACATTTCATTGTGTGCAAAAAGACAAGCCAAAATTTCAGTTGGAGATGTGACCCAAAAAGGACATTTTTTTTAAGTTGAAATGATTCTAATTGCATAAATTACCAGATTTTTCATCACTGTATGAAAGTTTGGAAAGGATACATACATGCCCACTCCTCATTTCAACTCTGTGTGGTGTCTACTAGTGTTGTAATTAAAAAATGGAAGAATTTTTCTTCTGCAATGAAAACATCTACATGGCAAAGTCCTTGCCTACCATTGATTCACAGCTTTTTACAGGAGTGAATAAATAATGGCAAAATTCTGGAAATCATTCATGTTTCAAAGTTGAGAACTTTTGAAACACAGTAGCACAAAACAATAGAATGTGATTTCATCTGAAATCCATACACAAGTCACTCAAACCAATCCTTGGGTCCTTCGTCCTAAAATTACAAGCCACTTATACTTGAACTCTGAGAACTAGAAGATTTATTTTGATCTTCCACTCAGATAGCTAGGCTCATTAGATCACCATTTCTCTTCCATTCTTTTCCTTTAATGCATTAATGAATTATTTAAAGCCACAGATACTGTTATTACAAAGCATTTTAATTTTTCTATATATTTTCTAGACACTATAAGTTTGACGATTTCTTAAACAATATGCTTTAATTATTTTGTTTCCCTTTTCAGGGAAAAGTGTAGAATTGGATCATTGGAGTTATACAGCAGATATGCTCTGTGAGTGTTTTCTGAAAAGATATTTCAGTTTCTTAGCTTTTTACTGTAAAACATATTTGTACATGTATCAGAATAATTTATATTCCAAGCTTCTAGATCCTTCTCTGTCTCGTTGATATCACATCTGTTTCCATACTGATTTTCATTCTACTGCCAGCTCCCATGTCCTTCACTTTTCATTTTAAATGGCAACTAATACCAGACTCATCTATTTTTAATTTTTATAATGATATTCTCCTTGAGTCGTAGGTTGTGTGGCTTTGGGGTTTCTTACTGCCTTGTATAATGTGTGATAGTGACATTCACAATCATAAACATCCTCTTCAGGTAAGAAATCCACATGATTTCATGATTTTAAAGCCTCAAAGTGATAGGCTGATCATTTATTTTTCTCTGTCTGAGTGCTGATTGGAAGTGCTGAGTCTCAGTGTCGAGACTATTTTATGTGCAATTACCAGTTATGCGTGCACATGATTTTTAATTTTCCCTGCAAAAGCAAACAACAGCAAACAGCAGTATAATGTGATAAGCTGTAAGAATGTGAAGAACAGGAGGAGAAAAAAACACTTTACTGGAAATTGTTGAAAATATAGCTTATTCTTAGCATGACATATTAATACAGGTTAGAACAGCTTCAAATGGAAACCAAAGGAATTGACCAAGATATGGAAAAACTCCTACACTCTGGTACAGTCAGAATATCTTGTAAAGGTCTCTGATTGTGAGAGGGATATAACATCCCAGGTATCACCACTCCTTCAGTTCTGTGATGGCTACTCTCTTGGCCCACCAATCAGCAAAAATGGGCTGCTTAGTTGGTTTTTTGTTTGCTTGTTTGTTTTCAGACAAAAGGTTTCATGTTCTTTTAAATTGTGAAATTATGTTCACAATATTGTTTCAACTATTTCGTCATCTGCTACTTTGAATAGATGAAATTAGAAGGCCATTATATATTTCAGAATAATATTCACATATGCATGGATTTAATTACTGCTTAGCATTCTTTATCTGAAATATTTCTAACACTTAAATTGTGACTTCTTTTAGTCCTGGTTATGGTTTACAAAACTTTATGGAAACATACTGCCTCTTCACAGGTTATAACAGAGCAGATATGATAGTCCATATTTCTAAAAGCCTGATATAAAGTCACAAAAGTTCCCATTGACACAGGTGCTGAACACACAGTTTCACTTTTTCTTCTAATTCTTGGTGGTGGTTGGCCCAGCCACCATGATAGGTAATTTATGCAAGACAGTGCCTTCACTAGAAAAACAAACCCAAACCCACACATGTTAAAGCCCTAAATGTACGTGAAGCTGTCATTATCACTCTCCTCTAGTGCTGTCATTTTAAAGATTGTTTTTCAGTGATTCCTGAAGAACATGTAAAACTTCCCTGACTTAAAGGAGTCTTATAAACTAAAAGATAGATTTAAAGCTCTAGCTGAAATCTGCAGTTGGCAACTTTGCTCTTCTGGGTAATGAAAGTCCCGATAGCAAGATTACCAGGAGACTGTACACTAAGAAGACTTCATGAGCTTGGATCAAGACCACAAAACAAGAGCTTCCTAAAAATCCTTTTCCTTAGTTTCCATGTCTAGGTATACATCTCTGGGCTGGAGTCTCCCAAAAATATATACACCAGAGTAGATGTGTTGTGTATCTGCATGCACATGAGCTAGAAATAATGGAAAACAAAGAAACAAAACATCTCATCATACTTCTATAGGGAGACAACATGAAAACAAACATGATAAATGATAATGATAACACTTAATAGTGTTACCTTTCTGCAAGGCCGCCAGATTACATAGTATGAATGTATAACAAGAATTAGCAAAACATAGTAAATGAGAATGTAGGATTATTGATCATACTTGTGTGACAGAAAGTCATTCAGTCACCAAGAAACACATGGCACTTGGAGACATCAAAAACATTTTGTCAGAAATTTAGAGAATATCACTGCTTATTTATAGTTATAAACTTTGCCACAGAGGACTCATTCTTTCTTATTGTCAGAGAGAAAATGGACCTTGTTTTTCCTTAGCATGGTTATTCTGAGTACACTCCCAAATTCTCTCAAAGCTCTTTAAAGGCAAACATTACATGGCTGAAATATTAGAGACAGTCAGGATCACATTTTTGCCTGGTTTTGAACATTATTCATAGCTCCAGTTCACTGTACTTTTCTTGAATAATAAGGTCAGGAAATTTAACCTGATCCATTCAGATATGTAGTTCACTAATCTGGGAAGCGCTATCCCCATGCGTGTTACAGTCAGCTTTAGATCTTCAATATCATCAATACAGAAATTCAGAATTTCTCTTGTTCCCTGTAAAATATATTACTTTCAGAAATGAAGTATTTTTATTGAGATTAAAATAGGAAATTAGTGTAAGAAGTATTTTTGCTTAGCTTTGTCATCTCATCTGCTTAGCTTCATTATCTCAAATTTAAGACTAAAAGTGCTCCATTTTATGATGGTTTATAGCCCTGGATAAACTAGAGAAGTCTCCACAAAATTGTATTTTAATGCCAGAATTCAGAAACAACTTATTTTGAAACTTGTTATGGCACATGAACTCACAGTGGATTTTACCCAATAGGATTTTATTAACAAAAAAACAAATACAAAACTACATAACTAGAACATTAACCACCTGATTCTTGCATACGTTATGTGACACTGATTAATACTACTTTCGCTATAACACTGGAAAAAAAAATCTCTCCCCATTTTCTTTTTCCAATTTTTTCCATAGCATTCTGCCTCTGACTTTGAATGTCATGTTTTCAGCTCAGAAAATTCAATTGTACTCTAGTTCACGCAAATGGAAGTTGAAAATTAACTAGAGTACAGCTAGGGCTATGTGAAACAGCTACTTTGTATTTCCTGGCAATTTGCAAGTGTGGGTTTTATAACTGTGGAAAGATGGGCAGGATTAACCTTAAAATTTAACTTTAACAGCAATGTTTTTAAGTGATTGCAGGAATTGCTGCAATTATTAACAAATAATCTACAGGTCTTACTGTTCCTTTTTCATCTTAATGTGGCATCACTACTACTTATTATCTTTATATGGAGAGCTACTATTGCATAATTCTACTGTAATGCAAGGTCATGGTCAACAGTTCTAGTCCTCATCATCTCAGCATCTGAATCACAATGGAAAAACCATGCCACCCCTACTTAAAGACAAACAGATCTGTGATGCAGCTCTCCCCATTTCTGTTATTATATTGTCATAACCAATTCTCAATGTGGATGACATCTATGTAATGACACCGGAAAGAAAACACACAGCATTTACAAAGGCTTTAAAAGTAAATTTGTTAATCAGGAAGAAAAAAGTTCACTTGAGGTCGACATCAGCTCTTCTAAAAGAAAGAACAGATGTTGAAACTGAACACCAAAAATCCCACTCTGCTGATCATTTTTAGGAAAGTTTTTGCTCCAAAGCAGTGATTCTTTCAAAATTCAACTTCTCAACCAGTCTCCTCAAAATAGAAAAGAGTCACTTATCAATCATCATTGTAATGCCTGCCAGTCACTGCACATCCTTCTAAAGCTGATACTTCCAAAGCTTCAACATACACAGCTTAAAATGTAGGAGAACTTAAACTACTCCCTTCATTCTGAATGCAAAACCTTTTTTATGTAGTTTCAGTTGAACTTCACTTTAGCCATTATAAAATATCAAGTACTAGTGATCTGTGTAGAAAAGCAGTAACTCATTATCTTCCTCAGCTCAGTAAATACTTCATGTCAGTATTTCTCTCTGGTCTTGTCACTTGAGCTACTCATGAACAGCTTAAGGCAGCCCGTGGCAGTACAAACCAGTTTGTAGTGAGGAAACAGCGCTAATCCGGTGATTAAGACCTCAAAGTAAGCGAAAACTTGCTCGAATATGAATC
>VXBT01012517.1:130438-213941 GCA_013400235.1 Oriolus oriolus
AAAAAAAATCACAAAAAACTACACTTGTAAGTTCACGAATAACTCCATGTTCTATACACAAATAATAAACATGTATAGGGTGTTCTCAAAATACTTAAGAGGTAACTGTCCTCTAAAGTTGCATATAATTAGACATTTAAAAAATAATATAAAAATTTTCTTAACTCACCAAAAAACCCACTGAAAATCTAAATCATGGAACAGGTTACATTACTCATGTACAATCATAAAAGTAACTGAAGGCCCAGGAGTTATATTAAGTGATTCCAATTTTATCTATTTTTCCTTTTCTGCCACTACTTTGAACTTTCTTTTGCAAAGGGAAAAACAACAGCAAAGAAGGCAACATGCCCCATAAGAGATGTTTCAACGAATTTAGATCTATACAAAACAAAAGCACTGAGGTATAGCAGATATCAGTTTAAGAACTTAAGCATATTTTCACTGTGAGGATGATTCTAGGAGTAGAAAAAGTCACTGGGGAATAATTGTGAAAATTTATGTGGAAAGGTGCAGGTATGACAATCCAAAGAAATTGGAATAAAAACTGCAGTCATAGTGACATTTTGCTGGTACGAATTGAAAACTGTGGAATGCATAATGCTGACAGAAGGACATCACTGCACTGCACAGCCAGGCTATCGAATATTTTCAAGTCCTGCAGATTCAATGGGGCTCGGTCTAGTTTATTCTCATCATTAGAAAGTGAATAAATAATACATACCCATTTCAGTAAATCTTTAAGAACTCTTCTGCTGAGGAGCATAGCACAAGTAAGTGTAGTAATAATGTCAAGACATTTTCAAGATAAATGAACCCGAAAATTTCTCAAAATTGTCTTTCAAAGTATTAGAACATAAGCCTCCTCCCTCTCCTTCACTTCATCCCCACCTAAATTCCTCATGCAACTGGAGAATGTAATTTAAGCTTTCATTTAGTTGATGCAATATAATATTGCTGTATTTTTATTATTAATATTTTGCTACATGGCCACTTGCAGCTGATTATTACTACAATATTACATATATTTTTGTATTACATATATAATATATATTGTATATATACATATTGTATTTTTATTTACACAGAAGTTTGGATTTCCTACACATTTGTGTTCATAAATGTGCCCTATTTTCACGATGGTATTACAGCTCTTAGGACTGACAGTAACAGGAGGGACTACAAGGAGCAAAGAGATAAAGCACAACACATAATGAGAAAAAAAAAGGAATGGTTTTCTTTATATGTAGTAAAAAGTTTTAGTTTTAAAATGCTCTCACAACTTCAAACTCTCACCCCACCACATATCCAGCAACTTGGAACAATGAGAACAACTTGGAGACTTGGGGGCAATCTTCAATGGCTCTCGTATATTCACCACTGCAGGAATTCACTTTAATAATATGGCTGAGTTGAGAATAAGAAGAAACCTGACTGCCTGTTCTGTTGCCAAAAGCTATATATAGACTAGCAGGGAGAAAAGTAAGATAAGAAGGTATCCAAAATTGATTGTTTCTCAATTTCTCTGCCATTTAGGAAATCCTTGGGGCAGTTGCTGTCCCGCCAGTCTTTTAATAAAAAAGAAAATACAGTTTAATTACAGTTTCAATTAGATTACCAGGAACCAATATACACAAAATGTGTTATCGTTCTGGAAGCCTGACCAGCATTAAAAAACTTCAATTTTATTTACTTTTTGTAACTAAACCCAAGCCAGCCTCCTTATTTCAAATGAATAATGCATTTCCCCTCATAACATTAGGATAAAAAATAACATTATGTGCACCTTGTAAAGATACAATTAACAGCCTTAAAGATCACAAAAGAAACACCCCTCACGACAGACTATCTCAAAAATCATGCTAAAAAATGCCAGCATGACTTACTGACAGATTTTAAATTAATTTTCTGACACAGTCTTCTTTCCCTATCCTTTTCTCAGCATTTTGGTTTTTTATGTATGTGCATGGCTTAAGATGCTACCAAGTGAATGATTCAAATCTCCACTGAAGATCTCCCTCTTCAGTTAATTCAGGCTATCGTTTAGACCACACTTCTGGGATTTACTTATACTAAAAAGCTTCCAAAACCATCTCTAAAAATTTCTTATAGACTGCAGCTGTCCTATCAGTTGTAAGGAGCACAGTAAGATGTGGAAGAACTCTAATCCTTAGCCAGCTTTCCTACATGATCCTGAATTAATGAAAATAAGAACAGCTTGTAGTTTCTGAGACAAGTGTGCTTGAGCAATACACAGACATTGACTCTGCTACATTAATTTGGACAGCTGGACTTGAGCGTTTAATTTAATAACAAAAAATAAATTTGGTGCTAGTCAAATAAAAGGAGAAAATTTCCTTTTTTTCCATCTGGTTGAATTGCTCTCCACTATGAATGAAAGTAAAAAGAGAGTTCAGAGTTATGCACACCTACGTGGGCACTTTTCCAGCCTCTTTGCATGGAAGATAATAGGAGAATCGAGTCTGAAGTCACATACGCAAGTCAAATTTCAGCTCTCTGTATGAATTTATACTTTCTTCTTGCCTACCTTTACTGCCTTAGACTTCAGATTAATTAATTTCAGATAATACAATTCTCATTTGACATATGCAGTAGTAGAGACACTTCCAATAGCAATAAATTAAAAAAAAATTGAAATTATAACTGCATGATTGCCTTATCCAATTACATTGATTCAACAAATTACAAATTCTTTAAAACTTCCACTTTTTCTCTGATAGAAAACAGAGACAGTATTTCTGGCCAAAGTTACATGATGCAATACATCTACCAATATCTCAGGGGTATGGCTATGTATCATCTGAGAAAGTCTCAAGATGATATGTCACTGATAAATCAAAAGCCATATAAACTGGATTTTCAAAAGCAGCATAAATTTTGTAACTTATTTTTGCAAAAATTAACCAAATTAATACAAAACACTGGCAATATACTTTGCCTATGCTGTTGTACAAGAAAATAATTCACTGGTCATCTATGCTACTTCTAACATTTTCAAGGGTGGACAATCCAGTTGCCTGTTGGACAATTATCAAAATGGCAGTGTTCTCCATTTCAGTGAAATCACAGAATGACTGAGGTTGGAAATGACCCCCAAGATCGATTCCAACTTTGGACTGATCACCTCCTTGTCAACTGAGTGCCACATCCTGTAATTTCTTAAATACATTTGTCTGTTGGCAGAAGCATCTTTCATTTCACAGGAAGGAATACAGAGACAAGCAGTGCATCTGTCTCAGTACAATTCCTAGTATTCTGTTCAGGGTTTTTTTTGTAATGACCTAAAAGAATTTCCCCCCAGGGACTGCTGTTAAATGATTCCATTACAATTGACTGAGCAACCTCTAGCTGTCTTTTCTAAACTATAAAGAATAAGATGTTTTTACATCCAGCTTACAGTTTTCATTATTTCTTTATTTCATTATTCTATTTCCTGCAGAAAAACTACGAAAATTCAGTCACCCTTCCAGTGTATCTATTCCTTGTAGGCTTGTTTCACATTTTAGAAATTACTGAGACTTTTTTTTGCAAAGCAACACAGACTTAAGTTTATATCCTTTTTTGATTATCTTTCCTTTTGTTTGTTTTGTTTTAAAATCCCACAGCTTGTAAGCAATTCCTTTTTATTTCCTGTTATTCCCAATTCTTTTTCTGGGCAACATATTTTTTCTACTTCGCTCATTGCTCATTTCCCTCCAGGCTTTAACAATTATCTACATTCCTCTGGAGATCCACATGGCAATTACTACCTTTCCTCTTTCTTTAATACCTTTTCCCCTTAGCACTGACTATCTCAGAGATATTTTGAGTCAGCCACTGACTCAGTTTTGGTAGGACAAAATTCCAGATAATTCTTAGGTAAAAGTTTTTGCCACATATGACTGTATCAAAGGCAGAAAATTCTGCCTCCTCCTATCCTTTCTCCTGTAGCTTAGTGAGCCTTACAAGCTGATGAATCAAAGCACAACTATGTTGCATTTCAATTTTGACTGCATTGGAGGTGTTTACTAAGACAAATTAAAGGGGAACTTCCTTTAGAATTGTCATGTAATTACAAAGTCAACAACTTCTGCTTACCCACTAATTACAGAAAATTGTATTTGATGGCTGCATAATTTGATCATATTTGCAAATATTTGCTCATCTTTAGTGCTGTTTGAAGAATATTTCAAAATGTCTCCTCAATTCTTCTGGATTTAAACATATGCATAGTGTAAATAAAACACACTATATGCCAGTGAATTGCTTTTATGTATCTGCCAATTTAATTTCCATTACATTAATTTCTCTGTTGAACAGAGTTTCATCTTTTTCAGCAGATGCACATAATTTCTGTTTACAACAGTGTGGAATTGAACGACAAAACATTACACCACACCAAAAAGTTGAATAATCCTACATAGTTTAGTATATTTTGGCCTGCATTTAAATAGATTGGTTCAGACTTGCGTGTGTAATTCCCACACACGCACAAACACAAACTGCAGCGCCTGAAAAGACACAGTTATATGTCTAGAGAGGAGGAGAAAAAGGTTTTCCCAAAGGAGAAAACCCAAAACACCCCTACAGAACTGTATTTTGCAAAGTTGCCATTAAATTAACTGAAGTTGAAACCATCTAGAGAGGAATCTATATCTAAGCCACCACACTTGATTAAGTTGTATATAAGTAGGAAAACCCCACTGTCATTGGCTTTGAAAATTATTATTCTCCTTGAGACTCTCATGGATTCATTCCTAAGTAATTCAGTTCCTAATCCTCATTTTTTATCCTCATTCTACATGACAAGAATTTATCTATTACAAATGTAGCCTAGACAGAAGAAATGGGTTTAAAATTAACAGAGTTAAGTATTCTAAAAAGAAAACACATTTTATTTTAATTTATTAAGGGATTTTGCTACACTATAATTTTAAAGTGTACAAGAACATCTCACTACAAATATTTGGCAGTTTTTGTGCAATTCTTATCCTGACTTTCAGGCAGTATGAACTTTTGCAAAACATTTTTTTCTTATAGTGCATCTCTCCTAGAACACACCTTTAAAATGGACTCGGCTGAGAATTCATCTGGACAATCAGATTATTGGAATTATCTTGGATGATGAAAAAATGAAGTTTACATGAAAGAACACATGGAGTAAATACTAAAGAAGAATACCATGTAGGAAGAAACATTCCAAGCACTAATTTTTCTAGAGTGGAGAAAATTAGAGCTGATTCTATTTAAAATCCACCATTTAGAGAGAATCAACTCAGACATATTACAAAACTAGCAGAAGTAGAAAAATATTAGTATTCTGAGGTGAACAAGCACCAATAACTTCAAGTGAAATGTAACACTATATAATTCAGCTGCTCCCTGTCTTGAATTATCCTTGTTAATCTAAAGAAGCAATCATGCTGGGACCAATGGTTAATTCTACAACTATATTTGTTGCTTGCTATCTTCTTTAGTAAGCGACTCAGAATTACGGTTTTATTTCACGAAATAATCTTTTTTCTTGTTTGAACAAAGTAAACATCTTAATAAAATAAGCTGTGTGATTATTATTGGTCACATTTTCCAACTTAAAAAGTAAAGTCAAGGAAAGTCATTAATTTTGTCTTGTATTTTTGGGGGTTTTTTTCCTGCAGAGATCCTCCATCAGCAGAAATGTCTGGGGCCTTCTTAATTTAGACTGATGTCTTAATCCACACAGACGTAGACATTCTCCAAATTGGATGCAGAAAAACCTGTACAAGTAGTAAAATCTGTATGGTAAGAATGAAGGATATAGAGAAAGCAAGAAAGACGTTTTGTAAGATGAAATAATCCTGCAGGGAAGGTGGGAAGGGTGTTGATACCAACAGAATAATCCCCCTGAACAAGCAGGAGATATGTCTGATGGAACCACACTAATCCTACAGAATAATCAAGAAGAATGCCTGGCCCAAAAATATCAATGATGTCCTGAATAGATGAGACTGTCTCCTTTTGGGAAGGAGAAAGGAACATAAGATGTCATTAACAGGAGAAGAATGACGGGAAGAAGATGGACCACAGGGGTTCTGGTTTCCCTTGCCCCAGGTGACCTCTCGAGTCTGACCACCTTGACTGGGTGACATCAAGGGACACGGCCATCAGCACCAGCTGCACGATAGCAGCTTCTGTGGTAGGTTATAAAGGGGATGACACAGCAGCCAAATGAGATTTACAACTACACTCTATGCCACAGGAAGTCAGTCCTGCAGCAGCTCCCAAAAATAAATAGCTTTTCTCTGGTTTGAGAGGCCAACATTTACAGAGAATTTAACCTCCACAATCTGCTCTGTTGTTGGAGTCCAAAAATATTCTGTTCCTAGCAGACCTCATCTTTTTTCTCCTCTTGAAAGTTACATCTTAAAAGAAGTTCATTCTGAGAGTAGAGAATACAGGCACCGTACAGAAATATATATTTCTGTGCACATATATATGTATAAATAGCCATGCCACTGTAAGCCCTGGTACTGCTATTATTGACTCAGTATCTCTATCAGGAGAAGAGATAGCAGATAAAGATGAACTGTTTTTTTCCTAAGCTGTCAGCTGCTGAGCTTCTCATTCACATTTTCTGGGCTGCATCCTGTTCCTTCCCTCCCTCAACCTTTATCCAAGTTTCATAAGTAGGATGCAAATAACAGGCACTCTACAAGATTACAAGGACAGGAGACAGAGCGACTTCAGCTTTCAAAAACAGGTGATCTGCATTTAATGTCACAATGATGGATGAATGTTTCTGGGTACAACGTGAAATTAAATTTCTGGAAGCAGGAAGGTATTTCTGTTCCACTCAGGTAATACTGTGTATGATATCAGAAACACCGTGTTGCTAATGGAATTATTCCAAATTAAAAATAGTTATTCCAGAATAAGCTCTAAGAACCTGTTTTAGTATTGTGTGTATAAATGAATTTGTGTTTTGCAAAACTGCCATATCACTGCCCCCATGGCATTCAGACCTAAAATGTGAAGCATTTACCTTCCTTCTTGTTGCTGAAAATTCCATGGTGAGTTCAAGAAGAACCTAAGTTACTGAAAATATGTAAACTGATCTTTTAAAAAGAAGGTTTTTTAATCACAACCACCCCTCCCAAAAAACATAATAAAAATATTTGTTACTTTGATCTGAAAGCAAAACTGAACAATTGTTAAGCAGTTGTCTTTTAGACAGGCTGCCACAGTTCTAGTAAGCAGGGTAAATGAACTCTTTATATTTAAAAGGAAAATAAAACATTTCGAGTTCAAATATTTAAAATCAAGTTCATAAAAGCTTGCTTGGCATAGTCAGAAAAATGAAGCAAACATAAATCCCACTAAATTGTAAGACCAATGAATCACGCAGAAATGAAATTTGAAAAAAACTGCAAAAGTTGCCCCATTTTCCATCTGCATATTTCAAGTATCCCAAATATGTACACGTAAAATAAATTACATCACGTAAAAGGGAGGGAGGTTGTGCTTGGAGTTTTCAGATTTCACATTCAGACTTCCTAGAGGAACAGTCCTACAGAGATGACACTTATGATGGACAGTGCCAAGTATCAGCAATTGATTTCTTACACATAGACAGATTACTGGCCGAAAAGAAGTGACAAGTCTCTTTTGTCTGCCCCACTAGGTTTGATAGAACTCCAAGAACCTGCGACTGAAAACGGATACTTCAGAATCCAACAAGACAAATCTTGAGAATACTTGAGGTTGCAGGACTGTAGAAATAGATTTGCTACTAAGCAAGAACTGGCAAGAGGTGTTCTGAGAGAGAAGAAATTCAGGTCCTGTAAAAAATCTCAGCCTAATGTGTACCAATTATTAAAAAAAACAAAACCAAAAAAATCCTCCCTTCAGTTGACATAATTTTTTTCCAAGTGGAAATAATAGGCAGAGGTCAATAATTTGAATGGGTTGTATCTTTTTTTTCTTGAACAATTATAATGGGAACAACTATTCATCCCTAATAGCTCCATTAAGACATATATTTGTTAAATCCCAGCAAGACTTCCTTCATCTTACTCACCACACCTAAAAACCAATGGCCACAGGCTATGACAAACAGTATTATTGTTGAAAGGGCAATCACTCTGTTAACAGGTACTGTCTCCTGACGTTAAAACTCTTCAATCCACAGAAGGGCCATTAGAAATGTCACATAAAGTACAGATGGCCACTATACAGTTTCAAATACAACCCATCATTGTGCATCTTCTTGGAAAGAAGTAGGGCATCATTAAGTGAAAATCAAATTCCTATGCTGAACTAGTAAAGGCATATTTAAATTGCTACATTCTGAGTAACTACTTGAAAAACTAACTTCAAAACAGATGTTTGGAAAGTGGCATTTTATAGCACAATATTGGCAAATCCACATATGCAGGTAAGGGCTGTAGAAACTCAGAGATGTAGGATTTTGGACAGAAATTCCTTACAGAGATCAGAGAACAGGGTGATAGTAGGAGCCACTGGTACAAAATTCAAGGCACATAACATAAATTTTCTACGTTTTTTAAATGTAACACTATGAGAGCAACTCTATTTGGTACTAAGAGTGAGAATTTAATGCCTTGTCCTTGTAACGACTAAACTCATCAGGACGAGTCCCTTACATTCTAGGAGAAACATGTACTTTAGGAACATAAATCAATGGAGTCTCTCAAAGTACTTCCCTTTATTGATAAGACAAGTTGTGATACAGATGTCTAAATCCAAGCAAATTAATCACACTATAGATGCTTAAATCTGTTCAAAGTCCTTGTTTACTGCATCAAAACCAATAAAATATACTTTGCATACAAACACTTTTCAATAGAAAAAGCAGTTGAGACCTGAGCTTTCATGGCACAGTTTCCTCGGATTTAGACTTGTAAAGATAATTGATAAATCAGCTGATAAGAAATTCAAAAGTGTCTTAATACTTTTGGCCTTCTTATGTGCTTTTTTTCGGTTGTTGTTCTGTGTTTGGGGTTTTTTTTGTTTTGCTGTTGTTTGGACTTTTTAGTGTGGGTGTTTGTTTTTCATTTTTTTTGGTTTTTTTACTGTGCATTGTGGGCTCTAATAAATTGATAATCAAAAACCTTGTTTCAAGCTGTGGACCTTGAATACTGAGTCACAGATTTGGAAAGTATTTAAAATGCTTGTTTCTGTCATCAGAACTCCACAAGCACAGTCCTTCAGAGGTAAAAATGATGATTTGACAGACAGCTACTACGTTATAAACACCACCATAATCTATTTTGACAGGGAGTAATTCAGTAATTAAGAAAAATAAGCAAAAAAAGAACTAATATATCATTGAGTAAGAATTTGGCATCATTTTACTTTGTAATAAATTGGAAAAACATTGTCTAATCAGAAATTAAGTTATTTAAAGATGATGCACTATTTAGTATTACAGGAATTCTGATACATGGTTTAGTAGTCAAGCTCATCTCATTTATTGGAAACCTTTTCCAATCAATCAATTCTGTTTTGACCAACACAATAAGAAAAGAAAACTTAATTATTTTAAGGTTGCAGCAGTCAATAACAAGTCATTTATAAACTCTTTTACATTTCTTTTAAAAAGATAGCATTCAGCTGGTATTTGTGAATTATATGGTAAATTCATTCGTGCCAAAACCCCAAAGCAGTCCACATCCTCCTCTTACTTAAAAAAAGGAACAGGAGAAAAGCTGCTCTGAAAATTAATATGGCCACTAAAGTAAATGAAATTATTACATCAATTCTTAAAGAAGTAGATCTGGGAGATTTTGTGTACTTATTCTATGATGTTACCAAAAGTTAAATCAGCACATCACGTCTGTACTGAATTACAAAGGAAAACAGAATGATTATGATGATGATGATAATAATAATAATCATGAAATCAAGCAGATATTTTGTTATGACAATATGAAAAAAAAAAAGGGTTTCAATCCAAAGAGAAATTATCTGATCATCCTGTTCTGTCTGGTGTGCAAGGAAGATACATAAACCTTTACTGAATTTCTGAATAGCAAACGAAAATGCACTGTTTAGTAACCAGATCAAAAAAATCATGTTGAATTGGAAAATTAATAATTCCTCACATCCAACAGTTTATCTATATTAGAGAAGAGAAAAATAATTTTAACTATTTGCAGTAATCATTAGGACATTATTAACCATACTGAAATGTATTGAAAGACAAACCAACCCAGTTAATTTAAATACAATGTAAAAAATAAATAGAAAGAATATAAATGAAAAATTTAAATTATTATTTATAGTAATCTCTTTTTTAATAGATTTTGGTGTATATGAATAGCCAACTGCTTTATTTGGAAATGCATTTATTTGGAAATTTGCATTTAGGAAATGTCTCCTACTTTAACACTCCTTAATCTTTAAAACCTTGATTTTTTCCTAATTTGCAAATACAGAATCAAAAATGTGAGAGTGACACACAGCAAGCATCCATATACTTACACTCTGCACAAGACTAACAACTTGTAACAAGTATTCCATAAAATAAATTTTAGTTTAAGTTACCAAACAATTAAGACATTTCCAAATCCTTGCAACTATTTTTACAACATTTGCATTTTAAAAAATAAAAAATACAACTATTAATATTTAAAAGCTCTAAAACACAAAATGCACCTTGCAAGAAGAAGGCCAGTGAAGCCAACAAACAACAGAGGATACATGAGTATTTCCAGTGGAAAATATACTATTTTCAAGAGGCATAGTTCCAACACTCACATTTTAGTTTTTAGCACTTGTTCTATGCAGGAATACAAGGTATAGTCCGGAACGCAGGCTTCAAACCATACTAAAGCAGTTTGCTGGATTTTTTTTCATTAATAATTTTATTTATGATGGGGCAAATTAAATTAATTTATAAAATGTTTTTTCCAATTAATCATCCAACTCTTTAGTAACCTCAAAGGTAGATTAACAAAAACATAAACAGTAATAGTTAAAAGGAGAAATGCATCTCGGGTTAAGGAGTTCTTGATGGTCTTGGATCCCAAATTCATGGTCTCAAATTCATAAATCTATTTTATCTTTGCATCAAAACATCACAGAATTACCTTTCCCAAGGTAATTTTTAGTAAACAGCACCTTCATACATCACTAGCTCACCCAAAGAGTCTATCACTCTACGTCTCTACTCTTTTCTGTAGGTTATATGTTATGAAAGAAGTATTGCTTCAAAAACATGGTTCTTCAAAAAGCAATAAATCATAGAGGTGGACTAGGTGTATAGAGAAGAAATTCTCACAGAAGTATATTAGATTTTTTTGTGTACTACTGCTCCATCCTCAACCTTATAATAGAAAAAAACAAACGGAAAATTCAAGAACAATCAAACAGGGAAAAGAAGATCTCAAGAAGAGTTTACCTTGCTGATAGCACTTGTTTAAAGTTTTTTAGCTTATCTAGCAGAGAAACAGATATATACACTCATATACACCCCGCTCCTGCAAAATTTCTCAAAGCAATTTTGTACTGCAGGCATGAAAAGACAGACACACACACACCAAATTAGTCCCTTCTGCTTTCAGTAATGTTCTTGACAGTTTCATGGCCACTGGAAGAGGAATTGGTCTCACACAAACCCAGAGAAAGTATCAGACTCCTGCCTGGAACATCATGTTTCCAAAATCCCTCAAAGTTAATCTACTGCCACAGACACTGCACCCCTGACAGGCTAAGTGATTAATTTCTCCCCAAGCATTTCCTTAACAGATGTTTGCTACAGGCAAAGTTAAAAGTGAGCAATTTTATTTTACTACTGCGTGAACTGTTGTGCTCCTTACCAAAGCCTTCCATCAGACTCTTTGTCCAAATCTGTTAATTTACGTGTGCATCCTCATTTGCCTTTATGAAAATTTCCCTGATCTTTTGACAGCATTTCCTATGAATAATCTTAGTTCAAAATGCATCCTGTTTTTATCACATATTATGCAACTTACAAATATTCTTTCGCTGTGCAGACTGAATACATCAATTTAAGGTAAGCAACTTTAGGAGTAACAATTTTAAGAGTAGTAACTTTACAGGAACTTATTAGACATTTATATACCTCAAATACCTATCTTGGTACCGAGATTTGAATATCCATGAGATCAAGCAGAGCACGTGGAATTCCATTAAGGAAAGCAATATATTAATTATTTCCTTTCCTCCTTTAATTCTTTCCCCCTCCCTTCTTGGCAAACCTCATGCACATGACAGTATAGATGATTTTGTCTCTATTTATATACCTTTGCTTTCTCTTTAACCAATTTTATTTCACTTACAGCTTTCCTATCCGAAGCAGAAAAAAAAATACTTGTATACATACTGTATTTAATTCCATACTTAATGTTTGTAACACATAAGCTGGACACTCTCATAACTAATAATACAAATCTTTTACTCTCCTCTGGACTAGGAATCATAGAATCATGGAGTTTGATTTGGAAGGAATATAATAAAGGTAATCTAGTCCAAACGATAGGAACATCTCCATTTTGCTTGCACTCTCTGATGAATCAATCCACTGTATTGGTTTTTAGATATAAATAGAAACAACTTTTCCACTTTATGCAAAAATTTCACTTAAATTTCATATTTACACCATATCCATTTCTTTCACTAATTATCTTCTCTCTGCAATATCTTGATCTTGAAAGAACTTCATGTAGAACAGCGTTATGGGAGAAAGTATTGCTGTAGAAGTACAGAGATAACTATGCACAAATTGCATTTAGATTTGATCAGCATTTTGGCAGGCAGATATATAAAAATGCCTGGGAGATGTAGAAATACACTTAATATTTATCTTGAAATACAAGAAAGATTGGCAATTTCTAGATTTGTTTTTGAGTTCTGAAATTTTTGCCCTTCCTACATCACTTGCCATTAAAGCATTTGTTTCTTTACATACTTTCCAGATCTCTTCATATCCCAAAGAGGGCTTGCTGCCCAAATTTGCCACATTTTGTACATTGTAGCTTTTCTAACCAAAGATATATTTAAGACCCAATACTGATATCCCAGAAAAGTCTAGAACATTTTAATAATGGCAACTTTCAGGGACAGAAGTTTTTCAGAATAGCTCCCAAAACATCTCTCCTGTAGCAATTTCGATTCTGCACATGGTAATCCAGTGAACAGAGTGAATATTCAACTCTCACAACTCTCAGAAATGTCTCTTGAGGCTATTTGCTTAATCTGTAGTCTTCTAATATAAATCACTCCTCCTCAGCTTTCAAAATCACAACCACGAGGGGAACATTAAGTATTTCTTCTATTTAATGATGTTCGTCAGCCTCTACATCGAGTCTTAAAAGGAAAAAAGTCCACTAATCCAGTTAATCTGCATTATAACATGAATGAAAACATAATTGAAGGACACACGGGACATGAAATGTACTGATTCATGTTTTTCAATGCACACTTAAGTAGATTAACAGGTTGCCAAAATTTAAGTAGTTTATTGCCTAGGAAAAGGATGCCACTCCCCAAATGGATTGTTACTGTAGGAAACGTGAAAAGCATGGTATTAACTAACCAATAAATTATCTCTGACACTAGGTGATGTCAACATTTTCGCATATCTACCAGTATTTCAAAAATCAATAAGGTGGAAATGAGTGACTGCAAAATATGTTTCCAGAAATTGCCAGTCCTCTCTGGCAGCAACAACTGCTTTGGCACCTGCAGTTGTGACACTGCAGCATTAAACATGAACCTTCTAACTACTCTTCAAGCGAAAGTGACAATCAATAGCTAATGGAAGAACTGCATCTTAAGAACCACACAAATTCTCACTCTTACTTCAGTGAACCGTTTTGAATGTAATAAAATATATTTGATAGAATGTCACAAAATAGAGGTCTAGGCTTATGATACAGCATTACTTGAACAATTACATTGATAATAAAGCCATTAATAAAACATGAATTTAAAAACTGTCTCTATTTATCAGTCTTTGGTGGTAGGTGCCACAAAAGAGCATCTTCCTCTAGCAAAAGCAACTGTAGGATATGCTTGGTTCATTCTAGAGACTTAACATTTTCATAGATTTCTGTGTTAGTATTTTCTCTCTTACTTTCAATTAACTGCCTGCTTTCTCTGCTCCTACTGCGAAGCAACAGCTGGATCTTATCCAATTAAGAAATCTTTGCCTTTCTCTATGCTATCAATTTCCTTTCTCCTTCTTGTTTTCTTTTATGATGGCTGTATACTATTTTTCACTTAATAGATTTCACTTTCTGAGCTCTTTGCCACTTAAGATTCAATTTGTCATTTTAAAATGCAATACTGAAAAAATATGGTACTCCAAGTGCAACCTAGTCAAGGACCAACTAGGAGAAAAAGTAATTATTTCTTTGGAGTTTTCTGAATAGCATTTAAAATAATAGTGTCTTAAAAATACAATTCTCATTTCATTTCATCGCACATAATACACAGATAATTCTCTCAGAACTAGTTTAAATATGGTCACTCCATTATTTAAAAATTTCTGCATCTGTTTAATACATGAGACTCTAGACAGACATACAAATTGTTATAAAATTATATGGTAATGCAACAGATGAACCAACTTAACTATCTTAAATCAATGGAGCACCAGCCACTTCCAAGTACATCCCTTTAAGATCTTGTCTATGTTCCCAATTTTTAGTCTAAATGAGTCTAAATTTTAGTCTAAATTTAGTCTAAATCTCTTCCCTTCAGCGTGACGTGTAATGAATGAACATGGCACTTAGGAACATGGTCTTGCAGTGGAGGTGGTAGTGTTATGTCCACAGTTGGACTAGATGATCTGAACAGTCTTTCCAAACTGAAATCATTTTATGTTTCGATGAAAATATTTCTCTTTATTCAGTCAGGGAAGCAGACACCAAGGAGAGACAACTGTCCCAGTTCTTATTCACATGACCATGGCAGCTTTTTTTTGCTTAAAAATGAAAGTGAATATAATCACCACTGAAGAAAAGGCAGACTCTTCATTTAACTCTATTTTTCCACCTATTTCACTCTTGGCTGTACCACGGCCATGCTTGAACTGTCTGAGAAGCCTCTTGGTGCCAGTGTGCATCTGGCTGTCTGGGCCCAAAGCAGTAACCAGGGAACAGAAGACACGAAATTAAATTTCTTCAAGTACTCACATAATCAAGATGTTTATAAATAGGCCTTCTTCATAAATCTAAATGTTACTATAATATTTAAATAGGTAATACTCTCTGAAACATACACAGTACTAAACTACTCTGGGCCCTACTGACTTTTCCTATCCTTGTTTTTCTTTTCTCATAAAATGTTACAAAAGAGAATCACAGGTTTAGAACACCAAGCCATTAACATTTTCAAGTGGCATTTTATTACTATTTTCATCCCAGTAATTGCAAACAAGTCCCTCCCCTCAGAACATTTTATATAGGCAGCTGCACATGAACAACATATAACTAGAACAAGATTAAGGAAAGGTGAAATGGGGTAAGGGAATCTTAAATTTTACTTCGTAAAGTGAGGTACAAAGAAGAAAAATATCTTGTCCAAGAGGTCAAATAACTTTTTGATAAAGCAAGGAATGGAGCTTTAGTATCCCTAAAATGCTATAACCAATAAGCATTTTGCCAGTAATTTATCCTGAATTCTCCTTTCCCCTCTCTTTCTTTTTAACAGGCTTTGGGCTTTAATTTTGTTTCAGAGACTTCTTAGGTAAGTAATCTTCTTAGATAATTAGGCAGAATTTATTTTTTGCAAGACTGCACTGGCTCTTGCAGGGTTCTACAGAAGCCATGGATTTTAGTAAGAACGTGGATGTGTGGGTGTCATCCCAGCTTCCCCTTATAGGATGTCTTTTGTCTTTTCTGTATGGGACCACTCCTCCTTAAACTTTTTAAACTCACTGTCCTCCTCTCTCTTCTGCCTAACACAGCTGCAAAAACTTGTCGCCACCTAGTACATATCCCTAGGTACTGGAAATGGGGAAAGGAAGGACACAGAGAAAGCAGCTAACACTCTTCCTTTCTGTAGAGACAAGTGCCTCTAAACATCAGCATAAACAACCTGACTTTCAGGACTAACTGCTTCTCTAATTGAATAAGTATCTCCCAGCACTAACCACTGCCTCATAAACACCAAGAAAATCAATCTTCATTTCCCTGGACCATGTGAAATGAAGATTCTAACCTGCAATTGTCAAGCTTTCTTACACTAAAATCCACTGATTTAATTTAGAGGGAACTGCAGCTTTCTAAAACACAATTTGAAAGGTGAGATATGCACGGCTACTCCAAAGACTTCAGAACTAAAAGAATAAAAAAAATTAAAAATTAAAAATAAATAGATAAATAGAGAAACAGAAAAAAGCCTTCAAGTTGTTCAGGTATGGTGCTGAAAACTGCAATTTTTCTGATAATCGTATCAGAAATTACCAAGACAAAAGGGTTTGCAACACTTCCAATATAGGATAATATCTGAAAAAGTTTGCTATGATTCTACTTGTACCTTAGGATTAAGGCATAAGCTATTTAGCTAAAAGACTCTTCTTTGGACTCACATGTACAGAGTTTAGAAATAGATAAAATGCAACCTGGTATTTCCTTTAGATCCTGTGCTTTGCCAGATGTAACGTCAAACCTGTGTAACTCCCATCTTTTTTACCCAAACACCAATGAGTCCCTAACAGCTTGCAAAATGATTATGAACTGCAGAAATTATTCTAGTTTTACTCTTTTTGAATGCTGGAATAACAGCACCTTTTTAATATATATTACCTTGTGGGATTTACTTGGCAAAAGAAGTAACATGCCTTTTCAATAAGAATTTTCTATCAATATATCAATGTCCTCTGCTAGGTCCCAGTGTTGGGGAAACAGTGGCGTGCAGGGTTAGCCCTGGCTTGAGTAGGTAGAAAGTAGGTTTGGAAGAAAGGTAAAACTCTTGGTTACATTCACATTTCAGCATTTGTCTCATTTCTCAGACAGTGAAAACTTCACTCTTCGAAGTTACACAGGCAAAGGACAAGACTTTTATTTTCACTATAGATTTCTCCTATATCAAAGACACTAGCATATCAAATACTTATGACAATTTATTAAGTAAATTAGAATTTCACTGAGCCACAACTCTTG
Organism: Oriolus oriolus; assembly: GCA_013400235.1. Taxonomy (NCBI): domain Eukaryota; kingdom Metazoa; phylum Chordata; class Aves; order Passeriformes; family Corvidae; genus Oriolus; species Oriolus oriolus. The sequence goes on from VXBT01012517.1 coordinate 147,571, forward strand.
GCACTGCATTTTGTAAGCATTTCACATTGTGATAAATACACCAAAAAAAATCATAAAATGCCCTACAGCTTTAATTTTCTCTTCATAGCTCTAATTCTAGTCAGAGTATTAATGGACTACTTAAAAAAACCCTAACAAGTCAGCATATGACTGTCGTTATAATCCAACACAAGGTTCCACAGCTGCTGGTAAAATACAATTTAAATGCTGTTAAGTGCATTCCAGGTAAACAGCTGCTGGCCACTGATCCCGGCTAACCTGACAATCCTATTTTCTGAATTCTGATAAAGTAGTGCCAGCTCTAACGCTCCTCCTTTGTACAAAACCAAATCCACTTTTGTGTTAGCAGCCTGTATTGCCTGATAGTAACTGCTTCCATTCTTCAATGACTGTCCCAAAAAAGCATAAAAAGGAAGCTAATACCTGCTCACCCTAAACCTTTACAAAAAATTTTTTAAAAACCCAAAAAACTCTCCCACCTGAGAAAAGTCAGTCTTCAGTTCCTTTCCTAGAAGCTGAAGGTTTCTAGGACAAGAGGTAAACTTGGTGATTAATCTCACAAAACATAAGAAAAACAAACTTGCAGTGTGTTTCCCTGTGTGTAAGTTTCATTTCCAGGATGATTTTGCAAAAAGCAAAATATATTAAACAAAAGACCTTTCTTTCTAAAAAATCTTTTGTCTTTTATGTACTTTTTGTTGAGTTCAATATCTGTCTTTCACACGCACAAAAAGGATAAAATAGATAAAAACAAGTGAAAATTATGTACAATTGTGTCAGTATAAAATCTTTCCTGTAAAATTCAACTTTGTATTTAGACACATCTATTCAAAACATTTTCTACATGCTGCTATTCTAAGTATAAATTTAACCTGGCTTTTAAAAACGCTTCAGCTTATTAACTGCATTAGCAAAAAACAGGAAGCTCATCTAAAAATGCACATCCTTGTATATATGCAGATCAAAAGGCAGAGAGAGAATGATACATAAATGAATGATAACACTTAGCTGACTTCAAAAATTGCCTTGAGCTGATTAGCAATTGTATTTTACCTTCAGCACATGAGATATTTTTAATCTTAAAAAAGCCCAACCAAACCAAACCCATAAAAAGATCCTTCAAAACCTCAAACTTGTTTCTTGTCTCTATGTATATCAGAACAACATTCAGAACTGCAAGTATTTTAAAACCGTCCATTTATTTTTTACTATATTAACTACAATAGATAGTGATTATTTTTACCAGCTATATTGTCCCATGTAAAAAAACCCCAAAAATCTACTTTTTATACATAAATAAAAAGTCTCAATTTACATTTACTTGGTATGTTGTTATTTGATAAGTAATTTAGCCTGGAGAAAAGGAGGCTCAGGGGGGACCTTTTGCTCTCTACAGCTACCTGAAAGGAAGGTGTAGCCCAGGTGGGATCAGTGTCTTCTCCCAGGCAACAAGTAACAGGACAAGAGGAAATGACCTCCCTGTGTCCCTGTGAGGTTCAGGTTGGACATCATGAAGAATTTCATTGTGGAAAGGGTTGTCAAGTATGGGAATGGGCTTCTCTGAATGGTGGTGGAGTCACCATCCCTGGAGGTGTTCATAAAACATCAGGACATGGCACTCAGTGCCCTGGTCTGTTGGAATTGATGACCTGTCTTTTCCAACTGTAATGACTCTGTGATTTAGAAATTAGGTAAGCATTTTTTCCTGCTTTCTAACTGAAAATGTAGTTTTTGTTAGATCTACCTGCCAACATTTAGTCAAGATCTTCCAGCAGCAGTAGAACAAAGTCCATACTGTACCACCAGATTAAAAACATGCACATGGTACATACAAATATCCCATCAATGTAGACATGGTTATCCTTGATGTATCTAAGGAGCCATTTGAGTTCTGCTGAGAGGGAGAAGATACCATTTCCATTTTCTCTGACTGATTTGAAATCACTATCTTCTTGGAAAGCATTCCAATCTCTAAAGTGTTACACAAAAGTGAGGTACTAAAACATCTACTTTCACTTGTGCCCTAAAAAAGGAGGCCACATTTTGGTTGTTTGTTGGCTGAGTGTTTCCAAGTGCTTCCCAAGGAAGCAGCCTGAACTAGTCTGGATGTGCACAAAACACTGTGTTGGTTTAGTACGGCCTGTTTTTTGGTAGCAGGGCAGGGCCACAGAGCTGGCTTCTGTGGGAAGCTGCTGGAAGCTTCCACCACGGCCAGCAGCGCCAGTCCCTGATGGCTCTGAAAGATGGACATACTGCTGGCCAGAGCTGGGCCAGTGAGAGAGGCTGGGAACGCCTCTGTGATGACATCTTTAAGAAAATCAAAACAAAAGTACACACAGTTTTTCTTCTAGCCAGAGAAGAGGAGGAGGTGAGAACATGTGAAGGAAACAACCTGGAGACACCAAGGTCAGTGGAGAAGGAGGGGGAGGAGGTGCTCCAGGCGCCGGAGCCGAGGTTCCTCTGCGGGCCGTGGTGCAGCCCATGGTGAAGCAGCTGTGCCCCTGCAGCCCATGGGGATCCACGGGGAAAGCAGAGATCCACCCGCAGCCCATGGGGGAGGTGCCCGTGCCGGAGCGGGTGGGTGCCTGGAGGAGGCTGTGATCCAGTGGGAGACCCGGTGGAGAGAGAGGGCCCTGCTCCCAGGCTGGAGCAGCCTGTCCTTGGAGGGCTGCACCCCGTGGGAAGAGACCCACGGCACAGCAGTTTTGGGAGGGCTGTGTGCCCGTGGGAGGGACTCACGCTGCAGCAGGTGCGGTTCGGCTGCTGCTCGTGAGAGTGGAGCCACGGCGGGACGTTCACGGAGAACTGTCTCCCGTGGGAGGGACCCCACGGCCTCAGAGTGAAGGACTCCTCTCCCGGAGCAGCGGAAGGAAATCTTGGGGATGGACTGACCAAAACGCCCATGCCCTGTCCCCTGCGCTGTCAGGGAAGGAGGGAGAGGTTGGGGAAAGAAAAGGTGTTTTAAGGGCTTATTTTACTTCTCATTATCCTCCTCTGATTCTGTTAGCAATAAATTTTGTAACTTTGTAACTTTAAGCTGAGCCTGTTTTCCCCTTGAGGTGTTTTCTCCCAGTCCTTATCTCAACTCATGAATCCTTCGTTAATTTTTTTTTCTCTCCTCTGCTCAGCTGTGGCAGGGGAGTGAGCGAGCAACTCTCATGGGTGGCTGGCATTGGGCCAGCGTCAAACCATGAAAAACTCATAATATATGAAATTTTGAGGTTACAACGTATCTAGTAGGCACATAAGCACCCGCAGAATTTGTTGTAGCAGGTTGACAGGTAAGTACAGACTCATCCCCTTTCTCTGCACAAGAGCTTGACCTCATTTGAAGCAGACTAATTGCAATCTGAACAGGCAGAGGAAGATGAATCTCCAACTAAAAGAATGGCAAGTTTCAAAATATACCAGGTAAAGTTTGGGTAGTTTCTCTGGGATATTTACCTATCTCTGGAAGAAAGAGGACACAGAATTTTCTCACATGTACACTAAGAACAAACTGGTTTATGTACTTACAGGAATTTTGCTTTGGCTTACAAGTTTTCAGTACCAGCTGCCCAAAAAACAACTAGAAACAACAGACTTTGAATCTTTATTTTCCTCTGATCATATTTAAACCAAAGACAAGAAGATAACTATATATGAATGCCTGTGTATTTTATGAAATGTTTTGATTGTTAGTTTCCATTATGCTAAAGAGATTTAATTTTTCAAATTCAGATTTGATAATTTTTTTGATACATGGTTTGATTTGCACGAGATGAAGAAACAATTGTTGGAGGAGCTTTCAGGACAACAATGTGATGTATCATTTATAGTTAAACACATTTTCTTATTTATTTCATTTCACCAAGGGTGTTCTCTTTGGATTTGTGCAGAACAATGGCACAGGCCAAAGAAAAGTTCTTCTAAGGACTACAAGACTTTTTAAAGCTCTCTTCTTTCTCATTCTTTCCTTAGTAATATACAGATGTCATGGAACACCAAAAAGTATCCTGAGTATCCCTGCAAATGTAATCAGGGATGCTGGACAGATCAGAGTCCAAGAATTTCTTGAGAATCCTAGTACAGTCAATGATCAAACCTACAATCAGACACTGGGCCATTTTGTCCTTGATTTCAGCTGTGCACAGCAACTTAAGAAACACAAAGATGGTTAGGATAGACAAATTGGAAAGCAAAATGTTGAAGAGCGGCAGTAGAGCTGGTTCTGGGTCAGTGTCATCTGCCTGTTTTCATACAGCTGCATGTACCAGCAAATGGAAACAGAACAATTATCTAGGTAAATGGCAAGGTTTGAAAAACATCATTCTAGGGAGAAATAAAATCCATGAATGACTCAATATATTAACTTAAAAGCAAGCAAGAAAAGCACATTCAGTGAAACAATCAGCTACATTTCAATCTATGTTAATTTTGTAACACCTGCAAATTTAACATGATGTGGTGATTCAAGAGTTATGTTTTGCTCTTTCACCACCATTAAATTATAGAACTACTAAGGATAATTGTATTCAGTGCCACAAATGAAAGAGACTCAACACTGCAATGACAAAAACCATTGTTTTAAACTCGACCTGAGTAAATAAGTCACCCATCCTTTGATTACTAAAGTATCTTCAGTGTCTCAGTTTAGGTGTTCCTCCGAATCTCCCTTTTTTCCTTCCTTCTTTCCTGTCAGTAATGAACAGTCTTTCAGAAGTGAAAGGGATTTCTCCTTCTCCTCTCTGGGAAATCCCACATACAGTAACTGCAGCAGAAAGATCAGGGACTAAAAGCTACCTCTTGAGTAGCTCCTAGCCCAGTGATATTTCCTACATGAAGATGAATTTTGGTACACTTGCTAATAACCCATTGCAGACAGAAATAGATTAAACATCAGTACTGTATTTGTTTTTATTCACAAAGAAAAAGTGGAATAAAATTTTCAAATCTCCAACTAAATCCAACTACATAGAAAGTTTAATTATTAATTTAATTAATATTTTTAGCATATTCTGGAATGGCTTTTATAACCTGCATTTTTAATTTTCTTTTTATATGAGTCAGAAACTTCACACTACAAAATCTTAACTTTGTTCTGTATTTCACTTTAATGTGTTACCTTCAAGACTGAGAGAAAATATGTTTTTTCCACAGTTTTATGTGTTGAACTTGCTCATTAGGCAAAAATGTCACTGACAAAGCATGCCAAATTATTGCACTTTTGATTTTCTTTAGACTTCTGCATATTAATTTTTTATGGCAGATCATTAAAATGACAATAAAAATTAACAAGAAATTAAGAAATGCATCCACCAAGCCAGTTCCTACCCATCTAATTTTGCTTAGGTAACACACTTCTTCAGTTTTCTTAGTAAAATACTGTAAGCCATGTTCACCAAACAAGATTCAGATTAAACCACATTTAGGAAAGTGCTACACTGCAAATTAAATTTCATACAAGTGCCTTAGCACAGAACCACCAGGAAGAGATGAACCAGAAAACCTTCCAAGTCAAGCCCAGAACTGGAAGACTTTCTTCAAGTGGAAGTTGATAAAAATCCCTCTCAACTAAGGAGGAAGCCAACCACAGAACAAGTGAATTCTGAAAAACAGGTTATAAGCAATATAAATGCTTCCTGGCACAAAATCTTAGCCATGACTAAGAGACTGAGCAGGTGGCAGTACATTACAACCATTTCTCATTTTCAGGAATTTCTTCTAGTTTTCACTTTCCTTTTTTATTTTTTTTAGGCTTAGACTCCAGGATACGTATTATTAATTCTTAGAAATTACCAACAGATAATTTCTTACTGCATGGCCTTTCTCTCTTCGATACTTTGAGAATTATTTGCTGATGTGATCAGATAGTTGGAAAAAACTGAACTCCCAAGTTCTACAGTGTTGCCTTGATTCTCACAGTTCTTCAATGTTTTTAATTCTGTAGCTAGAGTTCTCACGCACTTTCTGTAAACATAAGCCATGTTATGCTAATGGCCTGAGATGTTTTCATTCTTTCTCCTAAGGCGGAGAAGTTTGATGGATTTCTCCTTTGACCTATGTGGTTGAGGGGTGATAATTTCACCCTCCAATCCATGGGGTTTTCTAAAAGTGTATAAAATAAAGAAGTGGGTCCTTCGGGCCTGGCTCTTTGATCCTGTCCTGACAACTGGCCTGTGTGTGTGTTCCTTCATGTCCAAGTGTGACACTACAGCCTGCAGAACCACCATCATTAGAGGTCTTTCTGAACAGGTCAGACATGGTTGTGTTAACATAGGTGTGTTAGCGTGGGATGGTGCGACCTTATGAGAAAGGAATATTGTTTGTGTTTCACATTTCAAGTGAGACAACTCATTGAGGACAGTTGATAACGAACTGTAAAATGTAGTATGAAAAAAAATATCAACTGCAAATTAGAATGTATTGGCAAGTACAAGTGGACATAATATACTAACTTGTTTTTTTCCCAAAACTTCCCTTACATATATGTTCTAGAATAGATTCAATTTAATGGCTATTCTAAAACATGTACTTACCAAAACTCTTTATGCACATGCAACACTAAAATTTTAACTGAAGAAGACCTTAAAGTAAAACCATATCCAGTCTGTACTCTAAGTTGAGATTCCCACGTAAATCTGCTTCACATAAAAATTAGTTGGTCTCATACTAAATGTTCTTAAACACATTTATGTGTCTCATATTGCTACAGTCCTGTCACACTCTTTTCATGTTCAAACTCTTCCCAGATTCGCTTCAGAATGAAATGAGAAACAAGAACTGAACAGGAAAATGAGCAAAGTCAGTGATGATTCTGAATGCTCTGCACTGGCACAATTATCTGAAGGAGGCATTTCTACTCCTATTTTTTGTCCTTTTAATAGGAATTAATCTATAGAGATTAACATCAAGAACAAACATTAAATCTTAAATGATCTACAGCCAAACTCCTGAGAAAAATTTAATAGAACAGCACCTCTACTTAAAATGACAAAAATGGCCAAAGGTGATTTTACAATCAACTAGTAAGAACACTTAACTCACGATGATGTGCCCTGGACCACAGGGCATGTTTTGCTTATGACACCCCTGGAGCAGCCTAACTCCCCAACAACACTTTCAGGACTTCTCCTGGAACTGAGAGACAGACATCAAATTTGCTGCAATCTGTGCAAAACAGCTGTTCCTGAACGTAATCTTGGATGCCTGATACACCCACCAGGGAAAACAATCAAGGGCTACCAGCCAAGGCCATGCTGTTTCAGTAGGACCTTCCCTACTATGGCCAAAATTTGTGGAAGCGCCATCTGTTCTGACAACAAAGAGCATGACTTTTCTTTATTTGTTGTTTGATCCCCCAGCTCCCAGTCTAATATTTTTTTCACCTGTGACATTGCAACATGTCCCTGGCTTTGCCAAGTGTGCACCACATCCAACAGGGAATGCTCTTCCAAGTTTTGCATTATCTAGCTCATAGTAGGGAGCAATACCACAAATTAAACTCCAATCACACAGAAAGTTGTTTACAATGTAAAGCACAGGGAGTTTTCATTGTTCAAATGCCATTAATGAAATGCACACAAATAAGTCCCTGAGCTTTTTCCTCAAAAATTAATGCTAAAGCATTTATTCATAACCACATGTTCTTTTCAAAAGTTTAACAATTACCATGTTTTAATGACATCTCTTTGGAGAATATGGATATATAATATGTATAAACCTAAAATAATCGTTTGGCTGGAAGCCTGGTTAAAGCACAATTCTGGGAGTGAAAATCAATCTTTCAGATGAAAATTTTTTACATAGTACAGTTATATTCATTGTATAAGTCAAACTGTACTTTGAAGTCAGCAATTTGGAAAAGCATTTTCCTTCTTCAGAAGTTCGGGGAAAAAAACAAAAAAAATGATTACTATTCAAAACAGTTGACATCTTTCTTACAGTGTTGGAAGAAAGTTGGAAGAATCTGCATGGCAGCAAGAAAAAATGGCATGCAATGGAACAGATATTAACTTAAAAATTACAAAAAGAACTTTAACAGGTTCATGTATAGAATTAATAAAAACCAACAGAGGTACCCTGGTCTAAGAGTTAAGGTGTAAGAGCTGGGGGAGAGAGAGAGACAAAAAAAAGATGGAAAAGAATAAAAGCAATAACAGGTGACTAAGGCATCAATCAGCTGGACAGATCATTGGCAGAACACTTAACAAAAAATAAAAAATGGCTACAGTATTTGATCACTAACACTCAACAAAACTCCTACTAAACCAAGGTGGTGTTTTGGTTTGTTGGGTTTTTTTTTTCCAGGAAAAATATTTTATTTTCCCCATATCAGTGGTTTCAGTCACTCAAAGTTAATTGTTTCACCACACTAACAAATAGATCTACAAGTCAAAATCAAACCCATGTTCAGGGATAAAAAGGAAAACAACAAAAAGCAGAAAATAAGGGAAACTCGTTAGTTACTTTCCTTCATAGCTAAATATTTAATGAATAGGCATTTTAAGGCTGCTATTCTCACATAAGAATTCTGTCATTTTAATTTTTTGCAGCAGATTTCATAGCAGCACCACTGCCCTATCAAGGCATTATTATTTTCAAGCAGTGTTTAGTGACAACTTCTCTAACAAAACTGCAGATTTGATAAATATGTAAGATAGACAAATAATACTAAATTTTATGAACTGCATATTTTCTAATAAAATATTTTAAAGTATGCAAGTTATACTATAGTCACAGAAAAATCTTACTCTCTCAGTAAGAGGCAATCCTAGATTCTAAAGAAATCAGGTAAATAAGAGAGAAAGGCCCTCCAGTTTACAGATGAGGAAATAGGCCACAAAGAGTATTTCATACTGAGGTTTGCTTCCACACAGCCTACTTACCACTCAGATTTTACACTGTTCAGGAAAAAGTGTGTATTTTTTAGACATAACATTATAAAATATTTATATGAACTCATTAAACACAGGTCTACATTTGACTGGTTTTATCTCACTCTACCTTTTTAGCTGCTTTCTTAGGAATTTATGTTGTGTTTCACTTACATAAAATGACCATGTTTTCCAGGTGAATGAATGCTGTTAATTTTCCAAGAGCTCTGTAAGGAACAGAGCTGTGACCTTACACTCAGTCCATTAATTTCAAAGAGTATGAAGATTTCACTGAAGGTCTATACTAACTGAAATCTTTCAGCTATGAAGAGGCTTTTTCAATAAGTCTGGTCTCCAAAATTTCTTGACCTAATATGACATTTTCATAAACTCTCCAAAACTTCTTTTCCAAAAAAGTCTTATTATTTCAATAAACATCAAAAAGGGTAACCATTACAAATAAAAGCTAACTTTACTATGGAATAGAAACTAAAATAGTTTAGCATGTTTTTGAAAAGTGTTTTTCATGCGAGCAGATTCAAATCAAAGAGAGTAGCGATCTTGAACTACTGCATACATCTGTAAAAATCTGAACCAAAAAAATCTCTAAATCACTGGGAAGCACACTGACTGTACTACTTTTTTTGCATTTTAGCTAGTCTGATATCCACAAATGCCTCAAGATAAAAAGCTTATGTCAGGTTCCTATTACTGGTAAACCAATTTGAAATCTGCTTGTCAAGCACTGCCCTAAGACACAGTAGTACATTTGACCATGCAATCAAACTCTACCAACTTAATTTACTTTCTTCCATGAACAGACCAAAATAATTTAACTTTCCATCCAATTTGACATGGATTGAAAATTATGGGTGGGTCTCAGAATTGAGGCAGAAGACTTTCCTGACAATCATACTGAAAGGAGCTGACTGAGTTACAACAGCAGCTGTCTCATCCAAATTGAGATCATTGATAATCCAAACACACAGGGAACAATTAATAAAAGGTCTATCTGGAAGTTTTGTAGAATGTTAAGTATTCTGTTTTTACCTTTGAGTTCAAGAGGTTACTGCAGGAAAGTCTCACAGATAGGCATTTGTTCTGCTTTTTCCCTGGCTTCAATGCCACAGGTACCAGTAATTAAAACTACATGATCTGAAGTATAAGATGTTTAGAAATGGACTCACTGTACTACTTACAGTACCACCAACATGCTGAAATGTAAACATTTTTTTAGTAAGATATTTTCCTTGTCTTCCTGCACAGAACTACAGATCATCTATTTCTACAACTTGTATTACTATTCACACAAAATATTCTATAGGCAAACATGCTTCCTTTACAGTGTCTTTATGTAGGTATATTAACCCAGGAAGGACTGATAATATACCGAATAGACTGAAATACTGAAAGACTGAAGTTCTGACCAACAAGAATGTATACAGACAGCATCATTTTCCATTTTAGTGGGAAAAATACCAGTGACTTGTACTGGGGGAATGGCCACTGAAAGAGAGACACAGAAATATTTGGATAAAGAAAATATCCTAACTTAAACCAAAAAATATTAATGAGTTGCGTTGGCAAGCAGATGGAATAGTTTAGAAAATACTTAAAGACACACCATGCCTACGGATATATGCTGACAAGTGGTAAATCCAGTTTTCTCTTCCTCTACATTAATATTCGCTGCTGTGGTTAAGTCATGTGACAACTTCAGCTTTTCTGAGGCTTATTTCATCCCCAATCCTTCATAAAACAGGTACGTTTGACATCATGTAAGAGAGCAGCTACAAGCTATCATGCAGTTATCAGCATATATTTAAAACTAGCATAGTGTTTGAATTACAGAAGAATAATTTAGTTCTACTATAGAGATTCATTCTCCATTTAAAAAACCCCTGCATAAAAGATTTGTATAACTAAAATGGTAATTTCCTACTAGACATTACTTTTTATCAATTTATTCATCTGGGAAATACACACAGAAAATGCTGTCTGCACTTTTCCATGTTGACATCCCCTCATTCCCTCTATAGGAAATCATCACTCTCATCTACACACTTGGAATAATTTTTAAATAATGCAAACTATTAGTATAATCTCTCTTATAATTTGGGCCTGAGGCATAAAGCAACTACTTGCTGAAATTCTACTATTAATATAACTTCCAGATAAATTTCAGAAAACCCTAGGCACATTTTTGGTTCTAATTTTAATATGAGTAACCTCTTCCAGCATTAGTAGCAAAAAGTTTACCTTATTTAACAAAATTAACCCCAAAATTCAGTCCTAACTGGATCTTACATTTTTCTGCATTGGTTACTGAATGAATCTTCAGCACATTTAAGAGTAGGGAGATCCTAAGAATAACAAGAGTCACTAAAATACACTACTGAATTAATAAATATTAGTAAATGAGCATTTTTCCCACTGAAAATTGTGCAAACATACTTAAAAACATGTAAAAAAAGTTTACTAAAAAACACTGTTCTGCCTGAAGCTACCAGTATCCAGTATTTCAAAACATGTGAAGAAAACTAAACTATGAATCAAATGAGAGTCTTTTCACACATTTTTGTAGAATTTAATATGCTTTCCATAAACACCTGTATTAGTCTGCAGATGTGTATCTATTACATCCACATTTTAATTATAGATCTATCACCGAAAAGAATATTTTCACAGCTATTCAATGGGCTAAAAGGATATGTATATGGAGTAAAGAAGGAGCAAAAAGCTGGAAGCAGCACAATAAGTACAGACACTTTACACTACTGAAAAACAAAGTCAAATCCTGACCACCTGAAAGGAAGTTAAGAATCCATTCTGCATTCCAGGTTTTACTTACCACTCAGCTTGTTATAAGATTGCTACCATGAATAAAGAACAGGAACTGTAAGTTTGAATCACTTTTTAATTTCTTTCACAGTTCATTCATTGGGCAACAACCAGGTAATGGTCAGGATAAATGCCAGTAATATTTCTTTTGTGGTTCCTAATTCTAACCCCAGTCAGACAAATTGCTCTACCAGATTTTTCTCTAACAGTCAGCTCAAATCAACCCCACTTAACAGCAATTTTTTTTTTTAATTGGAGCTGTTGAGAGATGAAACGGGGAATTGTTTTGAAAGTAGTCTATCTCAGAATTTTCTCTATATCTAGATTTTCTGTTATAAAACCTATCCATGTTAGGTTAATTTTTCATATTCTGGGCAGTAGTTTTTCTGAATGGATAAACTATAGGAGAAGCCAACAACTTCTCTTAAGAAAAACCCCACCCATTCTATTTTTGATTGTTTCTATTCAGTCTCCTCCACATTTCCAGGGTTATCCTTCCCCTCCTCCTTGCTCCCTCACTCAGTCTAACTGTGAACACCATGCATTCACTCCAGAAACAGAGAAGGAATAAATCAGATAGATTATTTTTAAGCAATGTCATGATACTACACCAATAACGGCCTCTTAGCCATCTGAGCATGTGTTAGTACCCGTGCTGCTGAACCAAGTATCTTCTATTTTCTGTGATTAAAGATGGACTATTTCCACCTACAAGCAAGCTCTATTTTACAGAATAAATACTAAAGTACACAATAAAAATATTTTTCCTGCCTATTTCTTCCTCCACATTGGAAAAAAGGCCAGTTCTGTTTGGGTGTCAATAAAATCCGATTTTTCCTTGATTAACATGGCATAGTGAGTGGAATTCAGATTGTGTCTTTTCCCTTCACAGACACTATGGAGCCCTTTAACTTCATGAATTTATGTTTTCTTCTATTTGCCACTGATTAACCCAAGGCCACTTCAAAAGAATGATGTGTCTCATCTTTCATTTCAACTATTTCTATGTTTATAGTATGTCTTCAGCCTTGTTATTCGCAACTGAAGCATCAAAAAACAAATAGTTTTGCTTATTTTAACACCTCATAAGAAATATAAAGTGGATTAACAGAACTTCTAAGGAAACCAAAACTGAACACCATCTGCCAGCATAATCAATAACTTGTTTCTTTTTCCTCTTGACTTTAAACTAGCATTCACCAAGTGAGCTCTAAAACCTAAACCAAAAAAGTGTTCCTTAGAGGACACACTTTAGTTTTATTTCTGCCCCCGCCAAGTATAAATATACTATGTTGAACCGGAGTTGGCACCTCTGGCACACTGAAACCCTGTAGACAGGCCGGCATCCTGGCGCTGGCCTAGGCATCCCAAGTGTAGTGACTCATGAAAAACAAGTCCAAAAATTATCTCTATAATTTCTTTAAACTATTCTTATTGAAACTTCAAACAGATGAAATTTCAAATTTGCCAGTTGGTGGCTGACACTCCTTAATCTCCCTACTTTGGTTTGAATGCTGACTAGAAAGTGGGTACAACATACACTCATAACTTTGCAGGTATTAGACACTTGTGCAGAAACAAATCTACATCAGCCCTGCACTGTGCGCAGATAAATGCATGTCTGATCGGTCATTCTGGTTTTGCTTTTCTCCTTCTAAAGGTGAGCATGTGTGAGTTACACCAAATATTTTATAAATATATTCTCTCCACTGCTGGCAAACAAATGTACCTAGATTTGATTTGCTAACAAAGTCAAATTATTTCAAACAATTCCATATATTTTAGTTATAATTTAATGGGTTGAAACATGCTTAAACTTTTGAATTTATTTGCATATAGAGCAAGTGGAGTCACAATCCTTTCTCAGTCATGTACAGTACATCATTTGAGGAAAAAAGTCTCAAAGGTGTGAAAATGGGGACAAGGAAGGGCAAGAAGCCTGGACAGAAACAAATATGCATGGGGAAGGTACAGAATTAGGTGGGAAGAGTGAGTTCAAAGTCTCACAAGGACATGAGAATGATAACTGTTTTAAACCACAACACAATCAATTATTCTGAGGAGTGAATATATGTTTTACACATGTATTATTTCCATGTGCTTTTGATAAAGGCAAATGCAAATAACAATTTACATTGTTATAGACCACAACTTCATATTTTCATTCGTCAAAAGGTAAAAAGTCATATTTCATGTGTAAGTTATGATCCTCATTTTAATGAGAACTTTGACAAGTGACAAAGTGTGTGGATTTCTCTTTCAAACATATCTTAAGTGTGTATCTGAATTATAAATTGTTAGAGGCTATTTTTGTTTCCAATAGTTCCTTTGGTACACTGTAAGTGAGGTTTGTTAGCAGCATTTAAAACTCAACACGTGCATTCCATCCTCATGGAGAAGGGGATTAGCGATTTCTGGACAGAATTTTGCCTCCAGAATTTTAGTTATTTTTTAAGAAAGTTGGATGAGATCATTAGGTCCATGTTTCTCATGGTTAATGCTACATTTTTATTACTCTATTGTTTCTTTATTATTTTCTGTCTCTATTGTTCCTGTATTATTACTTTGTTATTTCTGTTAGTTTAATTGTATTCTGTTTTCAGTGAAGCAGAAAAATTAATATATTTGCAGAACCGCATTGCTTAATGAATTCCATTAAGCTAAATATACTTAAGTGACTATATTAAGACAAAAGCATAGAAAAAAAATCAGCATAAAGCATTTTATATCTAACAACATATTATCACTATTCAATAATACAATAGAATGTCACAAGTTGTAACAATGAAAATATTATTTAACCATATGAATGTTTTCTACATTTAACACCAAGCAAACCAAGTATGAGTTATTTTGAAAACTGAACCTTGTTATCAGCTCTTTAAGACGAAAATACTTTGAAAACAAAATTATCAAGGGTATTAAAATGCTAAAGGTATAATACTACAACATCTTATCAAAAAATACCAGATTAGATCTTAATGTCTTGTCTTTCAATAACTCTAGCAGAAAATCCATGGAAAAAGACCATTGATTTTCCAGTATACTAGATGAGGATCTTTGCTTTCTTTCCATCTTATTATTAAACATTGAAACTAAAATTTAGTACTTCCTCATTTTTATGTTTTTCATTAGTAAACGTTTTTCCCCATGAACACATTTAATTCTTTAAAAACTTTTCTTCCAAGAAGAGACTGAAACAGGCTCTTGCATTTATTTTAAAAGAAAAAATACAAATATTTAAAAAAAATCCCTTTAAGAGTATTTTTCTCTCTCATTATTTCTTTGGTGCGTTTTCAGGTGATCAGTTTTTGCTGCCTTTCACTACATTGGCTTGGAAAAGTCAAAATCTCCTGATGCTTAACACTAGAAGTTGGAATCACTGAATTACTTTGCTAAATGCAAGAGCACTTACAAAGACTCTATTTGCATTTTAGCTTACATTATGTAAATCACAATATGTTAATATAGTGATTAAGTTCCACTTAAAATCACCATGTGCTACTGGAAGCTCAAGTACCTAGAAATTTAACAGCATTTAAGATTTTTCAGCTGAATTGAAAAGCAGTATTTAAAACCTCCAACCAGGAGGGTAACATGCAGACTTTATGCATTAACTGTAGAATCCTCATCTGCTTGTCAACAGCTTCCAAAGGCAATACAAAGCCTTCAGGGCTCTGTATAAAATAATACAGTTATTACAGTAAGCACTGGAAAACCAAAGTATAGAAAACATTTCAAACATTTTCTTCAGCTCAAATATTGGCTTTAAAAGGAAACATTTTAAGTAGCCAGAATTTGGCCTTAGTGTAGTAGGAATTACCATGGCAGATGAAATCAAACAAAAAACTATCAGTGTTTTAAACTAGATAATCTTGCTTAGAAAAGAATCATGATTTTTTAATCAATCACATGGAAGAGATAGGATGCAAATGAATGTTCTAATACATATTTTCATAACATTTTACCTCCTGGGTTTTGTGGGATAATATTGTGTAATATTTTGATTCTTTCAGTACTGTACTACTAAAGTAGCTTTAAAGTGCTGTGATTTATGACCCAGAAATGTTTAGATAACTACTGTATGTGCTTTAGCACTCCTTGCAGAAAGGAAATATGCAGGAGTCCTGGCACAGAGATTAGAGCTCATAGCAGCAGAGCATTAAGTGCCAAGCTGGAGAACATAATATCCAGAATTAAAGACTCAGATGCGAGTATAGTTCCATGAACCAGCCACAGGATCTTTCACATTTCATGGCTTGGTGGCTTCTGACAGTTCAGTAGCCACTTAGAAATATGACCCTGCAATTAAAGGAACCATCTCATTACTCCCTAGACAAAAAGCATTGCTGCAGGCACTTTTGCATGAGGTTTACCAATATTTTTGAAGTTTTGTGCACACCAGGACATAAAGTTCAAAGGATAATTGTAGAGCCTGCCACCCCATCCCAGTCTACAGTGCATGCAAAGTCTCTCTTCATTTTAAACTTCAGAATTTAGCTACTGCAAATTCTTAGAGGTGTGAGGATTGCCTGGCAAAGGGCTCTGACTCACCTGAGGGCTGCTGGTGTGCGGTTAAGGGACCTTACATCGAACACTCAGACGACTTTAACATACTAGCAGACAAACACCACAAGCTGTTCAACAAAGTTAAATGTTTCAAATTAAGAGTAATCACATTGTGAGAACAAAAGAAAATATTCTTTTGCTAGCAGCCACTCCACACAAGCAACAAATTTTTAATGTTACAGCTACAGTCACAGCATTTATATGTAGCTTGGGTTTACTGTCAGTTTTCATCTCTTTGTTGCTGAGGTGTCAAACCACATCAGCAGCAATAGGGTTATGGTAGAGAATGGAAATAGAAAGATGAAACAACAGCATTGAAAGAATTAAGATTTGCAGTGCTGCTGAGATTGAATGCAGACACCCTTCACCTTGATGGTGGGTTTTTAGTAAGTATAAAGTTGAAGGATTTTGTCAGCTGATGATGATTATTTATGTTAATGGTAACCACATTGGAAGTTGGGTTTGTTTTGAGCCTCCGATGATGGTTGAGTCAGTCAAAATTCAATTAATGATGTATCATGGCAAAAAACCAAGCAAGACGAATGGAAATCATTATGATTCACTGGCCACTCTGCTGACAGACATACTGGAAGAGGGGTGGAGGGAATTTTAAAATAGCTGACTACGTTTAACTCAACTGCCTCATTTTGGAAGTGTGTTACCAGTTTGCCCCACTCTTTTCCCAGCATCCAACAGAGCAATTAGTTCTAAATTAATCTTGGGGATGTAGAACCCAACAAAGCCAGCCACTCAGGAAACCAAATACAGTTACTGATTTTCCATTCCCTGAGTCTGAAGGTACTGTGAAGGCACGTAGACTTCGGGTCACATATGAATATTTTCATCAGGATACCGGTACTCTGAAAGCAGTGGTGCATCCTCAAAACACAGATGTACGGTTCATCAACTCTTTATCCCACATACCATAATGCTTCCTACTCTCAACAATCTTAAAGATATAAGAGCAGTTTTGGAATAATTCCAAATATTAGGACTTCAGTGGATCAATTTCCTTTCCCTACAGGTGATTTCACAGTATCTGGGTGTTTTTCGGATAAATGCTAATACAAATGTCTACTCCAGTACTTAAAAAGCTGGGTAGAACTCTCATGTGTAATAAATTGGACTTTTTCAGAAATTTCTGCCAGCTGACAGACTTGAAAAAAATAGTCCTGTAACAAAATGAGAAAATGTTGAATGTTTTTTACCCCAAGAATATCCAACACTTCCCTAGCATCCACTGTCACCTCTTGCAGAGAGACTGTATTTCAAGAATCCAAGTGGGGAACAGGATAAATCACCTCTCCAATATTACATATGCATTTACTTTCTTAGCACCTTCAAACAAAACTGCTTATGTTGGCCAAAGATCAAAGATGAAAACTGATGTCAGCCAGACAAAGCTACATCAAGTTGATTCATTTTGCTCCTGAATATTTTCAAGGCATTTAAAAGCTTTGGATATCCAGAGACAAAAAGCTTTCCCATACTGTACAAGGCTTAAAATTATATTTCCCATTATGAAAATGAACTGGAGACAAGATTGGAGATGCTGAAAAGTCAATTGCAGTGAATACTTGGCAAAATGTGCTGTAACTCCCCTGCTTACAACGAGCAGGACTGGCTTGTTCTTTGGTTTTGTTTTGGACAAATCAATAGGATATTCAAGAGCATAGAAAACAAGTTTGTCTCTCCAACAAGGAGCATGGAAAAGTTAATACAATCGCCGAGTTTTCACTGTGGTATTTTCAGTGGATGTTCAGTTTCTGATAAAGATAAATACGCCAACTGCATTCAAGGAATGCGCTTGTGGAGTCACAGGCTTGATGAATCAGCAAGGTTTCATCATTTCATTATTAAGCACTACACAAATCTTGGTATTGGATTTGTCAGCCTTAAAAGGTATTGCAAGCTGAGAAACATCTATCTATGACAGTTAGTACAGAAATTATGGACTCAATTTGGCAGGTGATCAGGTTACTGACAACTGAGGAGAGGAAGAGGTGGTCAGAGGCAAACTCTGTGATATGGCTATCTCTGATAATCACACAAGATACTAAGCATAGCTGGAGATGAAAACAGTAGGTTAAACCTAGATGGCTTCAAAAGAACCATGGCAGAGCTCACAAAGTTTTGTCAAAGGCAGAATGACCCTATGAGTGATTTAAAAGTTCACAACGCAATCTAAAATCATCATCAGAGAATTCTTAAGGAACAATTACCTGAGGCTCCTGAATTAACTCATGTACATGCGAATTTAAATCAGTTCAAGAAAGTAAAGCAGAGCATGCAAACATACGGAATTTGTAACAGGAACAGTAGTATTGACACTGAGGTGCTTAATAGCATACTCTAAATTACTGTCTGTAAATATTAATTAATAAATTAGTTTTTGGACAACATAGCTGTTAGAAAATTTAATGAGAATTACAGCAATTTCAGTGGATTTAACAACTGATGAAACCCCAAATGAATTCCATTTTGACCACCAGTTTTCCCAGCAGCCAGAGTTCTCACATCTTTCAGGCTTAAGGTGAACAAGATGGACTTGGAAAATTTAAACCTGTTTCAAGCTCATCTCCAAAAATAATTAATTTGTTAGCATCTTTTCCCAGAAACAATAGAAAAACACTGCTGTGCTAATCAAAATGGAAGAATACAAGGAAATATATAATTAAACCTCAGAAAACAACGCAGTACTGGAATACAGAAACTGTGTATAAGGAGGATTATAAATTTCTTCAAAGTAAACAAGAACCATTAGATCACCATCCTTAGTTCTTTTACACCCATGAGTTCTCAGGCTTTGTTTCTGCATAGATCAATAGCACATGCTCCCTCATTAAAATTCAGTCAATAATTAAAGTTAGCCAGTATGTCAGGGAAGTATTAGAGCATCACTGATTGCTTAATGCTTGTTATTGTCAGTCCATTTATGTCATTATTGCAAAATTTTATGATATCATTTTATGTCAGCTACTTCTTAAACATGAGGTAAAGTACCAGCCCATTTCTCAAAGCTGAAATAATAATCCTTTCGACCAGAAGTATCCAAAGAGGGAAATTATAACTAATTCCTAAAAAAAAATTAAAAGTAGTATTTTACCTGGGGAGAGTAATAGTGGTACAGGAGCTTTTCATCTGATACAGAATGAGAGATGAAAAAATATCCACTGAGCCACATAAAAGTTTTCAGTCTGTTACACAGAAAAACTCAATTACAAACTGAAGGTAGCTGCTAACATGGGACATACAAAGATCTATTAGAGGAAGAAGTGACCTAAAATCTACAGAACAATGGCTTGCACATCACATTCCAGACTCCCAAATGCCCTTCTCACAGCCACAGGTTTTACAGGCCAAAAAGAACTCTGAAACCTATTGTCAGAAGTCTACCTCTTTTTCAACCTGATTTTAATTTAAGTTTTTAACTGAAAGGCATTTCAGCACTGATTTGTAAAAATTTGTTTGAGAACAGAATTACCACACAGAAAATTTGTCAGGTAAAAAGAAATGAAAGAACATGTATATTGGAGAGGAGGAACAGTGAGGGGAGAGAGAAAGAAGCTTTCAATCCTGGAAAATTTCCATTCTGGCATTAAAAAGACAAAATAACAGTTCAGAAACTGAAAGCATTTCAAAGCAAATGAATCACAAGGGAAAGGTGGAAAATCTATTTTCAGGAGGAATTTTAACAACTCTGCCACTGGTGCTCTTTTTTCCAAATACGTATTTAAAAAAATATAAAGGAATTCCATCCATTAATATATCAGATATGAAAAGAAATCATTGTAAATGCTAGAAAAATTACCCTGATAATGTAATTTTTAAGGGAGTAATTCTTAAATAGAGGCTAATAAACCCGCATATCTGAAAAAGAAGTTTAAAGTTGCTCTATGCAAGTGAACAAAGGGACTGTTTCCAATTTACAAAATTTGAAGCTATTTAACGAATATTTAATTTTATTCTCTTAAGGGATGCATTCTGAATTTTTTCTGAACTTACACTAATAGATTGTCTTGGTTTGACAGACAGGTGTCTGCTAAGGAAGGCAGGAACCTCCCTTGTGCCTTCCTTGGAATGGAAGATGCAACTTCTTTTCTTCCGAATTATTATAAATTTGAAATTAAGGGGCTTTCAGGCAAAGATATGAGGAATAGGAATAACAGTTCTTTACTAATATCTATCTATCTATATATATAAAACAAAGCAAACAAACAGCAGTAACTATGGCAGTAACAACAAACAGGAACAGAACTCAGTGACCCTTCACCTCCGCAGGGTGGGTGCGATGGTTCCCCCGCGGCTGCAGGGGGCGCTCCGGAGCGAGCGCGGGGCCCACGCGGCAATGGCGGCCCGGGATCCCAGGGAGGGATGGAGGAAAAGCTTCACAAACCCTCTGGGCCGTCGGTCCCGGTCCCCAGCCGGACCCTCGGGAACAGGGGGCTGGAACAGCAGGGGTTAGCACAAAATCCCGGGTGGTAGACGAGATGTATCAGACTCGGGGCCCCGGGAGGTCCCGGCAGGCAGGGCGAGCGGAGCTACCGTGTAGCGAAGAAGGCTCAAAGCAGCAGCAGCAGCAGCANGAGAAAAAGAAAACAAACAAAAAAGAGAACTCCTATAACCCCAACATAGATTTAGCAGCACAAGCCAATATACTAAAACACTCTGATTATTTAGAATCTTGGGGGGTTTTCAGTGTTATTCAGAAAGAATTGAGAAAGGCTATCTGTCAGTGTAAAAGTATACTGGAGACCCAGAAAAAAACCCCAAACAATCTCTGCCATGGTCAACTGGAAAGAAAGGAAAGCCAACCTTGTAACAGAATTTCTATCTACACAAGTTTTCAAATGCATAAAGGCTTGAGAAATACACAAGTTGGTTTTTTATTTTCTCTGTTCTTGTTTGAAAGTTGAGAAGATTATTAAGAGGAGCTTCAAAATTTCTTTTTCGTTTTCCTTCTCTGCATTCTATGACAAATTATTTGTGTCGCATGTCAATTTAACTCAAGGACAAGTTTTCAAAGAGGAAAAAAGTGTTACATGTTTCTCCCCTCTCTGCCAGCAATAAACAACCTCAAATCACTCCTCTGCTATAGAAATACTCACTTCATACTGGTTAAATGGTTAAAAAGACTTTGACTGGGAGATGGATGGGAATACAGACGATCATGACGAGTTACATTACATTGTTTTTCTCCTCCTCAAAATAAATGCAATCATAAAATGTATGTTATTTGCAGCTTATTTTTCTCCCAAGATTACAAATGTAAACAGCTTATTAATTTTATTATGTTTCATTCAGTCAATATATTTCCATACAACATAGATTGACAATTAATCAGGGAGTATTTGGCAACAAAAAAGATTAAAAGATAAATATATGATAGTTAAGAGTAGAGAACTTTCTAACCTGTTACCAAGCAATTTCCCACCTTGATGTGTCGTGTAAGAGCGGTCCTGCACACTAGCTATGCTACCAGATACTAGAAATAGCTACTGAAAATAAGTAAAAAATGTTAGGATGGTGTTAAGAGACTACAAATCCATAATTTTCAAGGGAAATAAAAACCTGGGAATAAAAATAAAACACAATAAAAATGACAGCTCTGCAAGGTAGAGAATCAATGTTGCACTCAATGCCAAGCATGATACACTAAAAATACACATTGAATGAGTCTAAATAGTTGCAGTTCTCTTCAGTAATCACACCTTTAAAGCCTGTTTGATTAAGATATTTCAATAATTAAGATCTAGAGTCTCAAGAAGCATTTACCTCATTTTTTTAAAATTGTCCTTAAAGACACATACATTTTGGTTTCTCTCTTCCTCTGCTTTATTTCCTGACAAGAAGAAAGCATAATAAAAATTGCTTAGAGAGAACACTAAAAAGGGAAGAAAACCATCAGGCAAGAAGAAGTGGAAGAAAAAAATTAATGTTATTCTTTGGCTGTAGAATATAGTGCTTACAAACACTCCCTTTGGAAAAACAACTATAGTACTACTATGGTTACTGTTCTAGTAGCAGGACTGTAACTCTAAAGACTGATTACTCTTCAGGCATGAAGAGTATATTGACTGTCTTCTGCAACTTCTGTTCACTAAAAGGTGGTTCTGCAGCCACACAAGGAAAATGTTAAACCAAAGAACCTTGTTGAAGAAAAAAGCAGATTAAAGCATATTCAGCAAACTTTCTCTGCCTTCACAGCACCTGCTTTCAGAACATGTACCTGTCTCTGCAGAGCACTGCAGTTCTCACTGTGTGAGAGGTACCACTGGAGAACAGTACGGCACTAAGGTATTAAGGAAGGATGACCGTGTCACTCAAGTATGTTTGACTTGAACGTAATTAATCTCAAATGATTGCCAGAGAAAAAGAAGCATGGAAAAAGACAAACTAAAAACGTGTTTATGTAAAATGAAATGTCAGACCGAGAAAGTTGCAGAAATTGTTATGAAATTTTTGCCTTTGAGGCAGTTTGAGTTCCAATTTTATACTGGCTTTTTGGTACACAATGACCATAACATGTCTTGGAGTGAGCAGCCTACTTTCACTGCTGCTCTCATCTGAAACTATTGCTTTGCTACACAAATATTTTGCTGAAAATTTTATTTGGTAAGGAAGCACTTCTTTGAAGCTTATATTTCTAAATTTAATATTTCAGTCATGAAACTTTGTAACAAAACTCCCATTGCTGTTATGCACATTTTTTTGCTAAACTAAATAAAAGCAAAAGTTAAACCCTATTTCACGTTGGAAGAAAACCAACATTCTGCTAAAATTTGGAATTAACATGAAAGTGTTACTGAAAATTTTCTCTGCCATCTTTTTGTAATCCTAGTTCGGTTCATGACAAAAGACAAGTATATTCATTCCCTTTGATTTCTGAATTAGTTTGAGTTTTAAATTTACATAGGATTTTAATCATGTTTTCTCATTAAAAACACAGCTATTCTACAAAACAATTCTATTCCCTTTAGATAAACAAGAATTGTACTAGTGGAATAAAACAGAATTATGAATTAGTTTTTGTTTTTTTTAAGTTCCACTGAATTTTAAACCAATATAGCAGAAATATATATAAAGCAAATTCTGTGGCATATGCTTGGAATTTTGCAAAAACTTTGGAAGAGGCCTCATTTCAAAAGGAAAATTTTGTGTCCCTGTACATTTTTTCATTCAAGTGATTCTGAGGTAGCTCTTCTCTTTATTCAACCTTTATGTGAAGGAGGACATGTTGCCCATGTATGATTTTAAACCACATTTAAAATTCAACTTCTGTCTCACAATGAAAGAACTATTCTGAGTTCCAGGGTGAAGGATGATTACTGACAATGATCAGTGAATAATAATCTAGGGTGAAAGGGACCTTAGGATGTCTCTAGTCCAATCTCCTGATTCATGAGGAGGTCAACCATGAGGATCAACCATGACCACAAACCAGATTGCTCAGGGTTTTATCCAGACAAATCTTCAAAAACACCAAAGATGGAAATAGCACTGCTCGTCCCCCAGCTCTACTGTTGGTTATCCTCACAAGAAATAGTTCCCTCACGTCCAGCCCATCCAGACAGCAAAGGTCTTAGGAAAGACCATTACAGCCCTGCAGCTGTTACTGAGCTCTGGTGGAGCAGGACTCATTCGCCTCTACCCGTTTAATCCGATTGTCCCCTCAGATTTGTGTACCATTACAGACCATGAAGTTATAACTTGGATAAAACTTCGCAGCTACGGTATCAGCCTTCCACAAGTTTTCTAGTCATATGTGAAAGGAACACTGGTGAAGAGAGCAATAAAAATAATGTTGTTTGGTTTTTTTTATACATCTTGAATTCCAGTCAGTGTAACCCTAAAGATGGTCTTGATCTAAAAACTGATACTAACTCCAGTACTTGTAATGGTTCTCTTCCTTACCTTTCTCCATGATGGCAGCTGGGTGCATCCTGATTTTAACTCTGAAATATTTGAATGTTGCCTGTGCCACAAGCAACAGAAAACTGGGAAGAACGTCCTCATGTTTGTCATAAGGATATTCAAGGCCATATGTAGACTGTTTAACTTTTGGATAAAATAGTTCAAAAGTTGAACTAAAATTCAATGGTTTTACTAAGTAAAATGGTTTTGTGAATCCTGTGTTAGTGACTAGCATTAACCAATAATTATCATGAATTACCTTTAACATTGCCATAGCCATCACCTGGAGGGATGGATAAGTTTACTTCATTAAACTGCCAGGACACTGAAATTTGCAGGGCAGTTTTACTATCTCTTGAGTCACATAACAAGCATATGCTAGTTTTAAACTAAAAGAGGAGTAACTTGGATTAGATATCAGGAAGAAGTTCTTTCCTCAGACTATGGTGAGGCACTGGAACAGATTGCTCAGAGTTATGGATTACCCATCCCTGGATGTGTTCCAGGCCATTTTATGTCAATATCATTTACAAGTATCAAAACATGGCTATTTGTAAATATTTTTTAAATTTATTAAATGAGTAATGGACAAAGAGAGAACACAAACCAGCACAAAACTATGCAAGTACAGACGCATGAAAAAATGAGTACCCATATGGTTTCTTTTCTATGCTAATACAGTAATTTTTCAGACAGCTTCTATTAATTTTAAAGGATGGTTCTAGTATTCAGATGGAACTAGGCAATAAGTGTATTTGAAATCTTTTTATTCTATTGATTTATTTTATGAAGACAAAGCTCTCAGTCCTGGGGTGCAGTTTATGTGGTTAAATATCCTAAAAGTTTTACATTAAAGACTGGTTCGTTATGCTGCTACACAGGAAGAGTGTATCAAAAGGGCTTCCCACATAAACACTATTTTTCTGCTAGAAAAATATGACCCTTTAAAACCTTAGGAAAACATGGTCATGAACCTCTAAAAGCAACAGGGACATGCTAATTTTTAAAGACAACCATAATGGCCTGTCTGTTTGATAATAATGAAGAGATTATGACAGTTATTATCAGTCTTGTTGCGGCCTAAGAAAACCCCTTAGTCAAATCCTCCCCTGCCCCATCCTTTGTTTTCTGTCAGTTGCCAGTCACAAACCTGTATTAAACTTAATGAAGTTTAACCTGACAAGATAACATTTTATGGAGAGAAATTTTGAACTAGGCCACAGTAAAAATGCCCTAAACGTTGACAATCTTCTCTTTCCACAGAAACACCAGTCAAAGCAGTCAAAGAGAAGCTGTTTAATAAAGGCTTTCTTCATAAACTTAACTGCAGTTCAGGGAACATGACATAATTGTAATTACTGATCTTCTATGTACCAATGTAAGTTCATAGAGTTCTTCAGATCATTCCATTTCCTCTCTTAATTGGACTTTACCATTCTCTCCTATTAACAACTCCCTTCAAGCTTGGGTAGATCTGATTTTGCACTTGTTTGTCTACTGTTCCTCCCTGAACAGTGAGTGTTTTGTTCAAGCTCATGAAGTTTAATTTCAGTCCTGGTAACCAGAGCATGGATAGCATCCTTCCCCTCTCATCCACTGTCCCCCTTCTGCAATGACTTGGAGACAAAAACAAACATTCTAGTGCTACTTTTTGAACTTAGAACAAAATGTAAGGCCCTGAGTCACTTCCTTAGAGCAGTGATACCCATTTCAAAACAACTGCAAATCTTAACACATCTTCAGATTATCTAGATACCTTTTTGTCATGAAACACTCTTCTAGTTGCAAAACCTTCTTGGTCTGGATCTATCACTAGAATACAAGTCTGCAAAAGCTTGTCTAAAAATAATGAGTGCATCTCATAGGCTAACACAAATGCAAAAATCCAGATTCACTTACACGCACATCCACTAAAATTTCAGGAAATATTGAGGTCTGTTCTCATCTTATATAATTCACTTGCATGCCCTTTACATAATTTCAGTCTCAGACTGGAAATAAGAAACAGCTGCATACTGCTCACGTTGGTTTTAGCACTAAAAACAGGTAAGACCATAAAATTCTGTCCATGCAGCTACTGGATATTCAAATGGATACACTTAAAGGCATGTTCAGAAAATTACAAGCATGGAGTTATGGAAAAAACAATTCCTTTGAGATTGCTCACCTTAGATGACCACAAGTGACTAAACCTTTAATAACTTAAAATTGTGTTGTTTCTTATCCTCTTTTGAGGATAAGAAAGTTGACCTTAACAGGTTTTACTAAAGGAAATTCCATTATTTGCAAATTCATAATACAAATAAACCTTGTGAAATTTTATATATTACTTGGAAATTAGATGCAGTAATATCAGCTCTTTAATAATGAACAAACATTCTTTCAAAGCCCTTTTGCAAAATCTACAAAAATTATTTTTCAAAACACTTCAGAACATTCAAAGCATTCAAGAAACTTTTTCTACTTCACTAGTCTTCAAAATAGTAAAGAAAGCAGCACCTTCACTTGTTTCTCTATGCCAACAGTATGAAAAAAATTCTAAGGAGAGATTATAATGTTAATGTTTCCTTAATGATACCTTTGCACTAAAATATTTTTTACTGAATAAAGACTGATGTATAATCACAACTAGCCTACAAGTTATAAAGATCTGAAAAAAATTATTTCCTGTGAAAATATATATACACTGAAATCATAGTCTGTAAGGTAGATGGAAGAAGACAATAATAATAATACCACTTACTTCTAGTTCTCATTAAATATTGCTTTTGCCCAGTGGCAAGAATTTCTTGCTGACAGCAGAGTTTTACAGCATAAAACCATTTGTTGTGAAAAAAGTCACTAGAGTCTGATTTTAATAATTTAAAATTTAATCATCAATTGCTCTATTTGCATGAACAGCTATGACTACTTACTCATAAGTCTTCAGAGGCCACAGCACTACATAAAGCAGCCTCAACAGAAATACTGTTCTACAACATTCTTAAAACAGAGACATATAAAATTTATATATCTTTAAACCTTATATTCTTCTCTTCTATACATTCTAATTTTCATAACAAAGATGAGATGTGTGCTCACTTTTTCACTTTACCAATTTTCCAAAGCAAATAAGCAAATGCCTCCCACTGTGTAAAAGAGCTTTTGAAAATACATATTCCTAGAAAATTTTACATTCAGTTTTGGGTTTTTTTTGTGATTCAGATACTATTTTTCATAGTCAACACCCTGAATACCCATATTTTGCTCACTCATATGTCAGAGAAAATTATAAAAAAATCAGCTAATGTCACCTGTATCCTTCCTGAAGTTATGGTGATTAAGCACAGCTTGAAAAGGGAAGAAGTGAAAATAAGATGGTTAATCCTCTTAGGCTGCCTATACAGACAGTAGAGAAAGGGGAATTAAATCTATGAAACCAAATATTCCCATCTTTCATAACTGAGGATGTTCCCTAGTTTAACCTTGTAAGAGTAAGGTCAAGCCTTTGTGCAACCCACTGTCACCTTATTTCTTCTCCCAACTGGATCCAAGGGAAAGCACTAACAAACTAATGCAGTTAGTGTTGAACAAAAGAGGTAAATTTATTCTCTCTGTGGATGTCTTAAGGCTATAAAGCTAAAACTATTCTTTTATTATAAATTAAAGCTGTGTTGAACAGCAATTTACTAGGAGAAAAAAGAAATTAAAGGCACTACATTTGCGGCAAGAATGTTAACTTTGATGTTAACATCTTAAATGTAATTTATGAAAGCTTATGCTCATTTGTTAAATTACTAGGACTCAATTTTCCTGAACACATTTCTTGAAGAAGTTTCACTGATGCCTGCTAAAATAATGAAAAGAAATATAACCTCATTCTCATGAATGAGAATTTATGCAGTGAGCTGCCATCAGCAGTAGTGGAAGCTGCATGCAGCAGTCCCAGTGGACAGTAATACAGAGGCATTCCTAAATACACAGTGAAAAAGCCTAAGAAATTCAGACTTCAAAGAAACTCAGAAGACATTTATTGTACATTATGTGATAATTTAATGATCTAGAATGAAAATATTGCCATATTCAGGTGCCACATTTCCCCAAACCTGCTCTTAAAATGTAATATGTGCCGGTCTGCTGTACAGAAATCTCTCTAGCCAGGAGCTACCAAAGCAGCAAAAAACTAACTTCTGTCTGCCCTCTCCCACCTTCCTCATTCACACAGGGCCGAGGTGGCGGGGCCAGAACAAGAAAGCCTAAGTTGTTCACAAGGAAGAAGAGGTACTTTTGTTCTCACTCCCAAGATCAGCCAATATACAAAAACATGACATGCTCTCAAGTTAGAACAAAAATGAGGTACTCAGAAAGGAACATCCTCTCACCTAATAAAATATGCAGAAATACAATTATGAGATTAATATGCTACACAACAACAAATGTACAGTTGGTGAAAAAGGGTCAACAAAAATTAACAAAGTATTTCTTTCAGGCTTGTTGGGATAGAATGTAGCAGTCAATGAAGGCCTTAGAAACCTGTATGTACACCTTTCAGTGAACATCAGTGAGCAAGAGTTCTCACAATTTCCTTACAGAAGCGTACACATAGACTGGTCCAAAAAGCTTGCATTTTAAAATATAAAAGTCAAGACTATTGGGATGAAGTCCAGAACAATATATTTTCTGGAAGATACCATATCTTGCAGTTAGGAAAAAACCAAAGATAAAAGACTTAATGAAAGAAGAAACAGAAGAGATTAAATCTTTTGATAATGGAAGTAGAAGTAACAAAAAAAAAAAAAAAAAGATAAATTTCCATAGCAGGGTGGAATAATAGGACTGGAGGTAAAAGCAATTTGCAGTAAGCAAGAAATACAGTTGAAAAAGCAAATAATTCTTTTTAATTCTTTGTGTTGATGTATATGCTTTGTTTGTAAGTAGACAAGTAATGCTCTACAATAATCTTTTCTCCTCATATCACTTTGAAACTTCGTGATGTGATGATAATGATCCTGACTAAATACCTCATATTTAGGTTTCTTCCTTGAGAAATATTGAACTGTATTACAAAGACATGTAAAAAGCCAAAAAGAATATTTTCAGAAGTTACTGGATTTTAAACAAAAGAAATGAGAGGACCATACTGCATTATCACAGAAAATTTCCTCATTAATGTAACTGTAACAATAAATTAGCCAAGATCTATTCCCTTTCTCCATCCCCCAGCAATATTTTCACTGAAAGTCTATTTTAGATTCTGACATGGTTACCAATTAGCATCCTTCTTTCTAATTTCAGCCAAATTAATTCTTGGGAACTAGCAACCTTTTTATCAAATTTTGTCTTCCTTTCTGTAATAAGGAAGAATCGTATTTAAACATAACATTCATCTTGCTGAGCTAAAAACACAAAATGATTATCTACTTCAGAAGGCTGTGCTAGCTGGGGGGCCCCCACTATGTCAAGCTGGACCTGAACCAGTTGGGGAGTCTAAAAGATGAAGGTACATTGGAATAAAGTGTTTTGCCTGAGCTAATAAACTGGCACGAAGTCACAAACTTAAACACATTCACATACACACCACTTCAGACTCTTCTCATATGACATGTCCTCTATTTCTCTTTTAAATCTGTTTTTAACTTATTAAACCAATCAGATATCTTTAAGATGATAACTGGTTTTGAGCCCAGGGTTCCAAATGAAGTCTCATCAGTGCTAATTTATAAAAAAAAATTTTAAAAAACCCAGTAAAAGATGTGGAATTACCATCAAAAAAATTTAAAAACCCTGATCACAGACCAAATCAGAGCGAGACCCTTCAAAGCGTTTCACTGAACTATTGGGCACCAAAATACTTCATTATTTTAAGTAGAAAGATGGTAAAAATTAATTGTAGAGATTTTTTTCTCTCAAACCATCTGTTTCTAATAGATCTCTTCTATAAAGCACTGCAGACACTAAGGAAAAAAGTACCTCCTGCAATCTCATACTTTATGAATTTATTATTCACTATTTTAGTTTCCTAGCCCCAGTCTTCCATAAGCAAATTTAAAATACAATTATCTAGATAGATTTGCAGTTTCAAATAATAAACTTGTATCAAAATATAATCCCAAATCATACCAGAACATTATGGTTTTACATAATGCTCATTTCCAAAAATATTTACTTTTCTATACCAATAATCAGCAATTATTTGTGTAGTGCTCACATCAAAGGCTTGAGAGTTTTTGTTTTTTTTCTTTTTCCTCTATTGAGCTACAGATGAATGCTAAATAAACTGGAATGTAAGGAAGTATTTTCACCCCCGGGTATAAAGAAGAGTGCCCTAGAGTGATGTACAAGTTGTCCATGAGCTATATACATTTGTTCAGAACCAGTCACAGGCATTTTTATCCAACTTACATGCAGCACTTTTTTCATGAGCAAATGTATTGCAGTAATACAGCCAGTAACTGAGCACAAGTGATCACACAAGTAAACACCTTTGTGTTCTGAAGATGTATATGAAAATGTTTCAAAGAGCTGACTCCTCAGAACTCACCGCCATGAATATACTTAGGAAAGAAAGAAAGAAAATATTAAGACATAATGATGCAAAGCAGGAAACTTTTGTCACACAGGAATAACTTTAGAAATTACCTTTAGCGATGTGGTAAAAAAACCAGAGTGAAGTGCAGTTTGATTAACGACAGTAAATATGGATTCAGACAGAGGAGGTCACGCTTAAGCAACCTTCTGAAGTTCTTTGAAAACAATTTTTTAAATGAAAAATAAAGAAAATTCAGTGAATATTGCATGGCTGGATTTTCAAGGGGCATTTGACAACAGTTCTCATAATAGATTCAGCACCAGACTAACACCCATGTAACAGGAACGGGCTTCTAAGTAGGAAGTTGTGTGAGAAGCGAAAGGTGCATAGCTCCAATTAGATTTTCATAGTAGCTTTGAGAGTTTTCAAGACCCCCTTGGTCAACAATATGCCAAGCCAATTAAGTCCTGATCTTCATAACAACCAGACTTTAAAAAATCATAATGAGTAGTGTTAATAAGTATTAGGATTATATCTAATAATATTACTGTGTATAATATCACTGCAGATAATTTCCTCTTTAATTTTTAGAGCCTAAGTGAAAATAGAATTCAGTAATAATGACATGAAATCAGAAGAATGTGTTTCTCATTAAACCTAGCAGCTGGGCAATACATTTAGTGATGTACTCCAGAGAAAGCGTGGCAGCAGCTCCCAGCGACAGACACACTGTAACATTCACATTCAAAGAGAAACATTTGAGAAGCCGAAGGTGAGGTGGGGAATTTACTTCATGTGCATCACTGGCAGCTCTGACATTGCCAACTTCACATCATCCATTTTCCTTCTCTGCCAGATGGAAAGAACAAGCCAAGTAGATCGATGAGATCAGCAAGCTCGGACACACAGCTTCTCTTTGATTCACAGCACTGGAAAGGATTTTTTCCCCTAATGCTGCAATTGTATCACAAATTTTTGTGAAGGTTGGAGACACTATAAAACAAAACAATTAGATAATATTTGGGTACTCACACAAGATAAAATAAGACAAAATATTATTAGTCATACAGAATAAAATATTGAATGAGGACACAAAAAGTGAGTTTGAAAGTCTCGCAGAGGTTTTAAATAAGGAAAAGGATTCATGATACAAATACAGCAGAGGCACGTACAGTTGGTAAATTCCGCTTGCCAAATCAATGTTTTTCAGTTTCTCAAGCTACTTTTTTTGTTAATTTCTGGATCACTAAATAATCACACTAGAAAACACAGATTTTCAGTTTTGTTTTAGCATATCCTTTTTTCTTCCTGTACGATCAGGACTGAGCTTTTAAAAAGAATGAAGCTGCTCATGTCAAGAAAGTCTCTGCTTCTTAGCCTCCAGGTTGAGAGCTTAAGACTTGGATGTATGAAAATGCTGCAGTGGAAAAAGTTTATATCTACCTTAGGAGCAGAACTAAAGCATGAACTGAAATAGGGAAAACAACAACACGAAACAAAACAAAACAAACCAACCAGCAAGCAGGAAGAATGATCATAAGGAATGATTCAGTGCATGACCTTTTATTAGACTAAATGTCACAAATCTCTATCTGATGGTATTACAGAAGCTTCTATTCTATAATACACTCCTTGTAGTTAATTTGCTCTTTGTTTACAAATGCTTGGGATTTTCTTAAAAGGGATCACATTGTAGCATCTGACAGATTAGAACTCTCATCAAACAAGACCCTGCGAAAGATACCAAATGGTTTTGACCCTCACAGATTA
Source organism: Oriolus oriolus (assembly GCA_013400235.1). Classification (NCBI taxonomy): domain Eukaryota; kingdom Metazoa; phylum Chordata; class Aves; order Passeriformes; family Corvidae; genus Oriolus; species Oriolus oriolus. The sequence goes on from VXBT01012517.1 coordinate 180,028, forward strand.
AAACACTATTTGAAATATTTAATGCTTGACCATACGGTAAGTTTTTATCATAGATACCACTCCAGGGTAAGTGCTGTGTTAAAAAATATCAATGAGTGTACAAGTTCAAGTACTGACAAGATGCTTTTATCACCAAAAGCCAAGATAACATTCCCATGAAAATAACTGAAAGGTGGCATCTTGTAGATTTACAAAGACCACATAAGCTTTTCTCTGTGGTGAAATGAAAGGAGTAGGATTCAGCCTTTCTCTGCTTTGTTATATATTATACATCTACTTAAATATATACATACACTTGATATTCCCTTTGAGTTACATGTCCTGGAATGACTGAACAGGCATCATTAAGTGCTATCAACAGAACACACATTTGATTAGAGAAGCAACTAATAATGAGGGCACAGTAAAAAAAGTTCAGAACAGTGAGTTTGGGAATATCTCCCACCTCTTCCTCTTGCCAAATGTTCATTTGATGCAATTGCTACAATAGGCAAATGAACAGAAAAGTATTAAAAATAGATGGGAGGAAAGATTAGGTGTTTTAATATCCAATACAGCCACGTTACACAATAATTTTAAAAGTTAATTGTACTTTAAATCTGCCTCAATGAAGACAGCAAAAGTTCCTTTTACAATGAATGGGCCTTGATCCTTTTTGTGGTCTTGCTTCACAATAAATTCATGTAAAGCTGCCTGCTATATACAGTAATAGTCAGCATTATATGGTGGGGGAAAAGAAAAAAAATAACACAAAACAACAAACAAAACAAAACAAAAAACCCAAACAAGCAAAAAAGCAACCACCTCCCCCCAAACTAAAAACAGCTAACCAAAAAACACCCAAACAAAACATAAAAAACCCTAAACCCACAACTGCAGCAAGAACTGGGCATCACAAAGTTTGAGCGGAAATGTCACCCCTCACACTTTCGAATATTCTGCAGTTTTCCTGAGTTATGGAGAAAAGTTTTATAAAACTTTTCATATAGAATTTGCTCTTGGTAAACTACTTGTGGTGTACTAAAAGCATCAAAAAACTTGTCACATAAGGAAGAAAAAACAAAAAATGAAGCGAAAAAGATGGACTCATAACAGCATATATTGATACAAACTTTGAGTCTGTATGTCAGGAAAATGGGGCTCATTCCCACCACTGGACCACAGGAGCCCTTCACAGAACAGAATCAGAGGCCAGCTGAAAGAGGAAGGATCAGAGAGTCCAACCCCTGCTCAGATGAGGGTAGGCAGAGCAGGTTGCTCAGGATCATGTCCAGTAAGATTTTTAATATCCCCAAAGATGGAGACCAAAGCCTCTCTGGGCAACCTCTTTTGCTGTTAAACGATGAAAAAGCTTATTCAGAAAAAGACAGGGAGATCACTCATTAATTAGTGTCAATAGCAAAGCAGACTGAACTTGGGACAAATTAATTTGACCTACTGCCAATCAAGATTAAAAAAAAAAAAAAGGCAAAAATTAAACCAAAACCAAACCTTTTTACTTTCAAGGAAATCATTCAGGTTGGAAAAGATCTCCAAGGTCAACCTTTCACTGATTTTCACCTTGTCACTTCACCAGAGCACTGAGTGCCATGTCCAGTCATTTCTTGAACACTTCCAGGGATGGTGACTTCACTACCTCCCTGGGCATCCATTCCAATGCTTGACCAACTTTTCCACTTAGAAATTCTTCCTGATGTCCTTACCTGGGCCTCCTCAGCACAGTTTGATGCTGTGTCCTCTCATCCTATTGCTATTTACCTGGGAGAAGAGGCCAACCTCCACCCTGCTACTCCCTCCTCTTGGGCAGTGGCAAAGAGCTTGTCCCAGGCTGAACTCCACTCCTCCATTCCTGGCTTCTCCACCTCCCCTCCCACCCTGAGCAGTAGAGGGGTATCCAAAACGAATGGTGGTTAGTCCATTACAACTCCTGGCTGAGGTTCCCTCCTCCCACTTTTCCCTTAATCCTGAGTGTGTTTTTCCCACAGCCCGCAGTCCTTCAGGACAAGCCTGCTCCAGCACAGGTCCTCTGCACAGGCAGCAGGTCCTTCAGAATAAACACCTGCTCCAGAACAGCTACTCCATGGTGCACAAGGCCTGTCAGGAGAACCTCCTGCACCACAGATACTACATGAGATGAGGAAACTCCATGAGTTTCTTCAGGGAATATCCATACTTTTCCCTCTCCTCACTGCTTTTGCAGTGTTTTCTCCTTTCTTACATACATTTTCATGGATGCACCACCAACTTTGTTGATGGGATCACTGTGTCCTGTCCATTCTTCTCACTAAAGCCACCCCCACAGGGCCCTCTTCCACTATCAAAACTTTGCCACTTACACTAAACACATTCTTATGCCACAGCATGCTACTTTTGATCTTCAGAAATCTTCTTGAAGTCTGTTTTTTGAAATCTTTCCTCTTTGAAATTGCCTTTGAAAAGGTTTTGAGCTAAACAAGAACTCTGCACATCTAGCTATTACTTCTTTTAAAGGATTTTTTTTTTCAAGATACCCCTTATAGACCAAAGCCTGTAACAGAAAAGTGCCAGCTGAAGACCTGGAAGAAAGCTCTACAAAGGAGAAAAGGATCTTAAAAATCTTCTCACGTTCACACTTAAAACAATAAACATTTACTTTTATAACATCTCCAAATAGCAAAAAAATTAAGGCATGAGATAATGTGGTTTAAAAGAGTGAAAAATTGCACTACAGGATACATGATAGTACTCTCATACATAACTCCAAGCTTTTCCATACTCTGGCTTATAGAAGCCCAAACCAGAGGCCTTTAAGACTAATTGGAAACAAATAGTAATAATAATAAAATGCTCTGCCCCTCCCTACCCAGGTTTCCAACAAGAATGTGGAAGAACTTTTAAGAAGATCATAACCCTACTGTGTAATTTATACACACGTGAACACTTTTGCTGTGGTTGGTTGGTAATTTTCACCCATGCTCTGTGTTTCACTGAAAAATGCCCTAACAGAACTTGTTCACGAATCCATGAATGACATCTTCAGGAAAAGTAATCCTAAGGAGATGTGAGTTCAGTCTATACTAGAGTACTGTTAGGGTATAATTAAACACCACTATAAGTATCTTAATAAGGAAAAAGTAGCATGAATATCAGTAGGATTATTCTTAAATATCACTCACCACATGGATATTCTGTGTTTGGGGTTACTCACAGCAAGCAGCAGAAGCTTAGCATTCTGAGTGACCTAAAAACATCCCAGATAATGCCAAAACCAAGTTTAGCTAGATGAAAAATATTATAAAATAACATTTACTTTCTGTTCTTTCTCATGATCAGTTTTTCTGCAGAAAGCAGGAATCTAAAATAACCTTTGCCACTCAGACCTTCGTTTTAACAGAAGGACAGGAAATAAACATTGGAAATAGGGTTTATTTCAGTGATAAATTGAGTCTTAATTTGAAATGTAGGGGTCTCTGGCTTTAGTTGTAGATTTAGTGTAGAGAGAAGCTATTGTTTGGAAGACTGAAAAAAATAAAAATCAACTAATGACAGCCTTTCATAGCACAAAACCTCTGAAACTACACTTTGACTGCTTATCTATCTATAGATAAATAGATTATAGATTAAATATACTATATTTTACAGTTTAGAAGTGACAGATCACATTTTATGGTAAAATTAGGTATCTAAAACTAATTCAGTGTTAAATCAGTGTTAATAGTAAAATTATTTTATTTTGATATGTTCCAACATTAAAAGGAAAGAATCAACTTTTAAAATGCTTTTAAAGAGCAGCTTGCATACATGAACAATTTAACTGGTATAAAATGAACTTTGGGTCAAATACAAGCGAAGGATTAATCCTTAGAAACAACTGTAAAAATCTGGGTGTTTTCCTCATGAAAAAGCATCATTAGATACTTTATCTAATAATTATAAAAATAAATTATTTTCTGATGTCTGTTACTCATTAATAGTCATGAGTATGTATGATACGCATTGTAGCATCATATCTAATCTTATTTTAATAGGTTTAATAGAAAATAGATCCAATTTCTATATAATTTTTATCTACCAGCAGGAATCAAATTAACCACTCTGTGCTGTGAATTCTCCTTTGTCTGTACTGAAACTATTTTATATGTATAAGGTTTCCTAATGTTGTATACTGTCTATCCAAAACTAACTTATTCTGCTTATTGTTAGTAAAATGCATTTATTTTCCAGTCAGCATCAGTGATCATTCCTTGAGTAGGAGGGCAGTGTTGTTCAGATGTGTCTTAAGTTTCCATCTGAATAAATATGGAAAACAGAAAAATAAAAGAGTGACTGTAATCTGTCTCTAAAGGAAGTTTCATGAGACCACTAGAATCTGTTAAAAGTGTAAAGAAAGGAATAAAAAAGTGCTCCTAAAAATAAAGAAAGGCAGCAGCAAAGGGTTTCTCATCCTACCTCCCCCTCACTCAGAATATCCTGTAAGGTCTCACTGGTAAAGGAGTTTACAGGATCTGAATTCCTTTAAATTAGAAAATGAAGGCCCACATCTCATTACTCATTGCAGGAACTTGATTCCTCCCTATTTCAGCATTATGAGACACAACACTATTTCTTCCATTCCTTATGCATTCTTCATGTCTTCCTGCTGCTCTTGTGCAGTGTTGAGATGAGATTAGATATTTAAAAGTATTCTGGCACTATATTATTGTAAACCCATGAGGAAAACAGCAATTTTATTGCATCCTTGTGAGTGAGGATAAAAATGGTTTAGCTGTACATAATATCCTTCTATGCCTTACAACAAAAGTCTTTGGAAAAGGTCAAATCTTCAAACTGCAATCCACTACATGCACAGCAATACAGTCTATTATATGTTCTTGCCAACCAATCCATTGTAAATTAAGTTACATAAATATTTTTTTCACATTTGTTCAGCTAACAAGGACACCACTACTTTCAAAGCTAAGACAAGCACACTTAATGCGCTTCCTGTTCAGTTAAACCATTTTGTCAGTGCATTTAGATGTTTATAGATCGTGTGTCAGTTCAGTTTGGCTCTGTTGCTCTGTTACTTCTAGAAACCCAGTGTTACATTCCCCTTTTCCAGTTCCATGCCCATTCTAGTTGAAAGCAGCCCTGCAAGAAGGACTTGGGGGTGCTGGTGGGTGAGAGGCTGGACATGCCCCGGCCATGTGCTCTGGGAGTCCAGAAAGCCCCCGTGTGCTGGGCTGCACCCAAAGCAACTGAGAGTAGGATGAAATATTAGGAAGAAATTCTTTCTGTGAAGATGGTGAGGCCCTGGCACAGGTTGCACAGAGAAGCTGTGGCTGCCCCATCCCTGGAAGTGTTCAAGGCCAGGTTGGATGGAGCTCTGAGCAGCCTGGTCCAGTGGAAGGTGTCTTTGCCCATGGGAGAGGGGTTAGGACTGGATGATCTGCAGGGTCCCTTCCAACCCAGGCCATTCTGTGATTCTAATAGGTACAGTCATTTTTGACAATCTACAAGACAACTCTGTATGTACACACACACACATATATATATAGATATAGATATATATACATACACACCAGGCTCAGTGTGATGCTGTTGCCTAAACAGAGCATCTTAAACAACTTCAGATAAAAGTATTGCTCTCCTCCCCTCAAAACTACCTAAAACCTAGTAAGGGGTGTTGGTCAACAGGAGCTGAACATGAAGCCAGGTGATCAAAGTGTCCAGTGGCATCCTGGCTTTTATCAGCAGCTGTGTGGCAGCAGGACCAGGGCAGTGACTGTCCTCCTGTGCTGTGCACTGGTGAGGACACACCTCGAATCCTGTGTCCAGTTTTGGGCTCTCATGGCAAGAAAGACATTGAAGCGTGTCCAGAGCTGGGGAAGGGTCTGGAGTACAAGTCTGCTGAGGAGCAGCTGAGGGAGCTGGGTGGGGTTCAGTCTGGAGAAGAGGAGGCTCAAGGGGACCTTCTCACTCAGTACAACCCCCTGACAGGAGGGTGGAGCCACATGGGGATCAACGTCTTCTCTCAGGCAAGTAGGGACAGGACAACAAGGATATGGCCTCAAGATGCACCAGGGGAGATTCAGATTGAACATCATGTAGAATTTCTTAATGGAAAGTGTTGTCAAGTATTGGAACAGGCTTCCCAGCAAGGTGGCTCAAGAAATGACTGGACGTGGCACCTAGCGCTGTGGTTTAGTTGACAAGGTGGTGATCCATCAAATGTTGGACTCAATCTTTTAAGTCTTCTCCGCCTAAATTATTCTGTGATTACACAGTGATGCAGATGCTGCAATGATATACAACAGTTAAATAGTCTAAATCCAACACTTTTCACCTTTTTCACTAGAAGCCTTGTGCGTGAATAAATATGTCATCACAAAGAAGAAAGGGGAGAATGTATTTCAAGCTTTAAATATAAATGAATGCAACTATCAGCCAAGTGCCAGGGAACATGACTACTAGGACAATCTCTCCAAAAACAATTAAGTCTTTCACACATACTGTTCAAAAAGAGCAATGACAAAAACACATGATGAGTGAAAAACAGTACTCATAAGGTGACACTGGTAACTGGATGTGTTGCTTTAACTGATTTTTTTCTGCTCCCCTATGGTTTCCATGAAGGTCTGGACTAGAATGACTGAATCATAGGGAAAAGGAGATTTACTGAAGCCAAGTAAGAATGCCTCAAAAAACATGAGTTGTGTCCACATAAAAATTAAAGGGGAAAAGGGGGAAAAAAAAGGGTAAAAGGAAAAAAATGGAGGGGTGGGGGGAGGGAAGGAAAAGGAAACAAAAAAGGGGAAAACAAACGCTTCCAGAAAGGTAAGCATGAAAGCACAAGAGACGAAAAGTTTAAATTATATCCCTTACCTGAGAAGTCAAGACTACAGACAGAATCTGAACACGGGACCTTGGTAGAAAAGGAACATTCAGAAGAGACAAGGCTACAGCAGAAAAAAAAAGTTCTTGGAGATACATACAGTCTGGGAAGATCCTTATGTTACAATCTTATTATTCAGGCAACATGCCATTGGATGCCTCTGAAATAAAAGTTTTAAAAGAAGCTATTGAAGAAATAAGACATTAAATTGTCCCAAAGAGTTTGTCAGGACAAGACAGCATTCACTAGATATTCCTGGGAGAATTCACAAATGACATGGTGTGATGAGACACAAAACAGTAATTCATTCTCTTTTGTAATGGCCAATGTTATTGGTTGGCTTTTAGGACTCTATGACACTGTTTACTAAATAGTTTAAATATACATATCATGTTAAATATCTTGCACTACCCCTACTTAATTAATTAGAAAAATATTTTTTAAATACTTAAAACTAAAATATTACACAGTACTCCGACGCTGCACTGAATTTCAAACCTAATGTAGTACATGAAGTAATAGCCCAATATGGAGCAGAAGCAAAAGAGTGTGTCCTTCCCAGAACCTTGGAAAAGGTCCTTGGACAAGAGCCAGCTTGGAAACACAGTTCATGGTGATGAGATTTCACTAAATTACACTAATAACCACATGGTTACCACTAATAATAACCACTTTTATCTTACAGAGGTAGGAACTACTTCAATATTCCTCACTGCTTCTACTAGTATTTTTAGTTATGTTTGAATGTACCAGTTCTGGCTGAGACAGAATTAATTTTCTTCACATTGGCTTAGAAGAGGCTGTGTGTTGTATTTGTGCTGAAAACAGTGTTGACAACACAGGGATGTGTTTGTTGCTGCTGAGCAGCACTTGCTCAGAGTCAGGATTAAACAACAAAACCCTAGTGTCAGCCATAGAAAATAGAGCATACTTCAGTTTCATGCAATTTTGTTCTGTCGTGAGTGATTTAATTAAAAATAATTTAATGAATCCTGAAATATCGAACGGTTACTCACTGTCAGAGAACTATCAATAATCACACAGAAGTGGTCATAAAATTATCACAGGGAAAAAGTCAGAACAGGTGGTGTAGTCAAACCATGATAATCATAGTGGTAACATGTTTTTTCAAATATTGCTGTTTATACTTTGTTTTGTAGCAGCTGTTTTAACATCATCACGTAACTCACAATAAGGGCATTTACAAAAAGTGGTTAAGGAGTTCTCCTTAGGATTACTATTACCTTTCAATACCTACTGGGATACTGGAACAGGACTCCACAGGACTGCAGCATTCTAACAGCTGAAAAGTATTTACAGACCCATCAATCAGATGATTCCAAAGCAATATACTCTACTCAGCAGATTGTCTAATTTTTACTAATGTCAGTCAGTGGATCTCATCTAAGCTCTTGTTTAGAGAATCTGAAATTTAAAATGGATAAATTAAGTTATTTAAACTTTCGTAGGATGCTTTCACAGTAGTTTAAAATATTTTTAAGAGAAACTAAAATAACTCAGAATCAGTTTCTTTAAAAAATGAGATGATACACATTTTGTAATTTATCCCACTCAAATGGGAATTCTAAAGAGAAGCTGTCAATGCATGGGGGAGTTTCTAGAATGGTCATTCAGATTAGTTCTCCAAATTACAACTACTCTAAATCACTAACAGTATCAAAAAATCACTAAAACTTGAGAAAAGGTTGAGCTTTTCAACAAATCTCTCTTCAGTTTTTCATCTTAAGATTTAAAAAGTTATTGTGCAAAGATGATGCAAAATTTCATTATGATGTAATATTTGGAAATAAAACTCGGATTTTTAATGACTCTAAATTTTAGAATGAATACAAAAATGCTCAAATTAGCTTTTGATTTTTAAGTTTTATATTTTGTTATTAATTTTGGCAGCCTATTGCACAAGGGCATCAAACCACTTATTTCCAGACTTATGACTCATTTTTATTTCATTACTCGTATTACCAAATCTCACAAATAATTCTAAATTCACAACATTCACACTATATTTTCAAATCAAGTTTCATCTCCATATATTTAAATGCACTTAGAGATTTTTTCCACAAAATACTATGCCCAAGAATACTGTAATTATTAGTCATCCCTCAATTCAAAGATTTAGCTTAACACAATTTTTACCCTCTGTGCATGAAAAACTATGAAAAACCTACCCTTCTTTTAGCCCTTATTTCTCAAACATGCTGCTGATCACAAGTGTATGCTTCCTTGGAATCTGATGCATGATGATTTATGATTTAGCTTGTGTTTTCTTTCAAATGGCATTGAAGATTTGTGAATACAACACTATTTACAAGGTTTGCTTACTTTGGGCTTATTGACTGTAAACAATTCAAAATGAAGGAAAATGAGGGAGATGATGAGAGCCTCTTTCCACCACCCTGGTTCCACAACTATTTTTTTGTTCTGTAAAAAATAACCTTTATTTTTCAAATATATGTCATTAGGGCACACCAACACAATATATATACTTATATTGAGGGTCCTATTTCACTGAATGATACAACTAATACACTTTCTTCTGGCAAGAAAAATAGAAAAAGATTGTTTAGTGCAAGACTATATTCATACAGGAATTGCTGTTGGGTATGTTTAAGATGCCAATAGCTGTGTAATTTAAAAAATGTTGGATATGCAAATATATTGTGCATGTTTTTTTTATTATGCACATACTTCTACCTATAAATATTGATGCTATGCTAACTAAGAGGCAAAAAAGATTAACAGAGATAGAGTGGAAAGAATAAATATTTTAAATTAATTTTCTGATTAATGAATTAACTAACCTCTTATTGTATACCATGTGCTGGCCATTAGAGTTTAAATTCTCTGTCAAAACAAAACCACAGTGATGAACTGCTCTTGAAGCCAGTCTCTCTCAAACAAGAAGCGCCACTGAATGTAAACAAACTAAGACGAATTTCAGAAACCTACTGGACACTTTTATGGTCAGGTAAATTGCAGACTTCAGGAACAAAACGTACCCGTTGTGCCAAGTTTTCTGCCTGCAGAACGTCTTGCTGCATGGACAGAAATTGCATGGTACATCCTGACTTGAGTGAAGCAAACAGGAGTCAGCACCAACTGAACAGCCGAATAACAACCACTGGGTATCAGCCTCACTTCCACCAGCCTCCCCCCCCACCCCTACCCCATTCTTTCTTTTCTATTTCTGACCTATGAAGTCTGCAGTTTCTATGAAGATGAAAAGAAAGAGCCATTAAGAGCATCTTCTGGTATTGTCAGATGCATCAAAAGCGGCCCTTCATCTTTTGCTTCTCCCCTTCTCACCTTTTGCAATTTAATCTGTAGAGCAGAACAAAAGCAAGGGATCTTTTTCTTAACACCTTTATGTCCACCAATAACAAACAGCTTCCCAGCTGCATTTTTTGGAATGACATCAGGGTTCTATGCCTTTGTTAGTCTCCAAGGATGCAGTGCAGACCAAAGGCTTGAATACTTTCAAGACTTCAGGCATTGCACACACATTACAATACTCAGCTTCATGAATGAAAGGTGCTATAATACAACTAAATAAAGCCCATAACTTGACTCTGCAATTATCTGTTCTGGTTTTAAATCTTTTCACAGTCTGAGAATACATGGGGTCAAATTGCATTTAACTCAGGATTGCACAAGCAACTGGCACCTATTACAGTATTTGTTCAGGGAATTTGATACAAATGTTTTCTTTCATGAAAACTATTTTTTATTGCTACTGTTATTTTTGATAAAGGTTAGTGAGCTGAAGGGAAAATGGAAAATAACTTTTATGTCTTCCTATGCAGGCAGCTTGTGTACTTACTATGTACTTCTAGACTCTGATCAACAGAGTACGAATGAAAGCTTAAACAGCCAAGGACCGCCCTGACATCTCCACTCTCTCTAACAATGTGTTATGATATGCAAGACCATTTCCTCAAGACACCAGAAGGAGCTGCTAGGCAGAACTACCATATCATCTCAACACCAACTTTAACACAGAAAGTTGAAAAATGCATTCATGTGAGCATTCTCTGAAGAGAAAGTAGGCTCCTTTGAAATGCAGATTTCATTTCTAATTATCATCATTAATTTTTTTTAAAGGGTCTAGGGGGAGGGTATACCACTGTTATTAAAGACATTTTTCCTTACAAATCACAGCCTAGTTTCAATTGAAAGTGACCTCTGGAGGTCATTTTATCCAGCTTCCATGCTATAACAGGGCCACCTACAGCCAGTTGCCCAGGAACTTCATGTATTTGCTTTTTTTTTTTCTTTGAAATGAGGAGTTCTTACATAATAGCATGTATTTTTCCCCCTTTATTGTCACAAGGCAAGGAGCTGTATTAGACCCTCTTAAGAAATAATCAACTGCCTGGCCTTAAAAATAAGTATTACAGTCTCCTAGGGTTGCATGGGAAACTGCAAAACTGACAGACCACAAACTTTCACCAATTAGTTTATTCCATCAAATTCAGTAACTACCATAATAACAAAATTCAAAGAATGTTCTTTGTAAAATCAGTACTTTCTATAGCCTCCCCTCTGCTAAAACCAAATCAAGAGTAAATTTCTTGCATTAGATTTACCACGCTTCAAGCAACATATCTTAGTTGCACATTTCCAACTGGCTTGGCCAGTAAAAAAACCTCTGCCTAGGCAGGCATTCAGGTTATGAAATCCTGTGTTTGTAACCTAAAACCAGGTAATGCTCAGCTTGTCACTAAGCACTGAAGAAGTAAATTAATCTTTATCTCCAATCACAAAATTTCTTCAAGAACTCAAATGATATCATTTGGCATGCAAAGATAAAGTTTGGTTTCCTTCAAGAGACCAGAAAAGACAAAGAAATACAAAACTGCCGATGAAGTTAAGGTGATTCTATTTTGTACTCATCTCTTTGTTTAGATCGTACCAAATGCTTAGGTATACTGAATCTTCCAGTTCACGTGTATTTCTGAATAGATGTTTTGATAGACTTAAGATCAGTCACACACTGTTTGTAATGACAGACACTTCAGTATGACCACATTTTCAGCTAAGTAAGTTTATCATCTTCACTGCCCTGTGAGTTCTCACATGAATTTTCTATCCTTCAGGAAACTCCAGTCATGAGATAACTCAAACTGAAATAATAGCATTCTACTGCAAATTAGTCTAAATACCAAAATTAAAATCTAAGCCTGCTACAGTGTATATTAAAAAAAAAAAAAAAAAAAAGACTTTCAGATAAACACATTTATATTCATTGAACTTTTCTCTAATTTCAGAAAAAGACAAGAGGCAACTTAATGAACAGGAAGTTCCACCTGAATGTGAGAAAGAACTTCTTCACTGTGCAGTGACCACACACCAGTACCACATGTAATCCTGTGCCATGTGCTCTGGGATGACCTTGCTTGAGCAGGGAGGTGGGACCAGATGACCCACTACAGTCCCTTCCAACCTGACCCCCTCTGTGATTCTATGATATCTTTCTCCATTTTTTTCTAAGATTTTACATGCATTTTTTATTTATTTTATTTATTTGGGGGGTGTTGTTTGGTTTTTTGTTGTCTGGTGTTTTCATTTTTTAATGGTAGACAGCTTCACATCTATAAGAGAAGTCCCAAAATCCCTTCAACATTATTATTATTTTTTAAAATAGCTACTCGCACATGAAAACTCACTGCTGTGAAACATCCCTTGAAACAGGATTTTTGGCATTGAAATTAAAGAAGTTGCAAATCTTAACGTGAACAAGTAATCCAAAATTTTCAAAAGTCAGGTTGACATTTTTTCCTTATTATTACAATTATACATTAAATGTGTAAACTTTTGAAAATGCCTGAAGCTATTGCAGTGATAAACGAGGACCATATCTTTCATACTAACTGTCAGCAAGCCTTTCAGATATAAAATGAAATAACTGCCGATCGCTCCTTGGCTCTCCAGTCAAGGAATCAGCTGATGGGTGGGAATGAGGGAGCCTCAGTTGGTGAGATACTGCTGCTGGTGCACCACTGTGGTAGTGATTGTAGCGAGTGTGATCACTGTGGAGTGTGGTAGTGACTAATGTAGTGACAAAGTTGTTCTTCAAACCTCAACAGCCCCTCAAGAGAAGGGTTCTTTGAGAGACCAGGCAAGGTAGGCAGCTTCTTAATTTCCTCTATCTCCAAAGCAGCAAAAAAAACCCAAACCAATGATGCCTTTTTAGGACCTTGACACACTCTCTCCTGAGGTAGTCTCTGGCAAGGATACACAGTCTCTGGGCCAGTCACAATAGGATGTTTCAGCCATTCATTTATGGTCAGGCTGATTTTAATCTCCAGCAGAGTCTGCTGTTGGGATCCCCATCGCTCCAGAAATACAGTTGGGTTCTGCCCCTGCACAGCTTGATGGCACTAGGGTTCACTGTGCATCAGTATTGACTAGAGCCTTATACTCCTGTGAGTCCAACATTCCAGGCCATGGGATCCACACAGTCCAGTAAATCTGGCTGTCCCTCTCCTCCACCAGGCAGGGCCCCTCTAATACTGATCTCACAGGATTCTTCACTTATTTCTTGTAAAAGTGGATTAAAACTTCTTTCCATAGAATCAGAAGTAAAATCAGCCTTTCCACACTGCCTGAGAAACTGACCACTGGAGCAGGAACTTTCCACAAAGATCCTAGGCTTGCTTTTGTTATTCCCTGTAATTCATGTACTTCTGCCTCTAGGGTTGAGGTAGGCTTTCCATCTCAGTTCCTCACATCCTGTCAGTGGTCCCACAAGTATAAACCACAGGGTGCCCTGTGGCAGTACCTCCTGTATCATCTTTTGAGGCGAAGGACACCTGCAGTCAATCACTGAGGTAGGAGCCCATACAGGTGGGGAGCTGGACATATTTCCTCTGAATTGCTGGAACTCACAGGACAGTTTATCACACAGTTTCTCCACAGTTGAGATGAGGGAAGAAGAAATACTATCATACATTTCATATTCCTCAGGTTGGTGAACGGCTTCATCCACTGTTGCTGCCGCACTGTCTTTCCAGACTAACGTAGCCGGTGGGTTGGTGTGTGACAGCGGGGCACTCCATACAAATTTCTGCCACATGGATCAAATGCATTGGACTTCATCTGGATCTGTGGCTGTGTGTTGTTCATAATAAGTCATCTCTCACAGGGCTAATTCCCCTAGTTACTGGATACCTTTCTCTGTGCAGTCCATTTTCCCGGGCAACACATAATGTCTTCCTTGGAGGGAAACCTTTCCCTCATGATTGATAGGATGACCTCCAGAGGTTAAGGACTTGGGTCACTTCTCCAATTACTTTGTCAGTGCCTGCTTCCCTAGAAAGTGATCCCAGCTGTTTGTCTTCTCTACCATCTAATTCCAAACTGCTAGCCCAAATATCTAAGCATCAGAGCAGCCAGGTGATAACGTGTTCACTGGGATGATAGCTGAAATCTTTCTGTACATCCCTCAGCTCATCCAAGAACAGGGAGTGGCGTTAAGGCCTTGTTCTGTTTTTTCCTCCTGTTCCTTCTTTGCCCTCCTTGTTCTCCATTACTAAACAAGATGATGGTTTTTTTCGCATTGCCGGTTGTTTACAGGGACAATGACAGCAGAACATGCTGGCTCTGTGGCTCAGCTCCAGGGACTGTCACTGGGGTTGGAGTAGCTACAGGGCCTGTTGTCCTGCTACCAGCTCCAGAGACCATCTCTTCCCTTGGAGGGTACTGAGTAGCACTGAGCAAGGCTCAGCAGGCCTGGGCCAGACCCCAGCACATTGCAGAGATTTGCATGCATATCTGAAATTACCCGAACCTTTTTTTCCAAATATTTTTCTAGTTATTCCAAATTCTGGGCTTATTCAAGTAGTTATTCCAACACACTGGAAGCACCCGCTGTCCTAGTACTTCCCCATACTATCCCACAGACCCTGCTACTCATAAATATCCAGCCTCAGGGCAGATCTCTGGCTGATGTTTTTAATTAGTTCTTTAACCTTAAGAAAAAAAACAGAACCGAGTGCAGCAATGTGCTAGTTCCTAGCAAAAGGACCAGGTTTGTTTCAAGGATATTAAAAAATCTTTAAAATTCTCAAAAGCTGCTTTAATCAGACTGGAGGCAAAAAGGGACATATCTCCCCCACAGGCTGACTCTCCAAGGAGAAAAGGAAAAAGGTGTTATTATTAATAGCTCCCAATAGGTGACTCCTTGTATACTGAATACATGTACCAGAGTAGTTTCATGCCCAGCAATGCTATCATATCATCAGCCCTTCACGTCACTGTTTTCTACTACAAAGTAGAAAAATTATAACCCTTAGCTCAGGCCCTATGGAAGATAAACATCGCCACAGGGAACACAAAGAGCAAGTATTAACCCTGAGAACAAGCACAAATCTGATAGCAAATAAATCAACGTTGTGACCAGAAACTACTAAACCTACACAAAGAATGGTTACAACAAATTTATTCTAACATGCTCTGGTCAGATCTGTCATTATCTCAACCCTTTGATCCCCATATTGGGGGCCAAAAAGGACTGTCATGGTTTAACCCCAGTCAACAATGACATACCCTGCAGTCACTCACACACCTTCACCTCCACCCCACCAGTGGAACGGGGTGGAGAACAAGGAAAACAAAACTAAAAGTCATGGGTGCATATAAAATCCGTTTAGTAATTGAAACAAAGTAAAATATCATCATAAAAATAACAGTAATAATGATAGCAATAAAAGGGAGAGAGAGAGAGAGAAAAAACCCAACAAAGACAAGCAATGCACAGCAAAATTGCTCACCACCCACTGACCAATGCCCAGCCTCTCCCCAGGTAACTCCCGCATTTGACATGTGAGTGTGATATTCTGTGGTATGGAATATCCCTTTGGACAGTTCAGGTCAGGTGAATAGGCCATGTTCCCTCCAAGCTTTTTGTACACTTCCTCCCTAGCAGAGCATCAAAGATGGAAAATCCTTGATTTAGGGTAAGCACTATTTAGCAACAAACAAAACAATCAGTGTGTTATCAACCTCATTCTCACACTGAATCCAAAACACAGCACTGTACCAGCTACAAAGAAAAAAATAACTCTATACCAGCCAAAACCAGGACACCTCATAATGTTTAAATTAATTTGTTTTTGTTTAATCTCAGTAATAAATATTTAATCAATCACATAATCTCTGTGAGAAAAAACGCAGAATACATCAGAATATGGACTGAGGTAGGCTGAAAAATCTTCAAAGATAAGGCTTGCATAGGTTTGATTGTTTGACAGTACAGGATCAGCCCTGGCAACAAGGAAAGTCGGAACAAGTTCTGTTTGGGAGGGACTTGGACTGGCCATACCTGAGCAATGAACAAGTAGTGCCAGAAAAGCAGGACTGATGGGTCCCTGAGGGACTCCTCCTGTGAGTGACACTTACCTACATCCTGACCAGGCCCACGGACTCGCTTTCCTGGGATTAGTATCCTTGACACGGCAGAGATTGCTGAGGCTCATCTATTTCCAAGGCCACTTCTCTTTGATAATTATTCACATGGGGACCTCTGACATCAATAGGGGAGACCCTGAGGTGACTACAAGCCCTGAACACTTGAGTAAAGACCTTGGGGACCCAGACAGGGCTCCCATTCATCCCACGGCCAAGGAAAATATCTTAGTAAGGAGCAAAAGTTTCCTGCAGATGAACGAACCCCAAGATCCAACCAAATACAGGAAAATCCTCTACATTTGCAAACAGGTCTTCTCGTAATGTCAACCAATAGGGGTTTCAGTTCACCAGTAGGTAAGTTCCCTAGAAAATTGTCTAACTTTATTCAATATTTAAAATTTTCTAATCAACTTCCCAGATGAATGGAGCTAAATACTAAAGATAGATTAGTCTGTCACATTCAAAAAAATGACAGATTCAAACGTTTGACCAAGGGGAAAAGAGAGAAGATGACAGTAGCTAGGAATTAGAATACAAATAGAATTAGGATATTCCATTTCAAACTGCTTTGCATGTTCTTATACTCATTTCTAATCAAGTGCTGCTTCTTTAATAATGCCAATTGTGCAAATTCACTTTGCACCGTCTGCATTTTCTACTTTTATTTAGAAAAAAGCAATTCTTTTCATTTGCGTGATCCTTTTAATGTGCTAATTATAAATATAAAAATTCAAATTCAATAGACAAAGTAAAGATGGTTAATCTCAAGTTATAGAGACCTTAATTTCATTTTTTATAAAAAAATTATTGAAAATATTTTGTAACACTGGACATGCAGTAGTACATTGATTTAGATGAAATCAAAAAAGCTTGTTATAATTACCATTTTAAGTGTGATAAATAGAAGTCAAGTTATCAAAAGTAAAATGTTCTCTGCATCAGACAAATTTAAAAAATATACTTACTGTTCAGTCAGTCAGCAAATCTGATCCTGCTGAGAGCATGCACAAAGGTTAAAGTGACATTTTATTACCTAAGTCTTATATCCATATTTTGAGACAGCTCCTCACAGAAGAAAATAAAAGAGAAAAGCCTTTTACATACATTTTAAGATCACATTATTACAATTGATGTTCTACAGCAATGCAAAAAAAAGAAAAAAGATTTATTGATGAATATACTTCTTCAATTTCATGTGTCAGCATTAGGTGGGGTGAGAATTTGTAGCTCATCTCAAAGATTTATTCTGAAACTACTGTCAAAAGTTAAGTCTAGACCGAATGCAACTTTTATTTCTTTTGACATTTGCTTGATACACAAAATCACATTTCAGGAACAGTCAATCCAAGGACCATATTTCTGTCACTGAAATCACATCTTTTGATAGAACTTCACTTTTTTTGCTGAGAAAGTATCCAAGAAAAAAGTAAATGATTTGCTATGGCTCTGTGAATGCCATGCAAGTCTTCTGCTGATTTCATCACCAAGTTTTTAATTTGGAAAGAGCTAAACTAAAAGTTCAGCATACCTGTGAATACATCGTTCACATAAGAAAAAAACCCCAGCAAACAGAATCCTTAAGGGACCATAGAATATTTTTTACGTTTTAATCTCTGCGGAGTAACAGGATCCAAAAGAAAAGCTGTAACATTCCAATCATAAAAAGTTCTACAAAAAGATTGTATAAATTTTAGAACTAAATACTTGCTCTGGACAAATGGAAAAAACCTTACGGTGTGTAAATTATCTTGGGTATTAAAAATTTCCTAAGTTTATTTTCATTCACGTTTGTCTCAGCTACAACATGTAGCCCAGCATAAACCACTGGGATGTTGCTCTATTAGCTAATTACAATAAAGAAACAATAACATTAAAAGGTTTGGAGGCCTATTAATTTATAGAAGGAGAGTAAACTTGCCATATTTGGGCCTCCTACTGCATTGAGAGATGGAATGTAAGGCTGTCTCTAGAGCAGCACATCGAGCAAAACAGGCAAGGAACTCCGCTGGCAGATACTTCTCCGTCCCACTGAAGGACAAAAAATAAATGCAAAGAAAAAGAAGCAAGACTACTCCGGGTCATCCCATCAGTGGGGGGGGGGAACCAACCAAAACAAAGCAAGTGGAGATTTCCCAATGACACAGCATTGGATTTCATATTTCAGCAATGTAAGAAACTTTTTTTTCCATGCTTTTTTGCATTTATTTTTTTTCATGTTTTTATTAAATACTGTAAAAGTATAGATAGAGGATACTCTAGAGCCCAGAATTTAAAGGAAAGCAATAAGGAATATTCTTAAACAAATCACTACTTTCAGTTTTAGGATTTAAGAACTTCTAATAGTTTCTCATTAGACTGTTGCTCTGCTTAGTGTTCAATACCATCTACCATACAGGCTCCCTCCTTTCCAGATCCTTCTCCAGTCACTGAATAACAAATATACATGTATATTTTTTTTTTAAATCCCCAATTAAGCCTCATAAGCAGGTTGAGGGAGGGGATTCTGCCCCTCTGCCCCCTCTGCTGAGACCCCACCTGCAGTGCTGCATCCAGCCCTGGGCTCCCAGCACAGCAAGGACAGGGACCTGCTGGAGCCAGCCCAGAGGAGAACAAGGTGATCACGGGGATGGAGCAGCTCTGCTGTGAGGAAAGGCTGAGAGAACTGGGATTGCTCAGCCTGGAAAAGAGAAGGCTTTGGGGTGACCTAATTGTGGCCTTTCAGTACCGGAAGGGAGCCCACAGGAAAGATGGAGAGAGACTATTTAGAAGCGCCTGGAGTGACAGGACAAGGGGCAATGGCTTCAAACTGACAGAGAGTAGGTTTAGATTAGATAGTAGGAAAAAATTCTTTACTGTGAGCATGGTGAGGCCCTGGCACAGGTTGCCCAGAGGAGCTGTGGCTGCCCCATCCCTGGAAGCGTTCAAAGCCAGGCTGGATGGGGCTCTGAGTAACCTGGTCTATTGGTGTCCCTGCCCATGGCAGGGGGTTGGAACAAGATGATCTTTCAGGTCCCTTCCAACCCAAACCATGCTGGGATTCTGTGATTTTCTTACAGACACTTCAGTCAAAGTGTTCCTAATACATGCTGCTGCTCAACACTTCATTTTCAGTAAGATGATGGTCACTTAATATAATTTCCTAATAACACCTTCATTTAGCAGCTCTCTTTTCACACTAGAACTTTTAGATGTGTGTTCTCTTATGCCTCTATTCCCTACTGACATTTATTCGATCTCAAGTTCTTTGTCAACCAGATGACATTTTAGAATTCACAGCTGGATTTTCTCCATCCGAAAGTCACACAGAACCAAACTTAATATTTGATAATGTCCCTGAGGCTGGGAGTAAGAAGGCATGTTTCTCTCTTTTCCCTGAAATGATATCACTAACAAAATCACCAAATACAAGCTGCTGTTTAATTGTGGTCAGATTAGGTGAGAAACGGTAGAAGAATAACATGTAGGGAAGCTGTTCTACCACTGCAGATGCTTCCTAGATAAGAAAACAAGGACCTTTCCAAGTTACCTGAATTCTTGTAGGAAATGGCTGATGTGTCACAGTTGTAAACAGAAGTTTAAACAACAAAGAGAAGTGGTTTCCTGACCCATATGAAGATGACAAAGTAAAAATCTGTTTTCCTTCCTTGTGAAGATAAACTCTCTTATTAAATGGGTTGGCCTTAAAACCTGTGTGGCTTGTTTGATTTATTGAATTCTGTCTGAGAAACTGAAAATCTGAAGTCTTGGAAATTGCTTTTATCTTGGGTACCATTACAGAGTTCACCTTAATAAATAAAAACATTTAAGAGTTATGTAAATCTCTGTGTGTATGGCCATCCACCCCAAACCTGAAAGAATGTTTTACAATGAAACAAGAACTGTATAAATGCAGTACAGTGATGCATGTCTTTTTCTCAGTCCCTCTCCTGATTATTTCTGCTCAGACATATACATATTCAGTTTTATATAATTAAAAATACATTGACAAAGAATCAACACTGCAAGTCCTAGCAGCTCTACAGACACAACTGGTAGTATCCATATGTAGAATCTTGGAACTGAACATTTTTAAAAAATTATTATTACTACAGTTTATGATAAAAATCAGTGGTATGCAAAGGTCTCATTTTGAAAGAAAATTTATTTAACCCTGGGGATTTGAGTACATTCCAGGTAGAGATTTTTTTTTTTTTTCCTTTCTATACATCTAAACCTCATATTTGTGACATACTACAAAATTATTTTCTGTGCTGAAAAGGCTTCTGTTGAGTCTAGAAATATCTTTTAGCTATATTCTCTAAAATCTATCCAGAGATATAAAAATACCACCATACTTTGTACTCTCAGACCTTTTTTCATTATTTCCTCTTTGACTATTTTTTCCATTATTGTGACTGAAAAAGATTAAAAAATTTTGAGTACATTAAAGAAAGATCTTATTCAAATACTGAACTGACTGCTTCTTGTTTCCAAACTAGAAATGGGTCTATAGATATTTTTCATCCTCAAACTGATCATGCAAACAGACTGTAAGTTTAATGACTTCCTGCTATTGGGAAGGATAAGAATTCTTCTTTCTCTGCATGCAGGGAAAATTTAGAGAGAGCTAGAACTCAGAAATTTAGCTTTTTCGCCAATTGAACAAGAGTATAACTACCTCAGTTTGATCACAGATGTATAAAGTAGCATATGCTTTACTTACTGGATGTAGGTGTGATCGTATCATGATAGAAGTCCTTCTAAACGTTACAGTATGTGCACACAATAGTCTTCAGATGATCCCAGTATCACACTTTTAAATGACTCATGTTGGAATCAAAGATCCAAAAATCAAATTATTCCATTTCTAAAACCTTCATGTCACTATAATGTAGAACTCTATTGTATGTATCTTAAAACAAAATAAAACTCAAACAAAACCCCCCAAACCTACACCACATACACCACAAGACTATGCAGAATTTTAGTTGGTGATAAAATGGTGGACACTGAGCTGCAGCTTTAATTATAAGTTGTTCTTAGTTCTATCACATCACGAGTATGACTACAATTTGTACACAGAAGCAAAAGGAACAAAGTCAAACAGCAGCTTTACATACGTGAGCAATACAGAGAGGATTTAATGATGAACATGGCACACAAATATTACTCTAAGGACTTCAGTGTAATCCCCAGAATATCCATTTAAATTGAGAAGTTGCACGTCACTGACTCTTGTTAAAAAAGCAACAGCTTCTAACTTTTCCAGAAATGCATAGTGGCTTAGGCAGTCGAAATTTCAGTCTTATTAAGGGTACACATTTACTTCTCTAAAATAGGGCAGCTGCTAAATTTCAACACTGGATATATTCTTAATGAATTCTGACAGAAGTTTATACACCTTTTTAAGAATATAAAATTAGGAACAAAACCCCCAGTGCTTCACATTAATAGTGGTGTTAGTACAGGGAGTAAAGAAAACTTGGTTTCAACTCAAAGCACCCAAGTGCCAGCACTATATTGAGACGCACCATGAAATACACTTGGACGAACTCCAAGACTGAGAACCACCAGAAAAGCAATTGAGTGTTTAAGAGTCCATCTGTCTTTCTGACATAGTATGGATTCAGTCCCCCCAGATGAAAATGTCCTGGCAACCTCAGCAATAAACCAGCAGTCCTAGTTTTACTCTGTCAGTAAATAAATGGAAATGTAACGTTTTACCTCATTGTCCTGTTTTGACTTAGATGCCAGAGAAAGATATGAAAAATGCAATATATTTTTTAATTGGTGCTATATAACCATAATTATCCTGAAAACATTATATTTATTCATAAAGATTTTGCTCTCTAAAAAATTATTAAATACTGGGATATATACAAAGACTGCCAGACAGGATATGCTATGCTAAGAAATACAATAGAAAAAAAATGGGAGTTGGTTCCTGCACTTATATTTTGCACGTTTCCTTTATTAGCACCAGCCTATGAATCAGCCTTAATTACTGCATAAGTAGAATTAATTCCTTAAATATCAATAGGGATGTAGTGATATCTTATAACTCCTAAACCATATGATATACCACCCTAACATATCTTGAACAAAATTTGATTATACAGCTCTTTTGGAGGTAGTAGCAAGTGCATAGGTAAAGATATATAAACCTTATAAATACTCAGCTGTTTGGATTTTTTCCGTTTCTTCAATATTTAAATGAATGGGATTATGGAGAAATAAAATTCCATGTCACATCATCAGAAATTTATTAAAGGTCATTCTAAGCAGACCTCTAAAGAGTATCCATATGTTCACAACCTATTTAGAACATCTAAATAAACATTTTTAGGGCTTAGAAGTCAGTTTATAGAATAAGTTCCATTACCAATTCAGTTGAGTGCAAATTCTCTGTACAGGAGAAGCAAGAATATGACTTCAGGCAATACAGTTGTTTGATTATATTTGTTTTTCTTACCCTAAAAAATTCCTTGCTTTCAAAGCCTGCCCCTTTTTCACAGATTAGTTCAGATTAAAATAGTTGAAGGGGAAAATAAAAATAATTTTAAAATAAGGTACTTCAAGAAAAAAAAAAAAATCACTAAAAAAAGACTTTGCAAAAGTCACATTCACTCTAAACAGTAACAAAATTGCTAAGAAAAGAGCATGGAATTCAGTGCAATTTATGGCAGATATTAGAGTCAAAAGAGAAAGAAGTGGCCAAAAGGATTAAAGTACACATCTACTGAAGTATTACATAACGAGGTTCCCAAGCCAGTTCCAGAAGGGTTATTTTTTTTTTCTTTTCATGTTTCATAAGTACTTCACAAGCTCTCAAATGCACACTATTTGAAGGGTTTGCATCTATGGTAAAGAAAGGAATTTAAATACTCTTTATTCAACTATTCCAGATGTCATAACAACTGATAGAATGTACTTCTAGTCAATTTTTAAGAAGGAATGAGTTATAAGTACTAGAGAATATGTATTTGTTTGTTACCTTTTTTTTTTTTCAAGTATTAACCTAATAATTGTTCGGCTTACATTAAAAAAAAATTTCAAATATCTCACTGAGTCTATTATTGAGTGTACTTTGATGACTGTCCTTTCAAAATCTCCTTGGTTTTCTTTCTTCAACATAGCAAGCAGCAAAATCAAATCTAAAGAAGTCTTGGTATCTCTCAGTACTGTGAATTCACACACCTACGAACACCCTACCAACCGCTCCCCAAAACACCAACCAAACAAAATCTGCACACCCAACAATGCCACACAACACTGATTCTGCCAAAACAAACTGTACCAAGCCACAAATGTGGCTCAAGATAGGCAGCCACAGGCTTCCTATAAGAAATCACAGAACATGTTGGAAGGGACCCCCAAGGACCACTGAGTCCAACTCCTGGCCCTGCACAGGACACTTCAACAATCCAACCCTGTCCCTGAGAGCGTTGTCCAAATGCTCCTAGAGCTCTGGCAGCCTTGGGGCTGTGATCACTCGCTAGGGAGCCTGCTCCAGTGCCTGACCACTCTCTGGGGGAAGAACATGTTCCTGTTACCCAAGTCCTTGCAGCTGAGCATCTCCTGACAGCTCCCACCAAATGCAGCCTGTGCCCATCAGGCCAAGCTGCAACTCCTGGCAGACACCAAAGCCCAGCCTAATCAACAGGGTGAGCTGCCCACTCAGAAATGGATGTTCTGGTTATCACCTTGTCCCATTCCTCTAAAATACCTCAAGGATGTAACCCTCCTTTCAAGCTCATTTGTTCAGGCCATCCTGAATGACTTTCGTCTCCCTGAAATCTGGACATCACCTATGTCAGCTAAAACACTTACCAAAACATTAGTGTTTGCTGTACACACCGAAGGCTTACAGTCTAAACTGCACCCTTTGTGTCTGCTTAAAGAAATGCTAATGGGGATAAAATTTCCAAGAGTGCCTAAACTGGCTCAGATCTCATCAGGCAGGGGCTTGACATCCTGTTTTCCCCAACAGGAAGTTCCCACTTCCCTGGTCCTGGGTCTTTATTCCTGCTAATGCACAGCAAGAGAGAAGGAGGCTTTACTGGGCTATGTCCCTTCACCCCAAGGTGAGGGACAAGAGCAAAGAGCAATGGGAGAAGCTTTCTTGGCTTTCCCAGAAGGACAACAAAAGTCATCAAACCTTCAAATGTTATAATCTTCTGAGAGAAAATCAGCAGCTTGTGGTCTGAATCTCTGAAGCAGCATGAAGACATCTTAGCACATGGTTTGAACCCGAAATTTCAAGATACAGCTCTGTAAGGCAAATCAGACCTTCCCCCAAACTTCAATGTTTCTCATTTCATCAATATTATAAGATTGAAAAAGCTAAAAGCAGTGATAGCTTTCTATAATAATAAAAAAATTGCAATCAGTAAAGCAGGAAATTCTTCACTGCTTAAATTTCACTTTCTTTAATCATAGTTTTTTCATATTAGTTACCCTGCAGCTTATACTACCTGGTCTCATCAGAACTGGTCAGCTCAACATCTGCAGGCTGAAATATACTACAAAATAAACCAAGAAAGAAGATTAAATGAGCATCTACTCTCCTTTTTAGGTGAATTTCAGTTTTATAGCTCTTAAGTAATACCTTGAAATTTGTTATTAAATTCAGAAATATATTTTCAGCCTTTAAACTCCTTGATGGATCAAAGAAAAATGGAATCCTTTTTCCACACAAAAGCTCAATACACAAAGAAAAAAAAACCTTAATAGAAACTTCGCCTCAGCCAATTTTATTAGATTAATGCAGTATGACAAATCAATGTAATATTCCAATATTTATGGCTTATAAGAGAGATTGGTTGTTCAGCTATGTAAATATAATTTGCTTGGTTGAGATTCTTTTCCCTTCCCCTTCCTTCCCTGAATTCATATTTTATGCACCTCAAATAACAGAAAAGCAAGGTGAGCACAACCTTTTTAAGACTTTTTAAGACTTTTAAGACTCAATGCACAGAAGCGATGCATTAACTCCTTGTGTCCCTTGTTTTTTCTATTCAGTGCTTATAGATAACAATTTCTGTGGCCCATTAATCCTAACAGGATGTTAGCAAAGATAAATTCTGTAGCTCTCACCTGAAAGGATTATATGAGCAGTATTTTAACTATAAAAAAGACCTCACAAACATACAGACACACATCAAGTAAAGATCTGAGAACAGAGCATGGATTTTGCCACAAAGCCACAAACTTCCTTTCATTTGGTGTCAGTCTATTCTTTGCTTTTTAATTTTCCTCTTAGAAAACTCAGCCAAAGAAAAAAAGCAACCAAAACCAAACGAGGTTTTAGCTTTTCCACAGGAGGTTCTCAAGCTTTAAGTTTTTTACAGTTGTGTTTAAACCACTAAAGAACTCATCATAAGCCAGTATATGTTGTAAATGGTTATATCAAAATAATTACACTGTTCAACAAAGTAACATGTTAAATTTAAACTCAGCAATAAAATGGCTAACTTTTCTTTTTCAAAGGAACCCAGAGGTCTATTTCAAAAAAACAAACCATAAATATAAAAAGATGGCGTATTTGATTCAAAGTTTGTTAATGTAACAGATGTCAAATCACACTACATATAAACAAATATATTTAGAAGCTTTAAATCAAAACCACATGATGTATTACAAGTTGTCTGCTGTTAACTGGCTCTTACCAAACTGTTTTGACATTATGACTTATTTTTTAGTTAGGGAGGGGAAAAAAAAAAAAAAAAAATCAAAGTAAATCTTATGATCATTGTCGTTTCAGGCTAGAGTAAAACTAAACCCATTTTTGCTAGTTTTTTTTTTTACCCCAAATCTTAATGTTTTCCATAGAAAAAAAGACATAACCACTGCCTTAAAAATCTCCCCTGAAGTTAAAGCATCTTTCAAACAAGATCTAAGCTGGTCAAAGCACTTTACACCGTACAGGCATGCTGTAGCTTCCTTACATTATAGAAATTTTTTGAAAATACACAATAATCTCTAATTTCCTTTCCAACTGAACCATCAGAATCCCTCTGGGATACTCTTGAAATGTAAGATGGAAATGTAAATGTGTAACTTATTCGTAAAACAAAAAAGACCACTTGGTTGTGGATAAACAAGTAATTATGTTTTTCTGTAAAAATCTTAATCATACATAGGATTTTTTTTAAAATCATATGGAATTGTTTGCATAGTGCTTCAAATGTAAACCTTGTTTGGACAACTGTGATATTAAAATCTATTTTTAAGAATTTACCTCAAGACTTTTCATAAGATACTGTTGATACTGCACTTATTGTTCTGAAAATGTTTCCTTTCTTCACTGAGGAAAACTGGCAATTCAGCACTTCAGCAAAGAGCATTTCTTTGCAACAGACTACAAAAACATGCTCCAAGAAAACACATTATGCAAACGCTGCACAGCCTAATCCATATTTTATAACTACCAGAATAAGCAGAATATATATGCTAAACACTCTTGCATGTTGGCTTCCCCCATCAAAATACCTGCATTGTTCTTCTTAAGGGAAGCAATGCAGACATTAATACAATTGTGCCAACAGAACTCATGGCAATCAACTTGCATTCTGAAGGCATGGGATGCGTATCAGAGATCCAATTACATACAAGACACCACATTCAGCTATAAAATATTTCATGCATATTTACAGGGTTTTTTAAGCAATAAATGACTCATCTGATTTAACTAGCTTTGATGTTATGTTTCTGTTAAATTAAAAAATGCTCCAGCTCTGCTTGTTACTCCCTTGCTAGCTAAGACATGCTGCCACCAGGTGGAGATAATTTAATAAGAAATCTATTTATGTACAGAGACAGTGGGAGGAACTTCATAATATAAAATTGTTACTGTAAATTAACCAACGAAGGAAAAAAAAAGTCCCTGAATTAACTACTTAACTGGGACATGTGCTTTGTATCTACCACTAACATTAACATATAGAGAGGCCAAAACTTGATAAAAAATATTCTGAAAAATCCTCACAGATTTGGTCTTAGAAATTCATACAGAAATTCATCATAAAGGCTCAGCAGCAGTCATTCAACCAGAGAACCAGTTCAAATACGAGCCTGCAGCATTACACTTTCACCAGTGTGTGTATGCGAGTAACTTCTTAACACAAACAAAAGACAAAGTAATTTGAGGCAACTGGGTCAGAAGATCAGTTACACAGAACTGCTGCTTCTTGAATATATCCAACAGATACCAGACAAATGTAAGTTTTAAGTGACAGCAGTAAAAAACATGATTGTTGAAGACAATACATGGCTGCTGTCTTCACAGAGACGGATTATGGGAGCAGCACATTATTTCCTTTAGGGTCTGTCATGCCACTTGCACTGTGTTCCTTCACAATGAAATGTGTATTTTAAGGGAAATACAAACAGCTTTAGAAAACAGATGTAAGCAAATACAACATTTGGATGATGTAGTAGAGTCATCCCACTCTTTCCATGCTCTACACTAGCAGCCAATCCATGCATAAGCACCTCCCTGCTTTAGGTAACAGGAAGAACAAGCATTCTTTCACCCTTAAGTCCTTGCTGGATGTAGACAATGGAGAAAAGAAGGCTGAGAAACAAGGAAGGCACTGTATCATCTATCCCTTAAACCCTCCAGCCAAAAACACCGCAGTACCTAAACCACGTCCTCCATGTAAACTTCACCCTCTTCCAAGGGCAGGCACCAGCAGATTCGCAATCAGGAAGATTATACGGAGCTAGGTTGGTGGAGAAGTTCATAATTGGCTGCATGTCAAAACAAAATTGCAAGCACCAAACCTCCAATTTAGCTTTACTACAAACTGTGTCGCAAAGCAAAGATGGAGATGGTTTCCCCTGGGAAAAAGGCCTGTTAATTTTGTGGGTCTGTCTCTGGACCTACATAATTTTTCAGATCTTTAGTATTCACAAGAACTAAAAGTAGGCATTCTTTTCTTCAGATCTAGAATGTCATTCCCTATTCTTCACTGCACTTTTTATTTGGTTTAGTCCTTCAGTACTTTAAAAAAAAATAATGTCATCTTCATATGTAATTGCCTTAGAAACCCCTGCTTTAATTTCTTTTAATTTTTCATAGTATGTATTCGAGAGTTTTCTTTTTGGTTTAATTTGTGACATAGAATTTCCTCTCTAGTTAGAGAGAAAAGTATAAAATATGTTGATGTCATGAGATAGGATGTCTTTTTAATTATACTTTGTTACCTTTTTTTAAAACACAGAATTAAGACATTGCAAGGAAAGCAAAAACACACAAGTATTTTAAGTTAATTCATTTATATTGCTCTGACACAAGATTTAATATGTCAAAAAATGAAGGACAAAGTAGCAAAGTGAAGATTGTTTCAGAGGTGTTTTTAAAAGCAACGCTTTATTTCTAAATTGCAAGCCTCTCACTGAATTGCACCTATCCAAACCTGTTTAGGGAATGCAGGTGGAAATCCTGTGGTTATAGTTTTCAAAAAGCTGAAGATTGTGTTCTAATATGGAATCCTTGATGAGATGTATCAACAAAGGACATATTAAATTGGAGTTATGATGCCATTTAATGATTTAATGTGAGCCTGGAAGAGCATTTGAACATGGACCAGAAATAGAAACCAGGTGTTTCCAAAAACTTGAGAACAATCAGGCTGTATTAGATACTAGAGTAATATGTACAAAAGTTGCAAGAGCAGTTACATGGAAGCAGGAGGAAACTAGCATCTTCTAAACCTGTGTGAGCTCATGTACGTCAAAGTGCTATCCATGTTTTCAGACGGAATACAAGTGTCCAAGGTTTATGATCAAACAAAACACATTCAAGCAATTATTAGGTGGTAAACAAGATTTAACAGAACTGAGAATAAATGACTGGAAAATATCGTCTTCCACAAACTATAACTACAAGTAAGTTATGTGATGCCTTTAGTGGCTACCTGGAAACAGAGACTAGACAGGAGTAGGGAATAAAGGTAGGTATTTATTTGAAAGGCCTTCAAAGGTATGCCCTGGGGAGCCAGAGGCTACTCCAGAAGGGACCACAAGATGGACTCCCAAGATGGACATCAAGTCATGAGTTCTTCACACTCTTATAGGTTTGGTCCATTTGCCTATCAGGGTTAATTCTCCAATTAAAGCTTTCACTAATGATGTGATTTCCCCAAGATGTTGGTTTACACATTTTGGGCCTAGGAGAGTCTGGATGTCCTTGGAGAGCAAACCTAGACAGGGTTTGTTATGTCTGTCTTAGCTTGAGAGAACATCAGTTAACAGGCCACAAGAAACTTGAGAGTTACACACTAAGCAATACAGAATTCAAAAAATATAGAAGTAAAACCTAAGGCATCATATGTACTTTGACATATACTTGGATATTTTGACATACTTCCAAATCATATGAACTGAACATTAGCAGTGGCATAAGTTTCCTTCCCCCATTGATTACACTGATATTCATTATATGTATCCAATTAGCAAAATGTGGCCAATATTGTATGGTTTGGTTTTTTTTGCAGTAAGTCTTATAATCTAAATGACAGAGCAATATAATTTTAAATACAACCTAAAAAACTTTGATTTACATGGCAGAGTACTTACAAATAAAAGAAAAAAATTTGTTAAGTTATGAAAATTGGAAGTATATCCTGCCAACGATACCGCTGTTTCGTAAGAGAGGCTATGAAACATTCCAGACTCTTTCCATTTGTACTTTCTTTTCAAGGAATGTGTGGAACTAGACTTTGACATGTTGAATGCAAGTTATTTTCTGGCACTATGATTCTCTTTTTTTTCTTACACAAAGTTGCTTCTACAGCATTAATTGACACCATAAATAGAGTACATTTAGGAGAACATTCTCCTCTCTTATCGGTATCCAGACTGCTTTGCTGACTGGAAAGGCCAGAAAAAACAGCTCCATTGAAGAAATGAATGACACAAGCATAGGAAAAAGGCAGAAATTTGTCTTATCATTAATTATTTAAAAACATATAGAAAAGTCACAAGTAAAATTCTTCTCTTCAAGATTAGTTACTTTTTAAGGTCTCTTCTGCAGAGAGTACAAACACTGATCATTTAATTTTTTCAGCAACAGTTTGGCAAAACTTACTTGGCTATGACTTCTCTAAATACCAGATTCTTATTTAAACATACCCAGAACAGTTTTTGTCAGTTCCACCAAAAAGGTAATGTTTCTGTTTTTCTAATGGCCATAATTTCTGTTTTTTCCACTGTTTGAGAATTGCTACTTATTTTGTGAAGTCAAAGAATTTAGAAACTATTTATTTTGGTGTACAAGAGTGGACTCTACAGTCATATTTCAAAGCACTTGTGAACTGCTACCTATTTTTCATCTCAAATTTTGGACTTTATCACTAATCCATAATGAGAACATGAAATAAGTGAAAACTGAGATGATTCTCATTGCATGATAAATAATTGCATAGATTTTAGACACCTGAAACTCTAGAAAATTTCCTGAACAGATGTTATGAAATATAACGGATTATTTTAAGTATTAACTAGTAAATTTCAATGTACTTTTTAATTTATCAAATACAGACTTATAGAAGAAATTTCAGGGTTTAATTCCAAAAATAACTTAATCAAAAAATCAGGAGAACAGCACTTTTGGGGTAAAAGATCCTAAGGTCCTTCTGCAGGCATAGCATGACACCATCCCCTTCAAATCCATTTACCCCCTTAAAATCACTTAATTTTATACATATATTTTTTAAAGGCTGTTCCAATTTTCTTTGCTGTTATGGACAGAAGTCATCTTTACATTTTCAGACTAAAGCTGTTTAGTCAGCTCAAACTCATTTGTTCCTTCACCAAGCACATACTTTAGTTCTCTTTCCTTCCACTTGCCACTCTTGAATTGTTAAAGCCTCCAAATATATCCCCTCTCCACTCTGGTGTAAACAAACCCATTTGCTCACATGTCCTGTTACCCTTTCTCATCTTGCATGAACACTTATTCCTCAAAATGAATCGAACACAATATTAAAACAACAGATTTCACTGGAATAAGGGAAAATGGCGTAACTAAATAAAGTCACGTATATTTTTCCAGTATATGAGATTATAGGCTATATTTGCACATACAGCCTTGTGCAAGAGCAGCAAACCTGTACTGGCCAGACACCTTTTAAACCAAAACACAGAATTTGCCAGTGAATCCTCAGTTTCATTTGAGATCATGGGATGGAAATTGCTCATTGAAACCGCCTCATTCATTTTGGCTTCCACTTGCTATTCAAAAATCTTCTTATCATTACCCCTTGCCATCAGTTTGTAATACCCTTTTTAATACCTCCTTCGCCTCCTTACAAAATCTTGGCATTCTGATACTGAATTGAAAAGACCTTGGATTCAAGAATACATTGGATAAACTCAGAATGTGCTCTACCATCACCAGCAAGCTCAAGAAGAGTTACTAAAAGTAACAGCAGGAAATTATGGTGGAAGTGGTTGAGATTTCAGAAAGATCTGAGCTGTAAGTGTTTAACTTGAGTTAAAGATGGTTTGCATATCAGATGGGAATTACTAGATTTTTTAATTTAGGTATCTGAAAATGGCTTTTTTCTGAAGGCTTACAGGTCTCCCACCAGAAAGGAGATGGAGAAAAGAAAGGAGGCGGTGGAAGGAGAGAGAGAGTACCACTCTTGTTTTCTACCACGCACACTAAGTTAAGGACAGACAAACAAATCCTGCTGGTGAGTCACAGCCACTGTTCTACAGACACAGACAACTATGCATTACAAAGATAAAACATTCTGACTCGTGCATAGGGGGAAGCACTGCCTGAAGTCCTTTGAAATAAAACAGCACTCCTGTGTAAGAAGAAACCTACAGGAATGACTGTGGGGGCGGCACAGAGCAGGAGGAACAAGTGCTGAGGGTCTGGGACTTCTCTCTGCATAGGCTGCACCGCTGGCAGCGTGTTGAGAGGTAATGTTTCATTCCACAAATCTACACCAAAAGCCTAGAATTTCTAGCTATGCAAAGACCACTTCCCTCCCTCTTTCACTCTCTTAACATGCATAACTTATTTTACAGCAGTTAAGAAATGGCAGACTCTCCCACAACTTTCCTTGCATTTAAAAATTCACCTAGCAGTCTAGCTTCCTGCCAACCACTTACTCAAACCACCCATTCAGAATGATCCCAATTTGTGTTTTCCAGAGGGTGTTTTTGTTCGGCTGGGTTTTTATAGAGGTATAACAGTATAGATTTCCTCCTGCTGGCAAATTACTGATGTGTCATTTCATGGCTTCCTCTGTCTCTGCTCTGCCTAACAGGACATCCAAACCTTTCACTTGCTGCAATCTAAAAATAACAGTGCTCAAATGAACTAGTAAAACAAAATAATTCTGCATTTCAGCAAAGCCTTATAGCCTGTCAGCACTGTAAGAAAGAAACTGAATCTGCCCTCTTATGCAATAAATTGAATATTACACCTGTTACAAACAGCCCCTTCTGTCTTCATTTACTACCAGTATCTTCATGCTGAGCTCAACAAGACAGAATATACAAAAATACACTTTTTAAGAGAAAATTAAAGCAAAAAAATGTCATACGTATACTAAAATTGCAGTTTGAATAGCAAAATGTTTCTGCTGGGATAACTGATTTAAAATTTGGAAAATAAGAGGTCTACATGAAGATTAAAGAACTAATTAAATACACAGTGGCTTTTAAATGTTCACAGCAAACCATTCACATTTCACTTGCACAGGAAAGTTTACCAAAAACGATACAGGCAAAACATGAATGTTACAGTATTGTAACTTCGTGCAAACAGCCTGCAAACTTAAGAAATCCCAAACATTAATAATAAGAACATCCCTGTCTGTGGGAAGGAAGGGTATCATTATCTCACTCCTCTAAACTGATTTTGCATTTCATTTTAGATAGTCCCCATAGTCTCAGGCTCTCTGAATAAGTTTTTTTTTAAATTATTTTTTCTTTCTTGTGATATGTTTTTTTCTAACTAGCATCTCAAATATTATTCTAACAGTTCAAAAGAGACTTCTTGTAGGATTTTTGGGGGGGAGGAAAAGGGGTGTTGGTGTTTTGCTTTACACACGAGTGGAACAGCAGCTCAGATACTGAATTATATAACCCTTTATTGAAAATTACCTGTAACTGACCATAATTTTTTCAGATAACTCCATTATCCAGTTGTCTGGCATATTTTGACTTGAAGAGTCAGCTAAGTATTTTTAACTACCTAAAAATCCCTCCTAGAACAGATTTTTAATTTTCTTTTTTTTTTTTCAGTGGTTTTAAGAGCCTGAAGATTTTAGATACAAAATGTACAGTACTTCCCTTTCATTTGAGGCTGTTCGTGCCTTTTAAACTAGCTGTTAACTAGTCAAGAAACAATGAACTGTATTTGTTACAGCTGACACATTCAGAAGTTAATCGCTGACATAGATTTGGCAGCTATCCCAGTACAGGAAAAAAAGAATGTATGGATTCAAGCTACTTTGCATTCTGGTCAGAAACACACACCAGCAACATGACAACGAACTTTGCACTCAAAAAGGTCCGTCTTTCAGAAGGCTGCCTTAAAGACTGCAGGTTAAATAAAACATCTTGTTTACCAAAGTGACAGATTTGGTCTGCAAAAAATCAACAGTCGAGATTAAAAAAAAAAAAAAAA
>VXBT01012517.1:217318-227569 GCA_013400235.1 Oriolus oriolus
CCCGGTCACAACATTCGTTTTTTCATCTAATGTTCATAAATGTAATTAGAAAATTCAGTCATTTTCGTAGGTAAAACCAGACCATCACTGCAGAAACAGGATTTTCTACAGTCAGACACAGGGATGTTACTTATTTAACACCTGCAGGTCACAGGAAATAGAGTTGGTGCAGTCATGAACAGAAATGTTTTTTTCTGCAGAGCTACCTTGCATTGACTTACATGCCTAAAGACTACCTAAAAACCTT
This sequence comes from Oriolus oriolus, assembly GCA_013400235.1. NCBI lineage: Eukaryota > Metazoa > Chordata > Aves > Passeriformes > Corvidae > Oriolus > Oriolus oriolus. The sequence goes on from VXBT01012517.1 coordinate 217,566, forward strand.
TTAGAACACTCCTTAGTGAGCTTCATAGTCTGGAAAATAGTCACGAACATATTTAAGGTGCAATAAAGCAACATTCACTAATCTCACTAAAAAAAAAGTAAGATTTCTTTAGAGTAGCTTTTATAATATTTACACGGTGATAAAGTCTTTCTTTTAATTTTCTGGTACACTCACTGGCTACAGTTATCTGTCCTGGTTTAAAAGAGGCTCAGAGGAACAGAAATCAGAATCTCTAACAGCAGAAGGACTTTTCCCTTGAAAAGGACAATTTCTGAGTTTTCTTAGTTGTGCTTGTTTGGGTTTTTTCTAAATCAGATCATACGTAACTAAAAATGCAAAATACATGATTCACAGAGAAGTCTGTTTCTTTTCATCACCATTTTTACAGGAAACAATAGTTTCCCCAGCCAAATCTGCTCTTTTATGCAGTAGATGAAGTGTTCATTCATGTACCTAGGACCACCAAAAGAAAGAAAGAAAAAGGCTGTCAGAGTGTGACACAAAGGGGTGCACAGAGTGAAACAGGTTCCTGAGACTTTAGAACACAGACAAGAATCTTTTGATTTACACTGATGTTCACAAATGATGCAGAAATGTGAACATAAGATCAAAATCGGTTTTAAAATTAGCAGCATGTACAAAAATCATGCACTCAGAACCGAAAATCACTATCATGACAGTAAACAGAATTCTCTAAATTTACTTTCAAGAATGGTAGAAATCAGAGTAAGTCTACCATAAGTTTAGGAGAACTGTGAAGAAAACACCACCTCTGAGAGAGTTCTCAAACCCATCAACATAAATTTGAAATGTACACAGGCTGTATAATCCAAAGATATTCACAGAAATGCAAAGCACAGGTGCTGGAGAGGATTATTTTGACTAAATGCTAAAAGCTGTTGAACCCAATGTGTGGAATTGCCATAAACTGGCACAAACCCATGGAACATCTGATTGCTCAGACAGTGGCACTTACAGACCTGCAGGCACGACCTGAATACTGAACGTCTAAAGAACAATTTTGACCAGTGTCACAAAGCCACAGACCAAAACAAACATGTAAATCAAAACTCACAAAAACTCAAACAAAAATGAGTGATGAATTCTCATACTGAACAGTAAACTTCCCAACACAGTTATAGCTTGGGCTGCAGCTAAGTGTCTGCGATGATTAATTGCAATTTTTTGCATATGTTCCCAGAGGGAGAGAATGGAATCAGTAGTTTACAATATTTACAATGTGCCTTTGGATTTATCATTAAAAATCACAGAGAAAAATAACCCTTTTGTCTCTTGCACTTTATCTCTTGAATAGAACCTGGCACATCAGGACACCCCTTTAGTTTCTAGCTCTTTCGTGCTCATGGGTGAGCCCCACACTTCAGCACTACTTACAAACATTCCTACTACTTAAATATACATAAAGCTAGAGCTTGATTTTTCTGTTCTTCACTGAACCAAAATTCCCCACATACTCCCATGGGATTTATACAACTCCTGGAAGCTTCAATCAGACCCTGAAAAGTGCAATCAGTACAACCCTTGAAACACTCTCGACTTCAGTGGGAGTTCCATGGCTCCAGGGTGTGCACGGTTCTGTTAGCAGAACTCATCTCACATAACAACGTTTTCTTAAAATAAAAGAAAAGAAAAGTCTGGAGATGTAGCATTCCTATTACACCACAGACAGTCTCCACTGGGAAAAGTCAGCATTAGCTTTTGCTTAACTCTGAAGTTGGGTATTGTTCCCCAACAGAGAAAGCACAGGAGTACATGAACTGCTGCATTATTTATTACATCCAGCAATGCCCAGCTGGATATAATTAATCTTAAATTTCAAGAGGAATAAGACAAGAGTTACAAAATTAAAATTCAGGAACAAAAAAAAACAAACAGAAAGCAACAAAGCCAAAGATTCTATTGCAAAATACAGATGCCTCATACCAGATCATTCAAGTGATTAGCAAAAAAAACTTTTAAACATTGTGCAATGTTGTCTTCGTAATTCTCTATTATTCCTAAAATAATAAAAAAAAGAACAAATAAATGCAATTAAATAATTTAAGGCTACACTTTCTAAGAACTGGTGCAGCCTCACTTCAAGTGCTATATGCAGTTTTGGCTACCATAATATAGGAATTATATTATATTAGAGAACATCCAAAAGAGGGCAGTGAGGATGGTGAAGGGTCTGGAGGAGAAGCCATGTGAGGAGCATCTGAGGTCACTTGGTCTGTTCAGCCTGGAGGAGAGGAGACTGAGGGGAGACCTCATTGCAGTTACAATTTCCTCATGAAGGGAAGAGGAGGGGCAGGCACTGATCTCTTCTCTGTGGTGACCAGTGACAGGGCCCAAGGGAATGGCCTGAAGCTGTGTCAGGGGAGGATTAGGTTGGATATCAGGAAAAGGTTCTTCCCTCAGAGGGTGGTTGGGCACTGGAACAGGCTCCCCAGGGAAGTGGTCACAGCACCAAGCCTGACAGAGTTCAAGGAGCATTTGGACAATGCTCTCAGGCGCACGGTGGGATTCTTGAGGTCTCCTGCCTAGGGCCAGAATTTGGATATGGTGATCCTTGTGCATCCCTTCCAACTCAGGACATTCTATGATTCTGAACCATCTTAAGACTAAAAATACTTCTTCCCTCCTATTCCAATGCTCCAGAGCCACTATTTTTTTGGTCAGAAATTCATTTTCATGCTGAAGGACTGGTTTGGGGGTTTTTTTTAACCAGTCTATATTCATTTACTCACATATCAAACTTTTTTTTCCAAGTACCTCTGCTCTTTCCATATGCTCATCCCTGGGAATCATCCTTCTAGCAATCAAATCTCTCTCAGCATTTATTTCACAAAGGTTACTACTCGACCAGGGCTAGCTCCCACCCTCTCGTAAGGCAGAATTTGCAACACTGATCATAGTGCAAAAGAGATACTTACAAATAAGGAAGCTTTTTTTACAATTGGCCTGACGCAGATCAGCTTAAAATTCAAGTACTTCACATTACCATTTGTTAAATTAAGATAACTATTACCAAAAGGATGGGAAAATAAAACACTTAAAAAAAAATTAAGGAACTGACTACTAAGGAAAAGAAGAGTAATTAATTCACTGGAAAGCCCATGAATACAACACAGAGTCCTGAGTCCATCACATAAGAGATGGGCAGCTTCTTTGTTACGTGCAATTATGAATGCCATGGAAGAGTCAAGTAAGGAACTGTTATGACTCCATTTCTTACAGCACCGCAATTAAAGGACTGAACATTACCTTTTCAGACTTCTTTTTCTCTTGTGTAAGTTGCTGACACAGTGTACCAAGCAGATCAAAGTACCAGCAGATTTAAGAACAAATTCATGCAACAAAGATCTGCCAAGATCATTAAGGAAGATCACACGGATAAAACCTGACATACCCCTGAACACTGTAGGTGCACTGACAGAAGCATCACACTCTTCTTGTTTTGTACTTACTTGTTTCTTTCTGACTCCTGCTTTGAGTCTCTGTTGAGGTCACTGGAGTACATCAATCTTTTCTCTGAACCAGTAAGCATATTAGTTTACGAGTATGATATGTTCAAGAACTTTTTTAAAAAGTGCTGTATTATGCTACTCCAGAAAACTGGTCTCCACTACATTTAATACATCCCCCTTTTCTAGGCTCTTCCCCACAGATAAACTACCCTGGATCTGTAGTTTATTCTGCTTTGACTAATTAAAATAATAATGTCATAATATTAACACAATACCATTGCACTTTGATTACATATCTCCTGTTACAATTCTAAAAAAATAAAATCATTGTATCATCAGTTAAAAAAGCTGTTCATAGTAAGAGGCAAGATTACCTCTCCCCTCCTATTTATATCTATCTGTATCACATCTTTATGTGTCTCTGTTTTTAAATACTTTATTATTTTACCCAGGGACCTGGGTTCATGCAAGACAAATTCATCTGCAGTACAAAGGTCTACAAAGTTAATGGGTTTGAAATTACTTGCAGCTTGACTGAATCTGTGGCAACATCTTTTAGTAGCAAGAAAATTGCTGGCAAATGAGTGTTTTTAATCTGAATTCATACTGTGCTCCAAATGGCACCTCTTGGGCAGAGTGGTCAGGACAGTGACTTCTTGTGTGATTTCCAAGTACGAATTTTGGATCATAGCTAGTCAAACAAGTGGTATTCTTCTTTAGACTACAACTGAAATGCCAACAATCAGTTAAGGATTAGCTAATGGGAAACATCAACTTGAAAAGTTTCATTCGTATCCTTATGAGTTATTCATATGCTACAGCTCTGACTATTGCTGAATTATGAGGTTATTCAGCAACCTTTGTCCACTGTTTAAAAACACTACTCAGGTAATTAGAACATTAAATAAAAACCAGTGCAGCTTCCTAAAGTCATAATATAAATTTTGGTAGGAGGAAAAATTTAACTCAGCAAAACAAAAATGAGCCACTTCTATTTCCCTCTCAATTTTTTCTACTGAAAGAGAGCCACTACATCTTAAATGAACATAAATTAACATATCAAAGATCTATGCTTTTTATGGAAAGCTAGTTCTTGAAGGAACTTGTATAGTTAAGAGGAAATTTATTTCAGTAATGATAGGCAGGACTACTGAAGAGGCTGACTAAACCTCCATAGTACTACATGCTGCTTCCCAATTTTATCTGGATGTTATCCATCCAGAAACTGGGTATTTCAGACAAGATTATGCTTGGACCATGGAAATTGGCAGCAAATTACACCCTTGGTTAGTAGATCTCCAGGCTTGCCAAATAGGTTTCTGCAAGACTTCTCTTCATCCTATTCACAATGATCTTTATGCATCATATTAAAAAACGAGTGAAACCAAAAAACTGCATTTTTTTCTTTTCCACAAGAGGCAGGAAGCAGGTAAAATATTTCAGCAGGTGTTTGGCTGGAATTTTTTAGCATTATTCTGCCTATTTAGCATTAAATAGGCAGAAGGGAATTTATGAATTTTTAGTTGATACACTTTACTGTCTCCTTCCTTCCCAAATTAACCTACTTGAGGCAGTAAAATAACTGCTTTTAAAGCACTGTCCTGCTTATCTCTCATGCAAACACAAACTTAAGTCAATGGAAATTCTCCTATGACTAGAATTAGTAGAATTTGGCTACAATCATAGAATGGTTCGGATTGGAAGGGAATTTAAAGATCATCTCATTCCAACCCCACGGCCATGGGCAAGGACAAGTCCCACTAGACCCGGCTGCTCAGAGCTCCACCCAACCTGGCCTTATACAATCCCAGGGATGGGACATCCACAGCTTCTGTGTGAAACCTGTTTTAGTGCCTCCCAAATGACAATTTTCACAGTTATCTTAATATCTCAGAACTACATTATAAATATCTCATTCCGCAGTAGATCATTAGACTTGTAGTTCAGGCAATTCCTCCCATGCATTCATTAATGATCCAGCTGCTAATGAACAAATGCAAAGAGAGAAATTTTCTGTTAATCATAATTTCCTAAAGCATAAATGGACTGTATTGCCTATCTCATGCTATTTCAAAAATAAAAGCTGGTTGCCTCCTGCTGTTTCAAGAGATGCTTTCACATGCTCCAGCGAACCCACTGAAATCAATGGATTCCTGCTAAGAACGAGCCTCTGGCTTAGTGCAACCAACAGTGCTTGCATGGAGCCACTCAGATGCAGGACACTCAAAGGCTTGGCAGTCTTGTGAACACAAGGATTTCTAACATTGTTGGTGCCTGTATTCTTTGTGTCTGTTCCACATAACTTTTATTAACACTTACATGGATTTCTTTTCCAGTACATGAGGATTTTAATATCCTAAGATGTCACCACAAATAGCTTTAACCAGATAAACGACTCTCCCTGTTTCTCTTCTTTCTATTCAAGAAATTAAAAGGTAGATTCTCTCCTCGCCTAGAACAGAACAAAGCAGAAAATATCTTCTCCAATTAATGATATCATCAGTCAAAACATACCAAATAATGCAAAAATTCAGGCATGTAACAAAAATAAGAACCTTGGTACCCTGATTTTTGAAGACACCCCATTAAAGATGCTATGGCATAACACAAGGCATCTGAAGAGTATCTTGCTTTCTTAAGTTAACTCTTTAGTTTTCTGATACCCTTTAAAAATATGCAAATGCATTCAAACCCAGTTTTAAGAGAAACTGAGTTACAAAAGCACTAAAAACATTTTGTTAAAGAATGCAAAATTACATCACTGAAGCTGGACATCCTCAAATTCTTGAGGTAACAGCCAGTAGTGCTCTGAATGCCCTCTTTAATATTAAAAATTTTTCTGAGTTTTAAACAAGTTATCAAAAATTGAATATTCTAGTCAAATACCTGAAGTAAGAAGCAGTTAAGTACACCAAGGGGGGAACCACAACACTAGGTCAGAATTAAGTCATGATTAATTGCTTAGGTCAAAATAAAAACTGGTGGTAAGATATAAGTTACTAATAGGCCTGGATCTAGTCTATCAGAGTCCAACAAGCCTCCAGATTTGAATATGTCAGGATATCAGTAAGTCTTTCCTCCAGTCTCTCCAATTTCTGAATTTCAAGAGACATTGAAAATGAGATTTAAATGACCTGTAGAACTCCAGGAAACACTTCATCAACTATACTGCCCTTATTTCATAAGGGAAATGTGTATGCTAAAAAAAAAACCAAAAACCCAAAAAACAAAAACACGCCACCAAAAAAACCCAAACAAACAAATAAAACAACTGGCATGAATTAGCTGATATAAACTGTTTAAAATATGAATACCAAACATTACTCAGATTCTTTACCTGGAGAAATTCATATCCTACTCTTTCAAGAACAGATTTTCAACTCACAGACACAAATTACAGTGTAGTTAAAACATGTGTCTCCCAAAATGTCATTAACTTGACTCAATTATACTGGAATCAAATGGCATGGGCTGAATGTAACTGGGGGATCACTGGAGTAAACTGAAAGAAAATCAGTTAAGTAAACATGAACCACTTGGGAAAGGTGCCTCAAATAAAAGGTCAATGAAAGGGCAAACAAATACTGCATTTGTTCTCAAAATATTTGTTGAAGAAGGTGGCCATGAAAAGCAAATCATACATAAATTAGTCTTAACAATCCAGCAGCATTTCCATAGATAAAAATAATGAGTTATCTAAATAAATATGTGCTGTGGAGTAAGAGGAAAAGTCCAAATGATGCTATTCAACCTCTTAGACAAGACTTTAAAGCTCTATGTCTATTACTCTATCATTCATACGTTTCATGATTTAGAGCTACTGCAAATGATAAAAGTATCTCTAACTCCATTTTGTATGAGAGTGAATGAAACAAAGCTCTCTACATATTTCTCATCTATTTTTAAGTCAATGTTTCAGAACACCTCATCAATTCAGGTTTATTTTCAGGCAGGTATTTTGACTCTCATATTTACCTGAAGAGGAGAATGTAGCCTAAAATAGAAAAATCAAACATGATTTTGTCAGATTTTGTTTGTTTTTGAAGGGTGAAAAGGAGAAGGAGAGATAACAGCTGTATTTTAATCTTAATGCAGTTGCACAAATCAACTGGTAGTAGAAAACAGCGTCTGGTTGAAGTCTCAAGATCTGCTTCAGATTTCAGTGTACAATCAGAGCAAAACACTAGTTCTACTTAATCCAGTAAGCAAAATCACTGATTTCAAAAATTCCAAATATCATGGGTTCGCTACACAAAAAGCGGAAAGAAGGATTCCAGACTGGTGGTAAGACACACATGCTGGCATCTCCCTGGGGGGATGTTCCTTATTAACAAGCAGTCCCTTATAAGCACTTGTAAAGAGAAACTCTTCAGGAAAAACAAGAAGAAACTCCGTATCAAAGCCGTGAAAAGAAGAAACTTGAAGCACAATGTACTCACTCCTATGAATCTCCTGGATGAGCACAAAATAGATACAAATTCTACAAGCAAAACATTTTCTACTGCAACTTAAAAAAAAATTGCTCACCTAAACAAAGGTGTATTATGCAGAGGGATAAAAGAAATAGGATTTTACAATTTTGGAAAACGTCCATTTCATCCACTTCAAGTCAGCGTCCCTAGACACTGTTAAAAACCAAGGAAACTTCCTTTATCACTACATATCTTAAAAGGCAGATTTACAGAGTGCAACATACTCTTTTTTTGGTTTGTGGTATGGTGGGGAGTCTGTGTGTGCGTGTTTTGTTTCATTTTGTTTCAATTTTTATTAAAGCAAAGCTAATTCAGGCTGGATAAATTGTCTGGAGAGCTTTGAAAGGTTAAGAAAAAAATCCTTTTGTTTTAGCATAATAACACTGCCAGTTAAACTCCTCCCTTGTGATGAAATTAGGAGAGGGAATATTTGGCCCTGGTAGATAATTATGACATTCATAAGCTCTTAACTTAAGGGGCTGGGGGAGGGGGTGGCTGTCTGCTACTTGTTCTCAAACTGCTCTGATTTTCTGGAAGAGAACAAATACAGCACAGTTCCCTCTCTCCAGTCTTAAACACCAGCACTTCCCAAAGAAAAAGCTTCAGTCATTCTTCATAAAATCTACTGCAGCTACATCCTTCAAAATATAAATCCTGAACCTAAGACTTTCAGTATTTCCAAAGCAAATGATCCAAATCTAGTTACTGACTTTTTTGTAGCCATCCAAACTATCAAAAAAGTCATAATCATTTGATACTCACATAATAATGCTTTTCTTAAACCACAATCTTCAGTTGATGATGTAAGTGTTCCCCACCACTGCAATCCCACAAAAAAAAAAAAAAAGAAAAATACCACAAAACCAAAAAAACAAACAAAAAAACCCAAAGAGTTTTTGGAATAGCCTCTCAAATTATTTGATTCACTTCACGAAATTCTCAAGATTACTTCAATGGTATCAAAAAATAAAGTGGTATCAAAAAATAAAAACGTACAATAAATCCCTCACCTCAATAATGCTCATTAAAATTAAAATTAATAAACTCCCCCCAAGCACCACTGTAGAAAATGCCTCTTCCCTAGCAACCTAAATGGGTGTATTTTCCATATGCAGATGTTCTCCCATTCCCATTTACTATGCCCTGCTGTGGATTGAGGCAGCACGTTTCTGCTATTTCTACAGTCAGTTAAAAAATCGTATCTTTCCCCTGCCAATGCAATTCCCTTCCTTTATTAAAACGAATAAAACTAAGCTGTTTCTTTAAATTGAGGGAAATACTTTACTATCAATATTAAGTTTATTCAGCTTTCCTCCTCATCTTTCCATCCCCCCCCATATGTATCCTGTAATTTTTAAAACTCGGCTTAATAGCATCTGTAATTTCACTCCATTATTTATCTCCTGACATACGTGATAGTAACATACCTAAACTATGCAATCCTCCTACGCTGCAGAAATCACACTTCACAAAATCGCTTTCTACCCTTCCTCCGTTGAAGGAGGCACATTCCACACCTCCACGCACATTATTACACCCAGGTAGATCAATGCAAAGCCTGAAGGAAGCCTTTCCTGTTCTCCTCCTCCTGTGCCATCCCAGTGCTGGCTGTACTGAAAAGCCTCCAGACTGTTCCCGAACCTCTGCTCCTCGGGAGACCTCCCCAGCTCACCCCGGGGTGGCAAAAGCAGGGAAGCTTTTCTACAGAAACCGAGAGCACCTGGCGGCTCTTTGCTAATTGTCGCCGAACGAAAACGCCTGGATGGTGGGAGGTTTAGCCACAGATGCATAGAAGGAGACCTTAGCAGCTGCAGTCTTGGTACCTCAAGGCATCATGCCCGCGCCCCCTCCCCCCCGTCCCTTCCTTAAGCGCAACAAATCTCGCTGCCCCCTCACAGGACACCGTGGGTGACACATCCAGCCCTTGCCAGCCCCGCACAGGGCACCGTGGGCGACACATCCAGCCCTCGCCAGCCCGGGAGCGCGGCGGGGGCGAAGCCGCCCCGTCCCGGGCACTGCCCGGCGCCGCCGTGGAGCTCGGCCGCCCCCTGGTGCCCGGCGG
>VXBT01012517.1:228880-376234 GCA_013400235.1 Oriolus oriolus
GGGCCGGCCCCCGCCGCTCCCGCTGACACCCCGCTGGGGCGTTTGGGCTGGGTGGGGTTTATTTCTCCCCTAAAACCTCCTTAGGAAGCGGGGCCGCCGCCCACCCCTTCAGGTGCAGGGAATGTAGCCTCGTACAGGGCAGGGCGGCAGCGGGAGCCCGGGCAGGGACAGCCCCGCGCGGCTCAGCGCCCCGACCGGACGCCGGGAACTTGCCCGAACAGTTTCCAAACACCGCCGTGGTTATGCCTCACCAAGCGGCTGTGNNNNTTATCCCTCACCCAGCGGCTGTGCCCCTCCCGGCGGCCCTTCCCGCCCCGTCTCCTCCAGGAAAACAAACCCTTAAGTAATCACGCAGGGGACATTAAAAAAACCCCAAATAAATATCTATATAGCTATTTCAGCCCTAGAAGACAAACCAACCCCGCGGCCGCACCGCAACCCCCGAGTCCGCGTTTCTCGAAGCATTGTACGTATGTATATTTATAAATATACACACGTATATATATATATATATATGCAAAGGACGAAGCGTGTCCAGCGCGCCCCGTCCCCGCACACACCTGCCCCCGCGGTGCTATTCCGTGGCACAAGGGCTCCGCACCCGCACACAGCCCAGCGGCCCCGACAGCGCCCTCCTCTCCTCTCCGTGCCACCCCCGAGCCGGGGCTCGGTGTCCCGGCAGCGCGCGGGGAAGGGTCTTCCGGAGAGAAGAAACCCCGACAGGGAGACTCCAGGTCAGGTTTCTCACGGACTCTACCGCCAGCACTTCTCCCTGCTCCTAAGAACGAAGCCCGCACTGCCTTCCCCGCGGGCAGACGCGGATTTTAAAGACCAGTGCCTGGCAGATACATTTTTTTAATCGCTTCGTCTCTGTCATACATTTATCGGGCGCAAATAAAAAAAAAAAAAAGGCAAAACCCTATGCAAGGCAGCTAAGTGCACTTAGCACCGTCCAGCTTTTTTTTCCGCCTCATAAATGACCCCTCTTGAAGACTAGGGGAAAAAAAAAAAAAAAGGTGGACGATGAAGCAAGTTTTAGGTCCTTCTTAATTTGGTTCCAGGATAATGCATTGCTTTATTTTTTTTCTCCGTTTCTTTTCCGTTAATCTGAGCGAGCGGACAGTATAGGTAAGAATAACAATTAAAAGAAAAAAAAAAAAGAAAAAAGGAAAAAGGCGGCCCCGCTCCTACCTTGCCCGCTACTGAGGAGCAATCCGAGCAGGTAGAGAGGCAGGAGGCTCATGTTCAGGAGCTGGCGCCGGTGGACAGTTCCAAGTTGGAGGATGCTCGGCCAGCCCAGGCAAACCCTGCCGCTGCTGCTTCTGCCGCCGCTCCTGTCCGCGCAGCCCCGCACCCGCGGAGCGCCGCTCGCCAAGTGACGGCCGCGCCTCCCCGCGCCGCGCTATATCGGCGGGGCCGCGCCGCCGCGCAGGGGGCGGGCGCACGGCGGGCCGGCCGATCCCTCCGCCGCACACGCAGCCCCGCTACTCCGCCAACAGCAGAGCCCGCAGATTCCTCCGCCGCTCTGAGAGGTGGCAGCAGGACCGGAGCATCCCACCCTGCATCCCTCCGTGCATCCCCTCCTGGATCCNCTTCCCTTGTCCCCCCGTGCGTCCCTCCCTGCATGCCGCCTGCCGGCAGCCCCCCGGCAGGGTGAGGCAGCGTCCCACGCCTCGCCGCCGCGGCCCCTCCGGAGCCCGCTCCCGCCGCCGCTGACTGAGGGGACACAGCCTAAAACGGAGAGGCGGCGGCTTGGCGGAGAATCCCGCTGGGAAGCCCCCAGCATCCCGGGAGATCCCGGGAGCGGCGCTTCGGCTGCCCGCGGGCGGGGGACGCGCCCCGGGGCTGGAGTGGCCCTGGCATTCTCTTTCCCCCCGGGAGCGGCCGGCGGGGGCTGCGCAGGGCTCGGCGGCTGCCCCGCTCCGCCCGCGGGCCGGGACGCGCCGCTGCGCCCGCGGGAAGCGGGACGGCCGCGAGCCTGGCGTACGGGTGTGTCTGTAACTAATCCCGTCGGGTTTATGCCTGTTCATTCAACTGTCTAGGAATTCACTTGGTTTGACTTCTGTTATTAGTCCAGAGGGGAAACATACCTCTGCTATTCACGGCTGCGTGAAATAAAACCGATAAAAAATAAATTGCTTGCCGTTTGGATGCTTTGGTGCTGTCTGGCTGAGGATCTTGCTTTGTAAGGAAAAAACCCGCAACCTGCATAAAGAGGTGGGTTTTTGTCCAGTTTGACTTTGAAGAGGCAGTTCTTTTTGAGGGGGTTAATTAAGCTATAGGCTCCAAAGCCACTTCCATAAATTTGTCACCTTACCACCTGTATGATGTATGGAAGGAGATAGAACTAGATTTATATTAATGTGAACCAGTGATAGTGGATAATAAAGGATTAATCCAAATTAACACATCCTTAATATTTTTCCCATCCCTTCCTTTGCCCTTTTCAAGAGGATTTGGGGAGGAGGAGGGAGACAAGAAGTTCCTTTGCAGCAAACTAATATGAACGACATGATCAGTATCTTCAGGTTGGCTCCTGCTGCACAGTAGTCTACAAAATTCTGAAATATAGGAAGAAGGAATATCTTTCTGGGAAGAAGAAGACGGGATAAAATCCAAAGTCTTTCCCCAGAGAGTGGTTTTAGGACACTTGGGAATGTGAACAGAAAATGATGGTAGAGGGGAATGTGAGCTTTGTGCCCTTGGTTGGTTAATCTACACCACGTAAATCAAAACCATATTGCTCAGCTCCACACCTCATGCTCCTGCTCTTAAACTAAAGATTTTGTAATATAGTGTAAAAGGAACAGGTTCGTGTATATTTAAGTGGGAATTGAACTGATATTCCTCATACAGTTTTGGGTATCCAAAATATGGCAGCCTCAGCAAAGCCTTACAGGTGAGAACAGGATTTTACTTAGGAGGTCAGGTCATGAATGTCATGAGACATGCTTAATTTCAGGAACTTTTGGCAGGAGCCTTTAGTGTAGGTTCAGGAAAGCACAGCAGAGGAAATTTTTGGTGGAATTTTCCCAGGTAAGAAGGTTCCATTAGCCCTAGTACCCAACTACAGAAATAGACATCATTAACAAAATAAGAGCATCCTTAACAAAATAAGAGAAAGGTGAGGAAAACAAATATTAGATAAAACCGTTAAATACAAAAATAAACTTTGCTTGGCAAAAAGCAAGAAACCCTCACTATTAAGTGGGTAGGATGCCAGTTTTATCAAATTTGTCTTTAATGTTTTGGAGCATTTCCACTCAGCAAAAGTGGAATAATTAGAGAAAATAAAAGCAGTGCTAATAAATAAAACCAAACAACTTGTACACATACCTTAACATCTGTTATAGTCTACTTTAGTTGAGAGTGAGGTTTGCACAGGTTCAAGGAATGAAATCCATGTACAGATGCCCCACCACACCACAATACAGAAGCAAGCAGGAGGTTTCTTGCCCCACAAGAATGTTGCTATCCCAAGTTTTCTTATTTTAAATTATAAATGTCATGAGAATTTCACCAGTGACAGAGCTGAGTGGCTATTTCTTGCTGCTTTGAAATCAGGTGAGGATGCTCTGCTTCCAAACAGGATTCCTTGTCCTGAGAGCCCTGCCTCTGCCTAGTTACTTGTCTGCAGCAGTCAGCAGAGCACACCATGTAGACTGTCCACAACACATTGGTACAGCATTTAGAGAAATGAGTTTTCAGTCCAGCTTTTCAAGGAAAAGAGGAAGATGCTTTTCACTGCTCTGAAGCAATGGAGTAAAACAACAAAAGATGAGTTTAAATCTCAAAGATAATCACATTCTTGTAGTACCACTGTGAAATAGAGGCCTCACTGAAGGAAGAGGAAGCAGCTGGTTTTCCCATCAGTGAGCACGCAGCTCAAAGAGATCTGTCACATATCGCACCTAGAAGGTATTTTAGGGTATATTTAGGTCCCTCCTCCACAGTGAAGGGACAGAGAGAGGAGGGGAGGAGGGAACAAAGTACATAAGTGTGCAGGGTTTCATTGTTTCTGCAGCTAATGGAACAACTCATTAGTTAGAAAAGGAAGATCTGTAAAAAAAAGTGTCTCATAGTGAACCACAACAGCAAATCATGCTGAGGTCATGCAAACAGGGATTAGAAAGATGCAGAAATAGGGCTCAAACTTTCTGCCATCCAAATCTATATGACTCTTGGTGCTCGTGACCATACATTAAATGAACGAAAAGATGAGAATTTCAAAGTGCTGTAAAACATTAATTGGTACCAGTAACGACAGACCTGTAGTATTTGCCATGGTCTGGCTTATAGCGTTATTCCTTAGAGTGCGCTGTTTACTGGGGAGAAGGCTGACATGGAGTTTAATGGCTGTGCTTAGATTAGGGAGGTAGAAAACATGATTTCTGGATAATAATATCACATGTACAAAAAACATGCTGGCCGAAAATGAACATGTTTTCATGCTATGTAAGTTTTAAAATAGAGAGCAGAAAAAAACTACAGCGAGTATTATCCCATGCGAGCTGCTAAGAGGAGCAACATCAAGAAGTATAATGGTCATTCTGCTGGGGCAGTTATTTCAAAGGTGAAGAAGGTTTGATAGGTTCTCAAAGCAATTGAAATGCAACCCCAGTGACTGGAAAGTCTTGCCAGAAAAAATCTCAGGGGAAAAGAAGGGAAAGTATTACCTAACATTGCATACATGTTTGATTGGTACCTTAGATCTTCTGGGATATCACACTCAGAACTGAAGTGGATATATCTGTGAGTTCCCTGTCTTTCACACAGTAGCCTCCAGCTTTCACAACTGTGCTATCATGTGCAGCTTTTCTCCCACAAAGATTTATTAGCTGTGAAGTTAGCAAAAAGACAGCAAGAATTAATTTTCCCCCATTTTGCTTACTTGTTTTGCTCAGTGAGATTGTTTATACAGGAGTCTATCCTCCCATATGAATAAAAGTGGCAGAATTAGGCCCTGGCAACAGAAACATTTCAAGCTCTCATCACTGCACTTGAGTCAGTTTACAAGAACTGAGGATCTGTAAACTTACTGTGACTGAACTTGTCAAGAAACGTCTCCATGGTGTTTTTACAAGGATTGTTTTATTTTTAAGTTGATTGATGATTGCATGTTCAATGCAAATGTAATTAAATGTAGAAACTGAAATCTCGGTGATGATTTGATAATGGATATTTATACTGAAATACATGTTCCTGAATGGACACCCAAGTTTCCAGGAGATCCAGCTGGATTTGCTTACATGTCTTCAAAACTGAAATGTCAAGGGAGCACTTTAAAATTAGCTGAGAATTTTAGGGGAACGTATGGCAATTGCACAGTTCCAAAAAAAAAAAAAAAGCACAGAGATCGTATATCTGAAAATAACTGGTGAGGAGTTGTAAGGAAATTGGCATGTCTTAGAGCAATTGTCAAATGTTTTGGGGGACAGGAAAGGAGAGAAAAAAGGAAAAGAGAAAAGACAAAATACCCCCTCGTAGCAGCACAGTATGTTGCCCTAGCAGGAGAAGGCTTTCTGCAGACAGGGTAATTTTCAGAGGTGCTCATGAACCAAACTGCTGATCGTCTCCAAAGTGAGTAATTATCCCAAATAGGATGCTTTCCTATGAAAACTGCAAACACAATTGAAGTGGCACTAAGATAAATTATGCAACAGTGAACAGCAGCATTATTGTGGTGAGGAAATGATGCACAATAAACAAAAGAGTTTCATAAATGTTTACACCACATTTATGTTTCAAGTTCTTATCATCTTATAGAGACTTTCATAAAGATATAACTTTCATAAAGATCTAAAATTACTATCATTTTGTAGAAACATTTTATGAGAAAGAGGCAAAACCATTGTTTCCACTCTGTTTCAAGTCACTTTTAAATAAAGAACTCTCCTTTCTGCTGGAGAAACTTAAAACAATCCTGAAATTATTCAGATACTAAGAAGAGATTCACAATTTTTTTGTAGGGAGGATAATTCTCTCTGTCATTTCTGGAACTGAATAATGACAAGGACAAATGTTAAATAATTTTGTCCAGGTAAAGACGACTGCTTAATTTTTGAAGATAGCAAGGTTGCTTGAAGTACAGTGTGCTAATTTGGCTACAATATAAAACATTGTGCTGACAAAAGAAATCAATAAGCTGAATTTATATGTCTGAAGGAAGCATCATACGCTTCTGTATCTGGTGCAGCAAAAGTAGCATTTGAGAGATGGGACAAGTTAACTTCTCCGGACTGTGGAGGCAGATTTCCGTATGTTCCGTGTTCCCACATTTCTATATGTGTGACTTTATTCCTCTTCTCAGATCAGTCACTCAAAAACCATGAACCAGCAACAGTTATTATCCTGTCACTATCAGGTGCAGATATTTGGGCAGGATTATGGACATGTTTATTATTTTTACCTGAGAATGAGCCTGCCAGTGCTAAGATGCTCCAGCTGGCTATAATATAACTGCCTACATATTCAGCAGCATGGCAGTTGTGTAATTTTTCTCTTTTATGGGTACTTACGAGCAGACTTTTTCATGGTAGTTCCCTTCTTTCCTATCAGTTAGCAGTGGTTTATTTAATACAATTTCCAGAGCAAAGATGCCTTCTTTTTTTTTTTTTTTTTCCAACTTGGGAATATTATGGATGCTACCAAACAATGTTTCATAAATTACTACATTTCCTTAACTCATTAGAACTTTCACCTTCATGCCTGACAAGTGCAAACACCTGGTTTTGGTTACTGAAGTCCCACCAACCATTTGTTACCATCTCTTCAGTGAAAACTATTCCGCCATTATATATAATTAACTATATTACCAGATCATGCAAGTAATAATATCTGGTTTAGTGCAATATCAGTTAATTTAATTGAAGGGACCTTCAAGAATATTTTATTACTGCAGCACTGAAGAAGAGACAACAAGATTTGCTGGCTTGGGCCAAGATGTGCAGAAGTTATTTCAGCATGTGGAATAGCAAAGAATGGTTGCTATATGGTGAGAATTTGAAGAGCAGTTGTTTTTAAAGTGGTTGTGTGTGCAAAACACAAACCTTTCTCAGCTGCTGTTCTGTGACTGTGAAACTTGTTCCCTGCAGTGCTTTGAATCATGATGAATTTCAGAGATATGCAGAACAAAATTTAAATCACCCTCATTGAGCCATCCGTGCTCTCATTAAGAGCAAAGACTAAAAACATACAAAACTGAAGACAGAAGAAAGGTGACCTATAGAGTGTAAAATTAGACATAAAGGGAAAAAGTTTGTGGATACCTTTGGGTTACAGTTCTATATTGTGTTGCTGGTGGACTAGAAGCTGGACATGAGCTGGCAATGTGTGTTTGCAGCCCAGAACCCCCCCGTGTGCTGGGCTGCATCCAAAGCCCCGTGGGCAGCAGGGCAGGGAGGGGATTCTGCCCCTCTGCCCCCTCTGCTGAGACCCCACCTGCAGTGCTGCATCCAGCCCTGGGCTCCCAGCGCAGCAAGGACAGGGACCTGCTGGAGCCAGGCCAGAGGAGGCACCGAGGTGATCAGAGGGATGGAGCAGCTCTGCTGTGAGGCAAGGCTGAGAGAACTGGGATTGTTCAGCCTGGAAAAGAGAAGGCTCTGGGGTGACCTAATTGTGGCCTTCCAGTGCCTGAAGGGAGCCCACAGGAAAGATGGAGAGAGACATCTTACAAGGGCCTGTAGTGACAGGACAAGGGGGAATGGCTCCAAACTGAAAGAAAGCAGATTTACATTAGATATTCTTGACCATGAGCGTGGTGAGGTATTGGAACAGGTTGTGGATGTCCCACCCCTGAAGTGTTCATTGTCCAGTGGGATAGGGCTCTGAGCAACCTGGTCTAGTGCAAGGTGTCCCTGCCCATGGCAGGAGGGCTGGAATGAGATGATCTTGAAGGTGCTGTCCAACTCAGTGCATTCTATGATTCTATGATTCTGTGATTCTATGAAATATGCTGTACATTTTAAGTACTGCCCAGATTAGAATATCTGGGGTTCAGAGCTGTCTGACTACCTGATATCACTGTTCCCATTTTCATTGGAACTGAGTAATTGCTGACTTATACGTGATACAAATGAGTAAGGACTGTTGAGAGTCAGTGAAACCTTATAGAGGACCCAGAAATACATATTTATTTATATACATTAATAAGACTAGTGGACAGGGAACACAGAATTTTGAGTTTATTCTTTGTCCAAGTGATAAAAGAACTGAACAATTGCCCACATCTCTAATTCTCAAAATGGTCATGATGAAAGTGCTTAGCTGTGATTTCAAGAAGAGATCAACCGATAAATAATGAAAGAAAACTCACAAGAACATGGGTTTTAGCGCAAGACTTTTATGAAAGCATGTGATCTAAACCCCATAATTTATACCCACACTTATCTTTTAATTCAATTTCAGCCCTACAACTTCAGAAGCTCTTATTCATGAAGAGACATCTGCTGCTTTAATGAGATATTCTGAGCTCTTGACATCTTCAAGCATATTGATACAGCAAGTGGTTTCAAAGGTTAACCATGTTGGTTACACAACATTTTCTTTCATTAGTTTTACATCTGATGAGTTTTGAAAGATTGGAGTGCTCAGTTTTGTTTCTCCACATGCTGTATTTTAAGAATAAACATTCTCTTATATATTTTCTAAATGAGGTGATCCCAATTTACTAATCTCACCTGCTTTTCTTCCTGTCTTTCTAACACGTTTTTTCATTCTCCTTCTATACCTGTTGTAAATCTTAGTAAGGTGAGGAATTAAGCACACCACTACACACGAGAATGAACTCCTGATTTATAGTGAATTATTTTTGCACCCAGAGGTAATATTTTTTTTAACAACTGCCATAGTCACCTTTCAACTGACTTCAAAACCAGATTGCGATACCACACATCTTCCATAACTTAAGAAAAAATATGAATTGTCTTTATGTAAAAATTTTAAGCTTACAAGATCTTTAAGTAGAACAGAAGATTCCTTTTTCACTTCTTGCTTGTTCAGATTTTGAAAGTAAATAATGAATGTTTTCTTCTAAATAACAATTTCAGTTGGCAAATGTCAGGGTGTTAAGAAATTTGTCTTTAAAAAGAGGGAAAAAATCTTGTATTTTTAAGCAAATATATGTTATCCGAAGTACATAGATGCATAAAATAGGATTTTTCTTAGGAGATACATAATTTTCTGGAGTTTTTCAGACATTCGAGATTTAATTTTTTTATTACCCACATTAACAGAGTCTGGCATACCAAGAGCAGTAGTTATGGAGCAGTAAATCTTGTAGGGCAATAAAAATTTTTTGCTCAAGGCAAAGCTCACTTAAAAGATATCTAACTTCAGACAAGGAAGTAAATAATCAGCAGTACTTACATAGGTTGCTGAGAAATGTACTGAAATCACACTTATCTAAAATAATAATGGTTGTGTTTGCAAAACACTTGCTTATGCCTTTTTTATGTTAAATTTCTTCTGTGTAGATGTAGTTACAGTTAAATAACAAGGAGTGAAAAATACATTTTGAAAGAGAATTTTTACACCAACTTTAACAGAGGTAAAATTTGAACACATTTTTAAAATTGCATGAATAATTTCTTTAAAATGTTTGTTTGGGAGCGGTTGCATTTGGGGATTTTATCACACAAAGAAACCCATAGATCTACATGTAACAAGCTGAAAACTTGAGAAAATCTATCTGGAAAATAATCTTTAAAATATATGAAGGCCTAACATTTCCTGACTCATTTATGGGAGCACACCTCAACCTTCTCAGAGCCTGAGAAAGCATAAAGATCTCTTTCTGCTGAAGTAGTTGTAAATGATGTCCTCAAAGACAGATTTTCCAGGTGATTCAGTTCGTCTTCTCAGGCACATGTGACGTCCATGCATTCAGGCTCTTTAAACTTGGACAATTCCACAGTGGGGTAGTTATGCCCCAGAAGAGCTGGAAGCCCAGTAAATTAGACCAATTCTCAGAATTAATTTCAGGTCATCCTTCCAGCAGTTTCTTTAGATCCAACATTTAACAATATTTTCAAAATTATCTCTTTCTTAGAACTTCACAAGTAAAAGCCTCTGAGTTCTAGATACATTCTTTGAAAACAAAAAGAACATTTTAAAATCTAACGTCTATGATGGACAAAGCACGATGCTGCAAAATATTTATATTAGTGCAAAAGAAGCAAGATTATCAGGGAAAACAAGCTAAGAAATCCTTTTTCTGCAACAACTGTGCCAATAACACTGATGAAATCATCAGTTATGTTTTTGACAAGCAAGAGAAATCAGTGTACTCTATACAGTGCTGTGCTGACTTGCACTTCATAGGAAAAAGAAAGGGGGGAGGGTTGGGAAGGATCAATTTTTTCAGAAGGAGAGTTAGAAAGGAAAATATTACATAAGGGATTAATAAAAGTACTATTTTTTTTTTCTTGAGGATTTTCTGTTTGCTTCTTACATTTAGGAACTCAGCAGAACACAACCAAAACTGATTTAGGACTGGATTGCTCCCTCTCCTCACAGAATTATAGGGGATCAAGATGTATTAATGAGGTTTGGAAACACAAAGTAGAATCTCTGTGGCATTGTCCGCTTTGGACCCAGGGTACTTACTGAAGTAAAAATGATTCTTTTGACTTGGGAGTATCCATGTTGGTGGAAAAGATGGTAAATGAGACACATTTGGAGCACTGAGTTCCGCAGTACGAAAGTGAGAGGTACTGGAGTGAGTCCAGCACAGGGCCACAGGGACAATTAAGGCCTTGGAGCATCTGATATGCAAGGGGAGGCTGAGAAAACTGGGAGGATTCAGCCTGGAAAGAGAATGTTCAGGGGGGATTTTATCAGTGTGTAAAAGTACGTGATGGACGACAGGAAAGATGAAGCCAGAATCTTTTCAACACTTCCCAGTGACAGGGCAAGAGACAAAAAGTATTCTTTAAATCTTCCCATGGTATTTTCCTTTCTCTCATCATCCTGGTTGCTTCAAGAATCTTTCCTCCTACTGAGTGACTTCCATGACAGTGGAGATAGCAGCCGGAGAGGGAGTTAAGAGGTATTCCTGCTTTTTCATTTACATTAATTGCCAACTAAATTTCTACTTGAAAACATTTAAACAAGGGAAACATGAAAGTATTTCTTCCCTTTTTTCTTCCTAATAGCATCCTTGTTGTGAAATTTCAAACAGTCACAAAAAATAATCAGTATGAACTCTTGAATTGCATTTTTATGCATGCTGAATTTAAATAATAATAGTAATTATTAATAGGCTCCAGGAAAACTTGCATTTATTAAAAAAAAAAAGAAAAGGACTGGTAAAGAGGAAAAAATGACTCTTTGATTTAGGCAAATCATATTATATATTAGAAATGTCACTTAAAAGAAGTCACCCTCAACTCAGGCTGTCTGTAGCCCCAGTAGTAAAATAAGGTTTTTTACTTATTTTTGTAAAATAAGTTTGAGTAAAATAAGTTTCTGAGATATTGGAACCTTTATTCAGTAAATTTTGTTTGCTCTTGTGAGATGTCTCTAACCAAAGCAGTGGTTCCGCTCACTTTTAAGGGTAGGGTCAACAGCCTTATCTTTGTTATGTGTGTTACTGCACAAAAAAACTCTTTTCAGGGTGGTTCTTTGATAAGAGCTAATAAATACTCTCTGGTTTGACCGTTAATATCCATACCTTATTCTATTTTCCTTAATTCTATGTGTTATTCTTCCATTTTATCTTTTTTTTTTAATTATTAAAATTTGCTTATTGTTCTCTTGGTATTTTCCTTTAATTGTCCCTCTTATAATTCTGTTGCCTTAACACCCTTAGATACCCATAAAAATATAATTTACCTACTATATATGATTGCAGACTATGTCTGCTCTTTATTTTTATACTTAGATTATATTTTGACCAGACTTTCACATTAGCCAGGTACTCAAAATATTTTTTTGCCTCCAGTTATCATTCACTGTGCTAACATGGCTACTGAACTGGAGAATGCTCTTTTAAAAAACTTTCTGATGGCCAGAGGATGCAAGAAGTTTGTGCTTATTCTCTGTTACAAGACAGGCAGCTCGAGGAACTGACATGTATAGAAGACGTCATGGTGATGCACAGTACAGCTCCAGTTCACATGCTGGGGCAGACCTGTAGTACAACAAAAGACAAAGAGAGTTCTAGAAAACTTAATTGGCCGCAATGTTATCATTTTTCAAGGTGTTTCAATAAATGTTTCAACTTTATTTGCCAAAATCTCATTAATAATGCATATGACTTGAAGCCAAACTTTTTATTTCTCACATGCCATTTATTTCTATTGTCTCAAAAATGACAAACCTGACAGTAATATATGGTACAGTGACACTGAACCCTTCCTGAATATTTTATTGTCTTTCCTTTCAGAAGTTCTACTTGGGAGTCCTAGAATCGTAGAATCACAGGATGGCTGGGGTTGGAAGGGATGTTAAAGATTGTCTCGTTCCCACACCCCTGTTGTGGACAAGGACACCACTCACCTGTGGTGAGTGCAACCTGTACTTGGACACTTCCAAAGATAAGACATCCACAACTTCTCTGGAAAACCTCTTCCAGTATCTCACAACCCTTACTGTATTTTTTTTTCTTTTTGAATGTCTAGTCTAAGCCTAATCTAATTAATTTTGAAGCTATTTCCCCTTGTTTTATCAGTACATGATGGAATTTTTTTGGATCAGCGTTTTGATTGTTGTCTAAATGGGATTTGAAAGTACAGATCTGGATTTTTCTTTCTGTGGTCAAATGAAACCTCCTGTGGTGTTCAGTGTGATTTCAAACATTTTTCCTATTCTCAGTGAATAAGATTTGCACAGCTGAGAGGATGCCTTTTCTTAGCTAACCCTTTCCCTGAGAGTTGACAGAGCAGTCACTCTATGAGGGCTCCTCAATCCTTAGGAGCCTTTTGAAGACAGAGAGAAATCCAAGCAGATACTCTCCTTTTTTGTCTTTTTACTTTAGCGTTGAAAATGATTTATGTAATCAGTTGAAGTGTGAAGTTGTACATCTGTAGTTTTATAGCTATACCACAATAAATACCAAAATGACAGAATATCAGCATTTGAAGAGAGAAAAAGTACTAATCTAGAAAAGAGAGCATTTTCACAAAAATATGAAAGTAAATAGAGAATCAAGGTCTTCAGCAAATTAAGGTTTTATATGTGATCAGAACAGCTGCGATATTTTCACTTAAGAGACTACAATTCAAGTAAAGGAAGTATTTCACGTCCCTGTATGTTCTACCAGTTATACACTGAGAGGCCAATGACTGAGTATAAATATTCACTGTCTTAGTGTTTGAAAAGCCTCTGCCAGGAGAGGAGATTCAGCTCTCCTTGAAGACTAACAGATGGATGGGCATGTTCATACTTAGGAAGGACAAATCCTCGAACATCTAACAAAGGAAATGGGTTTTGTATTTGATTCTAATTGCTGTTGACTGTTTTATGAGTTTTAGTCTTGGAATAGAGTTCCATAATCTAGATCTTGTTCATAAGATAATTCCCGCTAGTGTTTTTTTCATTGTTTCTAGCATGGACAACAGCATTGGGATTTGCTTGAAAGGCAGTTGCAGATCATGGAAGTCATAAACCAGGTAGCTTGCAAAGGACTTCTGGAGGTCTTGTAGTCTTCCCTTTTCTACTTAAAAACCTATAATTTCAAAGTTAAAAAATAGATTACTCATAGCTTTATGAAGGCTATAGAGGGCCTGCCATATTATTGAGTAGCAAATACAAAAAAGTGGTTCAATGAATTTTATTCAGTAGAGAATAACAGCAGCTGTGCTCTGCATTAGGTGGAAGCATTTTGAAGGTTTTGTTGTTTTTTTCCTAATTCTTTTAAAAATTAGCGAATTTAGAAGCATCTAAAATATTGTTTGATGTAGGAACATCAGAATTGTTATAGCAGAACAGCAAATTTGTCACTTTAGTTCTTCTATTTATGAACCAATGCCCAACTCAATGGATGGCTCAAGAAAACCTCCAAACTAGCAGTAGATAGTCTGACATATGTCTAATATTAAAAAAAAGCTGATTTTTGCAGATATTTTTGTTTGCAGGAAAGATATATTAATTTTAAAAAATCTTTAATTTCCTTCTTTAGCAAAAATTTATGCCAACTAGTTTTAGAAAATTGTGCAAGAAAGAATTATCTTTATTCATTCATTATTCTACAGCATACAAATGGTATCATGGTGTCATTTTAGCTGCCTTCCTTCAAAACGTGTGTATTAAGCAATACAAGGACAACATGCATTCTATTGTCTGAAAGTATCTGCAGCTGAAAACTGGTCTATGAAAAATTAAAGGTATATTTAATGATAAAATAGTACTATCTAT
Source organism: Oriolus oriolus (assembly GCA_013400235.1). Classification (NCBI taxonomy): domain Eukaryota; kingdom Metazoa; phylum Chordata; class Aves; order Passeriformes; family Corvidae; genus Oriolus; species Oriolus oriolus. Next base: position 243,236 of record VXBT01012517.1, read on the forward strand.
ACCAAAGAGCATTATGTTAAGTGGGGATTACCTAATAATTAAGATATGATTACTTAGAGGGTACCTGGGGGAGCAACAGTTTAAAAACCAGAATGACCAAGCACTCCAGAGCTCTGGTCAAAGACGAAATTTTATCCTCTTGTCCATTTGAGTGCTAGAACACAGCAGTCTCCTCAGTTTTAAATATCATAAGGTGAAATAATCCATTATAGTCTGTTTCTGCTTTCATTTACTGTGCAAGAAGGACACTGGACACTCTTGCTGATGAAAAGCAAAGAAAAAAGTCATTCACAGGATATCAGTGCATTAACATCCACATTTGTGTTCACAGAGAGGAATTCTCGAGATCAAAAGATATCTTGACAGTAGCTTCAAAGGATCAAATTTGACATATTTGAGGTAATGGTATATTATCATCAGTCTGTTTCTATTTATTCTTTTCTCATAATTTTAAGTCTTAAACTTGATTTCTGTCTTCATCTGTAAGTTTATGATTCTTGCTGCAATTCTAAAACTATTATTTTATTTGTGTCTCATAAGAGTATAGATACTTTCTTTTTATGATAAGTTTTTGGTCCCTTTATGAATGAGTTCATTTAATGATATGATCTACTATCACAGCAAATTACTTTTTTCAACTATACAATGGGAGTCTGATTTTTTTTTTTCAAATTGCGACTAAGTCTGAGGGTATTTTTTAATTCTTTAAAGGAGAAAAAGTTTTTGGTAACTGACAAATAAAAGAGGGGGACAGTGAAACTCTTAGCAAACGTTTTACTTTGGATTAGCTTTGCCCAAAAAATTGACTTAAGAATGATGTTTCACTGTAAAAGACATAAAATTGAAATAACAACAGTTCATTTCAATTAACAATATCCATTAGAAGCCTTACACCTGTAAAAAAATTATAATATACACACATTGGCCAAAAAAATTCATATTGGCCTATGGAAAAGCTGGAACCAACCCTAAATGCTTGTGTCTGTCTTGTAAAATGGCTCATTAACCTACTGAGATTTGTGCAAATGGGTGCTCATCTAAGTTCACAGAATACTAATTAATGTAAAATTAAAAAAAGAAGGTTTGAATTTAAAAAAAAGACACATTTATGCAATGAACAGGTTTAGGAGAATTTAGTTTTCCTGTGGTGTGATGTAATTTGTCCCTTCTAACCTTTCTGCTGAGGAATACTCCAATAAAAGTAGTTCTTTTTTGCTTCAACTTCCAGCCTAGAGATTGTGGTTAAATTTGCAGTGATAGTTTTATTCTCTGAAGGGAAAGAAACAGGAAGAAAACATAAAATAGCCCATTAAAGCCAAATTCCTCTGTTTGTGCCTGGCCTGCTCATCAGGAACTGCATGCCCTGTAATTGAATTTAACTACCCATACCAGCACATATGTGAGTAACTCTACTGCTCTGCTATATTCCTATAATCCGGGAGAGTAATGAAACATAAAGCAATAAATTTAATCAAATCCCAGATTAGCGGGGGTGAGAAGGAGAAAAAGAAACTGCTGCAAGATGTTTGGTATTAAACGCCCGAACAAGAAAAGCGGACCTGTGACTGCTGGGGCCATTTCCAGGAAGGTTTCCTGCTCATTCACTCCAATGTTGTTTTCCATCACACATTATTTTTGCACCCTGTTTTAAGGACAATTAGATTATCAGTTATAGGAATGATCTGTTGAATTCCCTGAACTATGTGCTGAATGTTTATTTCTTACAATTATCTTAGGCTTTAACACACAAACAAAGCAGGTGGTTGCCAAAGGCTTGAAAATATTAAAAGCAGCAAAGTGTTCAGTGGCTGAAAGAGAAACTGCACTCCATGAAGATCACAGTTTTTTTAATTTCTTTTTTGGCAGTAAAAAATCTGAATGGAATTTGGTGTCAGAAAAAGTGGATAGAATAGTGAGGGGAAGAAAAGACAAGGCATTTAGATACTCTTTTGTGTTCATCTGTTATAGGACGGAATTATTCATTTTGAGTACGTGTTGAAGAATTAGAAGAATTTCTAATAGAAATTAGAAGAATAGAAGAATTTCCTTCTTACTGTCCTAATTTTCAAAAGTGAAAGCACAAATCAAGCATTTTTACTAAGACTGGTGCGTCCTCACTAAAAGGAAAAGGAGTTTTCAGGAACAGTTCGTTTTGATCAAAGATGCACATTGAGAAGTTGAGGGATTAAGCCCTCCCTTTTTTTTTTTTAAATCAGAAAAGATAATCATAACAGGAGAGACACTGGTGCAAACTAACTGGAAGAAAATAATAATGTGTCTGTACCTTTGAATCTACCAGATATGAAGATCTACCCTCAAAGAGACACAGAGGGAAAAAAACCATTCCTAATTCAAGAATGGGAAAACCTCATCAAGATGAGTGGCCTTGGGGAACGCCTGCCCCAGTCTGGCAGAGAATTCAATGACACAAGATTCTTGCTCAAGAAACTGGCCCAGACACAATAAAAGAACTTGAACTATTTTCTGCAACAAAGGTCACAATCAGATCTGTGTATAAACTCCATACTCACACTAAAACTAAGCTGTGGATTACATACCTTGCCTGGGTTTTGATTTACTATGTTTTCCCTGAGTAAATTGTTAATAGGTTTAGTGAACAAGGGGAAGACTCCAGCATCTGGAAGTACTGACTCTTTCAGAACGGACATGATTAAAGATTAATAAGTTCTTTTATCTTTTATAGTTCATATTTCATTTTCTGTTCCATAGGATCATGTATTTTTCTTTGGTTTTGTTGCAGATACTCTTTATTACAATTTACCTTTCAAGTTCAGGGGAATATAGCAAGCTAAGATAGATGGGAATATGAGAACTAAGCCTTGCAACTTCTGTTTCTCCCCTTCTTTTTGCAGACTTCACATTCAATTTTTAATGTATTTGCACATGTTTAAGCCTGCACTATACAAGTATACACCAATAAAATGTATTATCTGTGTGCAATTCACATCCTCTGTATACATCTACAGCTGGGGGTACCTTAATCCTGCATCGAGGACCCCAGTTTCTTTTACTTCAGCTGAATCCAGCTATTCAATTAGTAGTTAGAAATGACTATTCAGTCAGATACACCACTAAAATTAGATATCTCTTCACAAGAGCATTTACTTCTCCTTTCATTGTCATCTTTTCAGTAGGTCTTTGTCTGGAAATGAAAGAGCTGAGTTACATTTTGCTGCTCTGATTCATCCTGAGGTAGAGTTATACCTGTGTGGATTTTGATTAGACTCTTGATCCATAGGGATGACAAAAGCAGGCCTCTATGGTATTTGTTAGTCATAAACACCTTGTGTCAGGGGTTGTTACTTTGTTTGGTCTTCTATGTTATGACGTGCCACAGTGAGGCTTTGGCCATGAGAATTCACACAAACATTAACTTGTTTTTCTTGTCTTTTCTTCACACTTATTTCTCTAAAGGACACATTTTAATATAAATAATTTTGAGAGAGCAGTATTTGTTGCCAAAACTGAAGGGCATTTTTCTAAGGAAAATAAAAAATTAAACTATATCACTGAGAAGACCAGTTAAGATTTGTAAATGCAGTTCTTCATATTTGCTCCTTGTACTGTTTCTGATGTGGAAGCAGGCATTGACTCCATTCTACCAGGGAAGTATGGCTCTCCAAAGACATCACTGAATTGGCAGGAAATAGAATCATGTTTCGTAATTGGGTAGAACTGGCATTTGTGAATGCATGCAGAGATCTGAAGGGTCTTGGGAAAAAAGGTACATATTGGGTAAAATCTCTGTTGGTCAATAAGCGACAATAAGAGGAAGAGGATAGTGATTCAAATTTGCTGTGGATACCTAAAGGGAAATTTGCTATAAGACACCTTTGGACACAAAAGTCAGGTCAGGTCAGGTCACTGCTGCACTTGCACTGCTTCTTGTAAGACTTGTCCTCCATTTGTTCAGGTGGTCTCTGTTAAAATAATTCCTATAACAAGCAACTCAAATCATGGCTTACAACAATTTAAAGGTATCTCCATTACAATCTCCACCCCTGGTTCTTCTGAGCTGGGTTATAGTGCTTAAAGCTGCCATGCACTCCTCCCCTTGCTCCCAGCCTGGCTAGGAACAAGGGGTTCCTGCATAAGTGTAATTTCCATAACATGCAACTCAAAACCTGGATTGCAACAATTCAAAGGCATTTTCATTACCATCTCCACCCCGTCCCCTTTGGACCAGACCACAGGGTTCAACAGTGGAATGAACTCCTCCCTTTTCCCTGCTTGGAAAAGGATTTATCTGGAGACTGCAGTCCCTTAGGGGTGTACTTGCTGCAAGTGGAGCCTTATCTGTGAGCCACAGTCTCTCCAGAGCTATAGCTGCTCTGCAGAGCTATAACTGGCACAGACACTTGGAGATACACCTGCTTTATTGTGTTCTTATTCACAGCCACAGATGTTTCAGGGTGTCCTGCTCATCCACAGGTCACTGTGCTCTGGACTTCACGGTGGAGTTCCAGCCTGCCCAGTGCAGCAGCACAGAAGCAGTGGCAATGCCCTGGCCATGTGCCAGCCAGATGCGTGGCCACTGCTGCTACCAAAATGCTCCCAGAGTAAGATGACAAACAGTCGAGCACCACAGCAAGCAGCAAAATAAGAGTGGAGCCACTAATGAGCACTGGGCTAGAATTTAAAGCAAGGTGAACAAGCCCCATGGCAGGCACAGGAGCCTGTCAATTAAAAGCTGAGCATCAATGACAGCTCTGTTTTTGATCTGGCACATTTCAATCAATTCTGTTGTTATCTCAAAATCTTTGAGCTCCGTGTTGCGTGCCAAAAAAGGACTATCTTTAACCCCAGAGAGCAACTACACCCCACACAGTCACCTGTACACTTTCCCCCAGTGGAATGAGGGGGCAGAATCTGTTGAGCAAAAGAGAGAAGACTCATGAGTTGAGAAAAAGGTTGTTTCATTCCCCACTTCCCACGGGCAGGCAGGTGTTCAGTCATCCACAGGAGATCATGCTCCCATCATACCTAATGGTAACTTGGGAAGACAAATGCTATCTCTCCAAATATCCCCCTCTTCGTCCATCTTTCCCCAGCTTTATAGGTGGAGTGGGACACCATATGGCCTGGGATATCCCACTGGTCACTGGGGTCAGCTGTCCTTGTTGCAACCCTTCTCAATTTCTAGTGGACCCCCAGCCTTGACACTGTGCAAACACTGCTCAGCAGTAGATAAACAACCCTGTGCCAACAGTTTTGAGCACAACCCAAATCATAAAAGCTAATTTGGAAAAAAAAATCTCTATCCCCATCAAAACAAGCACAAACACCTAGCATAAGAAGCACAAAATCACATTACACAACACTGAACATAGCAATTAAAAAATTTGAAACCAAAAGACCTGTATAATATTGCAAGGCTAAAACGTACATATTAGTGAAAGGTTGTCAATTTAATTAATGTTTTAGTAAGGTGGTCTCTACTCAGAAACATTTTTATTAGAGATATCATCAAAACAAGCATTTTAAGGGGTAACTAGCAGAACGTCAATCTGACAGTGCTGCATATGCCTACGACACAGCCTTGAAATGTAATTGTCATCACAAAATTAAAAATTCCAATGTAAAAAACATGCACAGAAGGGAATACTATATCAATTATTATTTCTAGATTTTGAGTTTTTAATTTATGAAAAAATATATAAACAGAATATATATCCAGAAGAGTATTCTGTACTAGATGTGCTTTTATACTGAATATGAGGAAGGTCAGAATATAAAGAGCTTGAAAGAGTCTTTATGTATGTGTTCTCTTTCTCTTCTGATAGGTTTGTAAGGTTAAATGGCAAAATATGTATTAGTCATAGGCACTACTATCAGTGAATGAACAGGAAATAGTAATTACATTCAGCGCTTATATCTAGGAGAAGCATGTTGCAATAAGCAGACCAGTAAAAATATCCAAGAAATCAACCCCCAAAAAATCCCCATGGAACAAAATTACATTTCTTATAGCTTGACTGAGACTTCGTATTTATCTCCTAGAAGTGAGTTGGCTTGCTCCGGTGCCTCAGTTTCCTCTAACTAATAGAGAAATTACAGACATTACTTAGGTATACTGAGAGCTGTTGTAGAAAAAGTTAATTGAAACTTAGAGCTAGCAGCTTAAAGATTAATAATAGCTAGAGCAGACAAAGCCAGCAGCTTAAACATCAATAGCTAGAGCAGGCAAAGCCTGTAGATTGTGGTATATGAACTGTAACAACAGTATTTCAACATGCTGAATAACTAACTAGAGAAGCTGACCTGAGGGGATGTGATATTGTGTAGGGAGACAACCACTTAGCAACTGCTTGGTAACCAAACAGGAAACAAATCAAACAGATAAAAAACAAGGGGACCCTGGACCTTACTATTATTATTGGTTGAAAATTTTGCATTTGGGGTGGAGAACTCAGATTGTGAGGATAGAACTGCCCAGGGATTTTTTTGTATTCCCTCTTTGGAAGCACCTGGCTCGAGCTGTGGCGCTATTAATAAAAAGTGCTTTCATAAAGGAATCCATCTTTTGGCTTATGAAGAAATGTAGAGACAAACCCTGTTCCAGTGGCTGGCATATGCAATTTCCATAACAGAGCTTAACTCATTAGTTATTATAAAGCATATAGGTCTTCACATAAAAGGTATTACTGAAGTGCAAGGGTACCATTTTAATATAAAAAGAATAAAGTGTGAAACATAAACCACAAAATGCTTCAAGCACAGAAAAAGATGGGGAGTTTGTAGAATGAGGCCAAAGGAATGAAAAAATAATTTTAGGGAAATGTGAAGCCAAGAATGAAGTATTATTACTGCAAAAATATTAGGGAGGAAGGGAGTCTCTTGTAGTGGATAACCCTTTAAGAGACATTAGGGATAATTTATTGGAAGAGGTGACTGTCACCACAGGCTATTTACATGAACTGTTCCTTGAGCATTCTCAAAGGAGGAAAAAAGGCTCAAGAGAGAATTCACACCAGAGAAATACTTACACCAAATCAGAACAAGAGCAAAGGCCTGAAGGAACATAGCATTACATGAGGAAAAGAGCATAACAATTTGAAAAGGGAAATATATCTGCAAAAGGCACTAAAATCAACATGGCCCAATACAGAACAGCAGAAACCCAATGCACAATGTGTGAGCCTTCCAATATGACGTGATCACTAAAAGAACCTCAAATAACACACATCCAAGTCTGGAATTACATAAAGCAAGCAAGAAAATGCTGAGTAAAGATAAAACACAGAAGAATGAACAACAACATTGTTTAACACTTATCAGGATGGTTTAATGAAATACCTTGGCGACAAACATAGCAGTTACATATGAGCAAGTGATAGATAGGATTTGTCAGAGAAACTTGGATAGAACGTACAGCCTTCAAAGAAACATCATAAGATTTCTCTTATTACTTGACTACCCAAAGATGACTTTTATCAAGGCCATCTGGTAGTGCAGGAGATATATGCAGTTTAGGAGGATAAAGAGCTATCTTGAGGAGTAAAGAAAAATAGCATGAGAAGAAACAAGCGAAAATGGATGTATGTGTCACATGAGGTCCTGCAAACACCAGTATAGGGTCCTGCTGTTTTCACTATGCTTGGCAAGAGGATGTTCTATTTAGTCACCAAATATTAAAAGGAAGCAAAATGAATAGTGGCGGAAGACAGGAATTAAAAAAGCTTGCAAAGCAGTTATACTTAAAATAGCTTGAGTAGTAGAACAACTTAAATGAGATTAAAATGCACTTTTTTTAATCCCAGAGCTAGTCAGAAAATGTTATTAAAATATAGTTCACCAACAAACGTGGAAAAATAAGTATCAAAATAAAACCTTAAATCCAAATTAAAAAAAAAGAATAATGTCATCTTCTTTGAGGGTTACGGTGGTTTGAGTATCATACTCTTTTTAGCAGCGAGGACAAAGTAATTTAATGCATGACCAAAAGATTAAATCGGAGTGTGTAAATAGTAAAAGAAATTATTATATAAAGATAATTTCTTACAGGACAAGGAAAGTTATCCAGTGGAAAATTAACGAGCAAATAATGTAACTTTTATAATAAAGACTGCATTTTGGTCCAAAACACTGTGGACATTTCGCTAATTCAAGACAGTAAGCTGACAATTATTGCAGCTTCCTGGTATTTTGCAAAGGTAGAAAGCAAGCCTTCCCTTGATCTGTGATAACAAGTGATTATGGCAAAGTTATATTTAGTTTTATAGGTGGAATGAAAAAATTAAGAGCTTGAGAATATATTAATTTGGAAGTATTTTCCCCTTATCTTCAATAATGTGGCTCTGTAGATTTTTCCATAATTAGACTCTTTGCATTTTGCAAATATTGCTTAGGTGTAAAAGTATGCTGCAGCATGTCGTAAGGTTCAACCACAGTCATATGAAAGGGGAATAGCAAGCAGACACTCTATTTTTTTATTTTGTCTTTCTCCTCTAACTATTTTTGGAATCAGACATAATTTTGGCAAGTTCAAGCTGTTCAATAAAGGAATTATTTTCTTCCAGAAACATTTTTTAATTGGATATATATCCAGTTCTGTGGCGCACTTGGGAGTTAGTCCTGATTTTGTTTTACTTTAGTTTTTGTTTTAATTTCTGCTTTAATAAGAGACCTTCAGAATCCCTTTCTGTCATAACATCGTTATAGAAAAAATAACAGGTCCTGACCTCTTTCTGCTACTGCTTTTGAAATATTTCTAATAAAACATTTTAGTGGAGAACTAGAATGACAATGGCAAGTAATTGTGAAGCCACATTGCTGAAGCCTTATAAAAGTATGGCTAAGACTTAGAATCCAAGATAGCTTGAACTAGTATGAAAAAGTAAATTACTGGTCGATTTTTGATTTTGTGTGAGAGCTAACACCTGAAGAATCTTTTTAAACTGCATCCAATCAAACCATACTTTAAACCAGTTCTTTAAAATGCTTTGTGTTCCTAAGAGAGGGAGCCAGTTGCAACCCGATGTTTGGGGGACAGGTCTCAAGCCAGCTTGGACAGAGGATGCATCCTGCAGGCTTGAGACTGTAGGAGTGTCTAGGATGGAGTGATTCACTTTACTGGTAAGAGACAAGCAGCAATATGTTTATTGATATGAAACAGAAATTTAATGAAGTTGATGGTAAATGTGACAGGGCTTTAACAAGTTCTGGTGACAAGGTACACTTGATTATTTGCTGCAGAAAGGACAGGGTCAGACAAAACTGTCAGGGAGACCCTCCTTCTGAGTGACAAGGTTCAGAAAGGACCTCCTTGCATTCTAATCTCCTCAGAGGGCAGTTTAGGTGCAGCTGGATCCAGATTTACTGCCGGACTTGGTCAGTGGTTTATGTCAAAAGGACTATATGTACACAATCAAGCCCTTATACCGCTTAGCTAAGATTTCAAAGTTTCAGTGTGCTCATTCCCAATTCATTTACTGAGTGTCTGATTTGATAAGGAGTCTCTAAACCCTGAGGAGTAACCTTCAGAGGTGTCCCTCCTCCAGGGTGATCCTGTCACGTAACCCAATGCCGTGCAGGATAGCTCCGCATGCCCTGGTTCTCCACTGTGCATGGAGTGAGGAAATGGGCTCATGGTCATACCTGCACCCTGACTACAGCTGTCAGTGTCTCCCAAACATGACTTGAGTCAGACCTTCACCAGCACCCTTAGGTGCTGGTTAAGCGCGCACATGGCTCAAATTAGCCCTTGGCTACTGTGTTGGTATCTGTCTCCCCTGAAACCGTAGGTACAACGGCAAGAAAAGGATCCACAGATGAATAGGGCTGTCTCCTGGTGACAAAGGACATGGAGAAGGCTGTGCCACTCAATAATTTCTTCCTGAATCCCAGGCCCTGAGACTCATGGGAAAGTCTGGAGCAAAAAGTGCTTAGTGTCTGTGGAGAAGGATGAAATTAAGGGCCATTTAAAGTGACTGAACATACCCAAGTCTCTCAAACCTACTGGCAGGCACCCACAAGTGCTGAGGGCAATGACACTGAGGCCACTCCCAGTTATCTGTGGAAGACTATGGTAATCCAGGGAAGTTGATGAAGACTGGAAGAAAGAAAATATCACCTCCACCTTCAAGGGCTGGGCCAGGGAGGTGCAGGCAAGTCAACATCACCTCAGTCCTCAGGAAGGGGAGGTAGCAAATAATCCCGGTAACCATTTGCAAACACACAAAGGACAAGAGGTGACTGGGAATAGTCAGACTCGATTTATGAAGGGAAAATCAAGCATGAAAAACCTGATAGATTTCTATAATGAGATGACTGGTTTGGTGCATGACGGGGGAGAAGTGAATGTTATTTATCCTCACCTTGGTGAGGCTTTTGATATTTTCTTCCATAATACCCTCGCAGGTGAGCTGATGAAGCATGGGCTAGAGAAGTGGACAGCAAGGTGGACTGAAAATTGCCTGTGCTAAGCAGTGCAAAGAGAAGCTGGAAGGTGGTCCCTAGTAATGTACCGCAGCAGTTAATACAGGGCTCAATCCTGTTGAACACCTTTGTTAACCAGGGTGATGTACTCAGCAGGCTTCCACATTTGGAAAAAGTGGTTGATACAACAAAAGGTTGTGTTATAATTCAGAGGGATTTTGACAGGCTGGAGAAGTGGTCTGATACCTTGTGATATTCAACAAAGGGAAGCACCTGGGGAGGAGAAAACAGTACACGTTGGCAACTCTCTAGCTATACATTTTAAATTCCATCTAAAATAAAGAACAGCTTTTACTGTTGTGATATCCAGTATCAAGAAGTGTGTTACTCTACACAAAGTTAGAGTGAATAAAAATTTCCTTAAAATTATGTTGTGAAATAAAATCATAAATTAACTCCTGAGGATAAGTCTTGTAGATTAAATTGGAAAGATTAAGAAATACTTAACATATTTATACAAAAAGTACCCTTTTGGATAGTTTTCAAAGATAAAATCACCTTTAATCAATATAAGTGTCAATAGAAGATGAAGAACAAATAAGCAAACAAGTTAAAATATGAGTTATAAACTAATATCCAAAATACAGTCAGCCTCAGGAAACTGACTTTCCTATAAACCATCTGGATTACAACTCTCTTCATATTTTAATCTAAGATAGAGGTGTCTTGAAGGTAGTGCAAACGGTAAAGAAAATGGCATGGGCTTCTTAAAGCACCCCGTTTATTCTCTGTCTCATTCAACACTGAGAGGCTATGGGAAGATATGAGCAGATATTTCTTTCTAAGGGGCTAAAGATAGGAATTTTCTGGGTAATAATGTCTATCTAAATCCATCTCGGATAGACTTCATTTACAATTCTCTCTCTTCTTTCTGTCTAGGTGTAATTCTTAGGGAAATTACCTGCTCAGTTCTGTAGATTATGATATACTGTGTTAGATTTTGTGATACTGTGATGACATCTAACCTAAAAATGCTTTTTCTTTAAGGCATCAATACCTCTTCTACAAGCAAAACCTTCCGAATCTTCAGAAACAGAAAGAAAAAAAAGTGTTCTGATTTTCAAAACCTGAAATTTTCATGTTAATTTTGGTCTGATTTTAAGAAATGCTGATAAAATTGTTGAACAAAACATATAAGAGTAGATTTTACTTAGTAAGTTCATTTTCTATTATCAGTAGACTGTTTAATTTGTTAGAGAGTACTTATGTACTTTGAGAAGGAAATGTTTACAGGTTTAATTAATTTAAAATTATATAATTAGCCACATTATCACAGTTAACAGAATCACAGATATTACTGAGGAATAAAGCCTATTAGACTATTTTCCTAGTCTCCCTGCCAAATCAGGAGTGCTTCCTAGGCTATTGCTCACAACACTTGATTTTTAATGGAGTTTAAAATTCATTGTAAAGGGTGAACATATTTCATCCTCTCAGGAAAATAACAAGTAGAGTTTCACAATCCTACATCTGCATGAACCTTTCAGATGTAAGGCCCTGACTTTGCAAATGTTATGCACTGAGTCAGTTTTTACGTACCAAGTCATTCACTAATATCAGCTGATGACAATCTGTGTCCACTGGATTCAGTGCTGCACAAAGTACGTAGGAAACATTCTTCCCAGCTTTTCTGGGGAGCCTCATTTACAGTTTAAACATTGAAAGCTCAAAATAAAAATGCAGTTTTGCTATGGTAAATGATAATATATTCATGATCTTAGTAAGGACAGTGTTCAGTCTATCATGAGGGAAACAAGAAAGGAAAAGAAATAAGAAAGGAATGACTCAAATTCTGTAATGAAATTTCATTAAGTAAATGGTGGAGACGATGGGCTACTAAAGAGGTAAGGAAAATTTTTGTCTTAGTGACATATAGGATTAAAATAGCCACCAGGTGCTTTAGCTGCTGTGTGTAGCCTCGTACTTGGAAATCATCACAATTGAGGAGTTGACTGGATGTTCAGGGATCATAGCTGAGTCTGAGGAGAGGTTGTGGGTGTAAGTCATAAGCTGTGACTCTTGATTAACCTTCTAGAGGCAGCATAATGTGAAGTGGTAGTCCAAAGATAGCTCATTCCAAACACAGATCAAGAAAAAAATTGATTTTAAACAAGGGATATGGTTCTCATGGCTACCTAAGAAAATTTGAACTTCTCTACAGTTGCATCATCAACTGTTAGATACAAATACTGCACTAGGCCCAGGAAATTCAGTAAAAATGATAGTTTTTTGGCAAAAAATACTGAAATATCAAATTCTGCTTGTCAAAACTACAGTTAGGAAACACAGATTTCAAGGGTAAGGAAGGTCTGAAAGAACTTGTGAATGAAGACAGTTTTTGGTTATCTGCATTCAAACTCGTGACTTGTACGGAATCATTTTCTATTCATTGTAGAAAAGATCGTGGGATGTTTGTCAGCAGATTATTCTAGAAAAAAAGAGTTGAACAGATTTCCTCAGTGTTTAGAATGATTCTGACTATTATCTTTGTCTTTCTTTTGAACATGTAATTGAAAACTATCTCAGTAATATTAGTTTAGTCAAGATGCAAAAATAAGCAATCCTGTTTTTCCAAATATTCCATACTTTTCTTCAGTAGTGAAGATTATTATCTTTCAACCCAAGAAGAGAAAGTAGGCTGCTATCTTTGCAACAAGTAAGGTAGCACGGAACATCTCTGCAGAAAAGGCTGAATTCAGAGATTTTCGGGTATGCTTCTTGAGAAGAGATTGTGTATATGGTAGCTGATGACACCACTGACAGCTCAAACTTCTAAAAATAATTTCCATCACTTCCATAATCAAGCAGTGGAGTTGGAGGAGCTATCCCCTTTGAGTCTCACCTGAGTTTATTCTTCATGGCGTGCTTAAATACATCTGCTAGAAATCACTGAACCAGTTAGGTTGGAAAAGACCTCTGAGATCATCAAGTCCAACCTTTGACTGATTACCGCCTTGCCAACCAGAGCACTGAGTGGCATGTCCAGTCATTTCTTGAATACTTCCAGGGGGAGTGATTTCACCACCTCCCTGGGCAGTCTGCTGCAATGCCTAACTGCTTGTTCATTGAAGAAATTCTTCCTGGTGTCCAACCTGAACCTCCCCTGGTGTACGGGAGGCCATTCCCTCTTGTCCTGTTGCTGGTTACCCGGGAGAAGAGCCGGACTGCCACCTGGCACTACCCTCCTGTCAGGGAGCTGCAGAGAGTGAGAAGGTCCCCCGAGCCTCCTTTTCTCCCAGCTAAACACCCCCTCAGCTGCTCCTCATCAGACTTGTTCTCCAGACCCTTCCCCAGCTCTGTTCCCTTCTCTGGACACACTCCAGCACCCCAATGTCCTTCTTGCAGTGAGGGGCCCAGAACTGGGAACAGGATTGGAGCTGTTGCCTCACCACTGCCAAGTACGGCAGGGCAATCACTGCCCTGGTCTTAGTGGACACACTTACTGTGTACCTTTGGCCCCTACTAACCAAGAAGGTGCTATATAACATTGCAATGTTTCTTTGTTTCACTGATTCTTTCTTGCCAGCTGTTTCTATAGCATCTGTGATGCTGAGACAGAGCTAAGCACTCATCACATACAGTGACATGAGAGCACAAACCTCCCTTTTACCATCTGTTAAAATGATTTGCTGAATCCACCCATCACATCAACAGAGGCTCTGTGTTAACCAGAGGAAACAAAATGGTCATATATCAGTTCACTGCCAGTATTCATACAACATGCAGGACCTGGAATATCTTGTGATCTCACACCTATAAATAATACTGTATGATTCAGAAATAATTTTCACAAATAGGAATATACTGGATTATTTTATGTAACAACAAAGATATGAATGTAAGCTAATATTCCAAGCGAAAGCATAACACAAAGCTAGCTACATAAATTTATCTCAGTACTGTGGTGGAAGAAGCTGCTCCTCAATCCCCCATTCTAGCCAAGAAAATTGAGAGTCTATGGTACCTGCTGTTGTACAGAGTGTTGTTAAAACTTCTTACAAGATTAACGCTCAGTAAAAATAAGAGATGAACGAATAAGGAAAAAAAAGGCAAAAAACTACTGCATAGCCTGGGAAAAGAGGATTTAAAGTAGCAAGAAGAATGTGCATTTTATGCAGTGTAGAACACTAAATATTTTTATGAGTAGATCAGACTGTCCAAGAATATGAAAAAAAGAGCTCTATTATTTGGTTAATGTTCAGATTTTGAAACAGAATGAAGCACACCAAGGAAATGAAATGTTGACACACTGACGAGACCCTTTACTTATTTAAATACATATTTATGGATTTCTCCAGCCCCGCCCCCCCCGTAAGTCACTCACTTAGGTTTACATAGGGAGTCCTGCTAGGGAGCACCCAAAGGCATTGTACAAAATCAATACAAGAACAAATACGCTTAAATATTCATGAATACAAATGTATAATGCACACAGTCTCTGTTTAGTCTGAAAAGCAGGCAGGGATTCCAAGGATTTATTCTTTTCATATTCAAGAAAGAACAAATTTTACAGTGAAGAGTTCATTAGAAATGCGTTAGATTAGATGAATACAAAAGTGTACAAACAACTACATGTTCTGTAAAAACCTGGCACCATTGTCTCTATGGTGGCAGATGAGCAGGTAGAAAACAAAGCATACAGCTGATTCATTACCCTCACAGAAGCCTAATAGTTGCAGTGGCTATGACCTCATGACCTCAACTCACTTTCTGCGAGTAAGATGAGAATGTACCATCTTGTAACTTTTTTCCCCTTGCTACAAAAATCATCTTATTATAAATGTATTTGTGTTACACAAATTTCTCTAGACCCCACTTATTTCAACAAGTCCCCAGTCTCCTTATGCCAGTCACCCAGCAAAGTGTTTTATCTACAGTTATTCCAAGGAACACTATTTTAACAGGCATTAATTATGTGAGGTGCATGTGATGGATATGGCTGGATAGTCCCGAGCACCGTGCTCTAGGGGACCTCCTTGAGCAGGGGTGTTGGACTAGATGGCCTCCAGTAGTCCCTTCCAACCTTAAATATACTGTGATACTGTGATATGAAATCAGAGTTTCCAGGAGATACAGAACTGTCGAGGTTTCATTTCCACCAGATTCACATTTCCTAAACGATTAACTTTTTATCTGGGCAGTCTAACATTTTCTGCTGTTTCTGCATGTACTTTATAACCTCCCACAGAATACTCTGGTGCCAAAATGAGTGCTATTTCCATTAGTAGCAGACTTCCTTTGATGTTATGCAAAAATCTTGTTAGCATTTGGGCTAATAAAAGCTATTAACAGTGAACTTGTGACTCTTCAAGTCGTGTTTGTCCTGCTGGCCCACTATCTTTATGAAAGCTCACTAACATTAGATAGCTTATTAAAAATCTAAAAATCATTAGAAAAAGATAGAAAGACACATTTCTGAGTCTCCTCAATGCCTCACAATGTCATAAGGTGCCTTCATGGGTTATTGCAGTGGCCCTTTTTGAAAATCAGTCTTTTAAGGGATGCTGTCACCACATGTAGCCATTTCTGAAGTAAGGACTTTGGAGAGGCCTAATCCATACACAAGATTAGGGGAATATTCTGTGATAAAAGCTCAGCATCTCTCGTCCTTATCCATTCTGAGGAAGATTTTGACTTTCCAGTCTCACGACTTGCTAGACCATGTAGTAACTTTTCTTATGACACCAATGGAAAATGGTCCTTTGGTCAGACTGTGTTTTTTATACTTTTAATTATATTTAAAACTGTTTGGTCCGGAAAACTGTATTTGCCTGTTTTGAGCCAATATGTTCATAACTTGGTTTGAAGGGGAAACACGAGAGAAAGAGTTTGATCCTAAAGGACATGTTTGTCTTGACAATCCAGCTGAAAACATTATGGCTTGCAGAGACTTTGCGTTGTGTTTGTCAGGTTACAGACTATGTGGTGATATCCATCCAGTGCTTTTCCTAATGTCCAGTTGTTACAGTAACTTTTATAGATCTAATTTGGATTAAAAAATACATGAGACATGTATGTCTCATTAAAAAAAAAAATAGTTATGCATATTATAATACTGCATGCCCTGTGGATGTGTGGATATGGATGAAGGAGGCTTGGCTTAATTTTCTGTGTGCACTGAAATTCCTTTTATGCAGGATCATAGAAAAAAACCCCAAACTTAGTTATTTTGAAGCTCTATTGAAACAAAACATGGATTCTGGGGCAATGGGGCAGAGTTTTTTGGGAAATATTGAAGACTAATAAAAATATTTACTTTATTTCCTTCAGTATAATTTAAAGAAAACTATTTAATAATAGGTTCTGTAAACTGGAACTGAACAATTATTACCCAATAAAAGAAAATCACTTTAACATATTTTCTAGTGAAAGTTTGAAGATAAATAAGTAGTAATATCACCTTATCTTCTCTGTGTAGCAAAACTCAGAAAAGGCTAAGAAAATTTGTGTTTAAAACCAACTAATCCTTATTCTTTAGATGACAATAAGTCATTATTTACAGTAGAGTCAGTGAATTTGTTTAGTATATGATCTCTGATTTAAAAATCTGACCTGCTATCTAAGAATTAATCTGTGGCAAACTAATTCTAGGACCTTCTGAAAATTAGGAGAAGTATTTCCAAATTTTGTCTAAATAAATGAATGCTTGGCATATAGAAGTGCACTCTTACAAACTAACTGGATCACTTTATGAAATTTGACTTTGAGTGAATTAAACTGCAAAGATAATTATTTTTAACTTGTGGGAAAGAAAAGCATCCCTGATACTGAGTTATATCAGTAAAACCACAATGAAAAGCTGCACTTAAAGTTGAAATTATCTTTTATTATTTTCTAAATAAATTGTTGCTTATATTTAAAGTTTCTAAGCTTCTTTTCACAATGTAAAAGCATACTGTTTTGGAAAACTACTTTAAATTATAAACATTAATCTGTCCATTGTTCATATTTCAGGAATCTTATCTTTTTTTACTTGGGTTCTTGGTCTATACAGATCCTGGGAAAAGTGCATCACTTGAACTATACAGAAGGCTTATTTTTAATTAGTCATGAATACTTAAACCCAGACAGTCCTACCTAAGCCCTACTGGACTCCATAACCACAAGGGGGCAGAACAAACATTAATCACAGAAATCCAATTGTACTTTCTTTCAAGAAACTCATTCCTTAAACATAGCACCAGATTTCTCCTCCATCTGGACTAAAACATCTTTGCTTCACTAGAGATATTTTTCCAAGCAGTTTTCATGTCCTCATCTTTAATAATTACAATATTTTTTAAAAATTAGAAAAAAGAAAAAAGAAAGGAAAACTATTATTTTCCAGAAATCTTTCAAGAATCACTTAGGAATCAAGGCGATTAAGAAAAAAGGATCATTTCTCTTGCCCTCTATTTTCTCAGATGGAAGCATTTTAGATTTTTATTTTGTTATAAAAACAAAAACAAAACAAACCCCTCAAATTCTGAGAGTGCTCTCAATTTATGCCGGAGAGTTTTCTTTTAATTCTTCTGATTCAAGGTGGGAATGTTAATGTTTAATCCAGGCAAGGCAAAGAAGACATTAGTATGATTAAAACGTGACTTATATTCAGGGCTCGAGAGTTAATGGTTTTTTCTGTGAATATAGAATGTGCATGTTAAAGGTCCCTAAATAGTTCATTTTTTTCATTAGTTCATTTTGTTTTGATGCATTCCTCCAAAACTATCATAAACCTAAAGGCCAAGATATCTGGTGCAGTAGTGAATTTTACATGTTAATAGTTTGCATTACATAGGGAAAAACATATCACGTACAGGAAGGCTGGCATTCAAATATTGTTGAGGTAGGTTGTGGGTTTCAGCACTCACAGTTCTATACTGATGAAAGACAGCGCAGATAAAAAAGGGGAGAGTGGATGGACTAGAAATAATCTGTATCCAAATAGCAGCAAGTCCTGTTTACAAACAGAATATGTTTCAGAGCAGTTGGAGGTTATTTTCAAAGAAATGTTAGCAGACCAATTTATGGCTTACATTCATATTTTTCTGCTTGCCAAATAATAAAGTGGTAGCCAGACTGAGATGTGTGCCACCTTCATTCTGGTTCCCAGGAAAATGCTTTGCTGCAGGCTTCTATGGAGTTTTAATGAGCTGGAGGGGACTGGGAGCATCTGATGCATGGCAGTAGACCAACCTGTGTATTAATACAGTTGTATAAATATATTAAAACACATAAAAAATCCATAATGCTCTACACATACCTGTTCTGCTTCTGATGGAAATGAAGTGCCTACAGAACCACACGTTATTACAGTTCAGCTAATGGCCAGACTGAGAATAATGCTGTGGCTGCTAGACAGACAGGCTGCAAATTGCTCTGCCTGAAGGCAAAGAATGAATTTCCTCATCTTCATATTGTACAAACCATGGCCTCAATTTCAGGGCATTCTGTGGCATTTTGAGAGGACGCTGCTTTCCATACCAAGGTGGAATGTACTTGATCTCAAGTTACCAGCTCTTTTGTGGAAGAGCACACACTACCACAGGTGTTGCACATTTTTAGGGTTGGGACTGGAATTCCAGATGATTTTGGCAAACTGAAGAAGAGATCTGTAAAGGAAATAAAACGAAAGATAATGGAAATAAAAATAAAATTGCGTTCGGCTGAAAGAATATGATACTTGAGAACAAGGTGCCAGCTGCCTGCTTTCTAGGAGAGAAGCTGAGGGTTTATGGTTGCAATTAATCATCATCAGCCTCAGGCTGCTTGGGAAGAGACAAACCAGGAACAATAAAAAAGGGCACAGGCTATCAGATATGTAAATTTGTATTAATACTCCTTTATTTTGCATTGATAAGATCTCAGAGCATGGAGTAGATAAAAACATTGTAGGTTTTTGGACTCCAGGGGCTGAGAAAAAGCACACCCATTAGAATTTATTCAAAGGAAACCAGTAAGTATATTATTAACAAATAATGCTTGAAAGGGGTTCTTTTGCTAACAGGAGGGAGAGGAAAAAAGTAGAAAAATTGTGTTTGTTTTCAGATCTGCAAAGGTTGCTTCCACAAGGAAGGGAGTAGTTACTTCTTCATATCTGTATTAAAAAAAATTGCGGCAAAAAAAACTTCTAAAGCTCCCACACTGCTTAGGGCCAAGGCATCTTCAGCCAAATGGCAAAACCTATCAGCATGGCAGATAAACCCCTGTTGTTTTTCTACTGTAACTTGGCACTTTCTGGCCACAATATTTTTGCCTTGATTGCAGTTCAGTTTAATACATTTGGGATGATCTGATAAAAATCGAGAGTGAATTTAGTGAACAGACCATTTTTCATACCCCAAAAAGTGAGTCAGATATTGACTTAATGGATTTGGAGAAAGCTTGGATGAGTCATTCTTCTCCTGGTTAATTGATATTGCTAGGACATGCTAAATGTATCCCTAAATAGCGAAATAATTTATAGAATGTGCTTTTCTGGCTGTTAATTGTGCAGCTGGATAACTGCATTTAAAAGCTCATCCAATTCTCTTGAAATCACTAGAAGGTTTTCCACTGACTCAGAGGAAGCTGAAGTAGCTTTTCAGGGACCATTGTCAAAGGCAAGAGGTGATCTGACTGTATAAAAGACTTCAGGATCTTAATACTCTAAATGGGCTGTATCCTTAGAGCTGTTCCAAAGCTCCAAGGACAGAAGAAACCCTTCTTTATCATCCTTTTACTTTTCTAAGGAGATAAATCTGATGTTTGGTTTGTGTTTTCTTTTTTAAGGACTGTGACCTTTTCCAATAGCCTTAAAACATTTCATGCATACAAACTTCAGGCCACAAAGCAGTTGACAGTTTAACAGTTTGAATTAGAGCTCATTTGGGTCCCGAGACTTACATGGTATTATCTCCTCTTGATGTATGTCTTCTAAAGTGCCTATGTTACAAATATTTACTATAAGCTTTGCTGTGATGGTCTTCTTTTTTTTTCTCTGATGTTTAAACCTTTTTGGTTACTGAAGTTCTAGCAATACATGTTATAAACTCAGAGTAAAAAATACAAATAAAATAGCCAAAATTCTCAGAAATAATGAAGTAACTTCGTTGTTCATTAGCTATTGACATGCAGTATTCACTAATCCAACCCCAGGGAAAGCAGGAGCACCTCGTCTCAGTGCTGTTTAAGACAGACATTCTGACTTGCATTAATAATACAATATATAAAAATATACGTGCTAATCTGGGAAAACAGGAGAATAAAAACATTCAGCCACTGCAAAAAAATACAAAGCTTCTGGGAAAACAAGTCAATTACCGTCATCTTGTGTAGATAAACTAAAATAGTTTGTGGTACCTTGTTCTGTGCAAACAGGTAAATTTCGAAAAGACAAGCAAAAAAAAAAAGTCCAAAAGGAGGAGGCCCTTTGTATTTACATGAATGTCAGCTGTGGTCTTTTTTATAACAGGCAAGAATTGAGCAGAAAAACATCTGAAGAAAAAAGCAGATAAGTCTTCTTTCTTTTTAGTGTTTAGCATTTGATATTTTTTTTTATTTTTTTTTTAATCTGAAGGTCACAAGACTTGAGTTCTGATAAATTGCCAAAGGAAGCAAATTCCAGAGGCAGTCCTCAAAATGGCACACTCAAACTGAGACACAGAGCTGAGCTTTCTTTCAGCTTATCTCAGCTGCAGTAACAGGGCTAGGGTCTATCAAGAGCTATAAAGGTCACGAAAACATCTTGAATTGTAGAAGAATGACAACATGAAGATTTGCCTTAGGATAAAATATTTAATTGTCTGTGTAACGAGAAGTCATCCATCATTCCAGCTGTAATAGAGCTTATGGTGTGAAAGTTAGGAAATAGCTGATTGATTTTCAGCAGGAAAATGTTAGGAGACACGGTCACAGGGTCTGTTCCTAGTTAACGTGAAGTGAACAGGTCCCTAAGACAGTGCAGCATCAGCAATGTTTGCAGTTGTATCCCATGAATCTCAGGAGGAGATAAACCACAAAGACAACCAAGAAGGCAGGGTACTGACTCCTTTGGGAGTTCCTCGTTCTCTTGCTCATGACAAAACTTGCCAGAATTTCTCATCTTATCAAAATCAGACCAGGGAAACATACAGACTCGGGCTTACTTATATATCACCTTCATATAAGTAAATGAATATCTCAAGTAACTTTTCAAACAACAACTTCAGGAGGTAAGTTTGCTGACTTACAAAATGGGAAATTGAAATTCAGGAGTTATGTAGTTATTGAGCTCCCCAACTAGTCTCTTCTTCCCCACAGAAAGTAGTTGAGTTGTCTGTAAAGAGCCAAAATTTTAGTCTTTTGTACTCAAGGATTTATCATGATATCTGTTCATATGAAAGAAATTCCATATGGAAGTCTACACCCAGTGTGAATTTAGGACAGTGAAAACTTAGATACATGTCAAGGCCAGGCTGGATGGAGCTCTGAGCAGCTCAGTCTAGTGAAAGGTGTCCTTGTCCAGGGAAAGGGGTTAGAACAAGAGGATCTTTAAGGTCCCATCCAACCCAAAGTCTGCTGCAATTCTGTGATTCTCTGTGTATCTTTTTTCCTTGATTTAGCTCTACTGAAACAACACAAGCTCATCACAGAAATCTCCAGCACCATTCAAGGTGAGTGACTCAGCTTTCTGTGATGAATTAATAACCACTTAAAATAATAATAATAGCAATAGAAGTAGAAAGTGCAATAAGTGCTTAATAGTACTGTGCTACATCACTGAATGAATTTATACTTTTGAGTTTTAATCTGTTCATCTTTGGGGGAGGGGTATTACTATAGACAGTGCTAGTTCTGGCCAGCGCTTGGAGAATGATTTGTGCAATGAATTAGAGAAATAGAGGAAAATTATTCATCTGCATGTGAAATAGTCTGAGATACCATTCTGCAAGCACAGCATGAACTAGAAGCCAGAGACACAGTAAAGACCATGAAAGATATTCTGTATAGAAGCTGTATTTGGCTCAGCTTTATCCAATTCTCTGTCCTAGGAAAACAATGATCTTCAGCTTTTGACAGTGCGCACAGAGAGTAAAAGGGACAAGCAAAACCATTACTATCACTATTTGGAGTCCTTTCAGCATATAAAAACCAAAGCACTTAACTTCTGCACCTCAATTATTCTACTGTATCTCTGAAGTACTTTGTACAGTGCCTTATCAACTAAACCAAGAAGGTGCCTTTAAAGAGATACCGGATACCAGATTTTTTTATTCCTTCCCTTAGCAAAATCTAGTATCTAGGCAGTTTTACACATTCTCATATCTGCATCTAATATTAATAGCTTATTCATTATGTCAGCCTCTGGAATGTTAGGAATTATTACCTTCATTTTACAGATACAGTTAGGTATGAGGGAGGCTCCAGGGAGCTGGGCGTATGCAGCTTCCTGAGTCAAGGGGAGCTGGTTTGTACAGCCCTTCTGAAACTTGAGACATAAACAATTTATCAGTGACAGAGGACAAATAAATTCCGAAATTTGGATTAGCAAGCCTTAGGAAGAGCAGAACACTGAAAATAAAACATCTTCGATAGCCACATGGAAATTTGATTCATTTATGACTTACATTTCTTGCTATTTGAAAGCACTTGAGTGAACAGATTAGTGCTTGAGTAAGGTTTTAATAAAAAAGCCTGCTGTTAAGTAAAAATACCCATACTACCACATGAGACACACCATCCCTTCGGCATTAAAAGTTCTCATCATGCTCCAGTTGCAAACCTTCTTACCTCAATAATTTAGCAAGCAGAACAGTGACATGAGGTTTAGGTGACTGGCAGTACATAATGATGTGCCAATAGCAAACCCTGAACAGCCGAATGACAGCTCATCACCTCCTCCCTCAGCTGCACTTCACTGAGGCTGACAGTTCTGAAATCATTACACACCTTATAAATGGCTTGTGACTGCAAAGGCTGTTTACATTGCTGCTAAATGGTCACTATGACCAGTTCTGCCAAATTACTGTTATCATCAGGTCGTGGTACCTTCCACTAGAAACTTAAAGTACTTTGAACCTTATTGCAAAGGAGGAGTGAACGGTATTAATTGTACTCTTGGTCATAAAACACAAGGTCTATTCTTAGCTAATGGCTTGTCCTTTAGCTTCAAAACTTGATAAAACTTTCTGCAAATATTTTAAAATACGAAATTTTCCCAAATATCTAATATTAATTTCCTATATTTCATTAGTACTGAGGTTTTCTTGATGTTTCAAGCCCAGTGTGTCTGAAAAACTAGGCACATCTGTTTTTATACAGGCACAAAGCAGAATAATAATATATTATTTGTTATTATTAATAAGATTCTGAGCTAGAAAACCATATGTATTTCTTTTGTTATCTCTATTGTTAAAATTGCCTCACCGTCCTCAAATAAAACATGTGATTTCAGTGCTTTACTGAGTTCATTTCAGTGAGTATATTCCAGGTCCCTTGTGAAACCTCACCTCCCACTCAGATGCCAAAAGAATATAGACTTCTATGAAAACTCAGCCTTAAAAATGTCAAATATACAAATGTCCAATTATGCAAGGGAATGTTAATCCAGAATATAACTTAGTGTGACAAGCTGTACAGCCTGGTTTGATTTGCCAATTAAATCTACGTAAGATGTAGGACTTACTTATCTTTTACAGTTTCACTGGGAGGGTAATAAAATAACAGTAAATTAATTTGTTTTGAGGAGGACCGCAACCTCAGTGATGAGGGATTTTTTGTTAAGTGGAAAATGGAATTCAGTCAGATTGTTTAAGTCACTCATTCTGCCTTGGAACGGGAAACAAAACAGCTAGAATTTTTTCCAGTTGATAAATAGAAAAAAAAACCCCAAAAAAACCCAAACCAACAAAACCAACCAACGATTACCGCTTGCCCCACAAGGATGGGAAAAACAAGAAAGCTTCCTCCTGAATTTCCAGCTGCAGCTACATTCCCTCATGTAGCTACAGCTTCTCAGAGCCTTCGATCTGTTTTCTTTGTCCTAGCTACCAGTTGCATGAATGAAAGGATGATTAACCTCGTTCTCCTCCTCTCTGAAGATTTAATTCTATAGTCCACAGCTTATTACGTTCTGGTTTGTTTTCAGTAGCACTCAAAGAGCACCAATACAGACCTTGTGTGGATGTTAAACCCATATAATAACTATGTAACAAATGCATATCCCAATATGACTTCAAGAAAAATTGCAGTTATACGACTCTATTTGACAGGATGGTGAGGCTGCTTAACATTGTCATTACCTGCATGTCACCACTCTTTATGTGCAGCCTGTATATCGTTGCTTTCCTCATGCATAACTATTTTCCAACATGACAGGAGCTTTAAAACAACAATTTTGTAGTCATCAATGTTGTATGAAAAGCTCATGGCCCTGCAAAAAAAATGGTTGTGCATGATTTTTTTTCACCAAAAAAAGGAAAATGTTTCTTAAGAAACCTGTTACTTGACCTCCTCATAATACTCGTTACTAGACCTTTGCAGTCTTTGCAATGACAATTTACATTTGCCAGTGGCACTACAAATCTTAACCCGAGATAGCAATTAATTGCTAAGAGGGAAGAAGAGAAATCAAAGAAGAAGCAGGGATGATGTAATAATAGTATTTTATTTAGCAAATCAATCTATTTATTGAGTAGAACAATTTATAGAGCTCTGATGTATTATCAGCATTTTGACTTCTTGGCTTTCTCTACTTATAGTACTGTCCTGCTGTTGTAGTCACACTATAATATCTCTACTTATTCTATTTAATACTTATTAATGCTATTTTAACCCTACCATGGCAGTTCATGCTACTTCATTTTCATTAAAACCTATTACCTTTGGAGAAGACTAATTACTTCTAATTCATCACCAGTATAATCCTCCTTTTTTGCCAGTTTCAGCATTCAGAATTTTATCAAATTATCAAAATTACAAAATTGTCAAATGAAGTCTGATTTCAAGCCTAAGAATCAGAAACCTTTCTTACTCTCCACTAGCCAGGACTATTAATTTAATCTTATCTCTTCAACAGAAAATCATAACATGCAAGAAGAAGGCCTCATAGATACAGAAAAAAAGAATGAAAAGCTACTCTCCAGTGTTCAAAATTCATACCCACATCTTAAGTCATAAATTTTTCACCTGATAAATTCACTCTATAGATTTTTCTGTGTATTTTCTCCCTTAGATTCTTCACTATTTTTACTCCCAAACTGCAGCACATGGGCACACTTGCTGAGTCCAGGCACATATCAAAGCGTGTCCTTACTGTATCCTGCCAGAGCACCACACCCCATCCTCCTTTTTCTCCCCAGTTTTTATTTCAGTTGGAGACAAACTGCAGACTCCTGCAAGGATGGATTAGCGACCTCTGGAAGCAAGACTGCTGGGTGCATTTATTAGAGAGCACTCCTGCCTCGCATCTCTTTTGGGCTGGAAATCAGATGTTGGTCCAGGTAAAGCTCACTGCAAAATTCCTTTTAACCTCAGTGAGGATAGATAAGGCCTTTTTTTGAAAAAGAAAATGTTCGGAATCTGCAGTGGTGGACACTAACTTGGGAAAGTCTCCAGCTGCAGAGCTCCCAGACAAAACTGGGAGAAACAAACCCAGTTTCTTTCCCTCAAAGAGAGAAAGTGGTGGGAAGGCAGATTAAGGGACAAGCAACCAACAACTGCCATGGCAGGAGAGAAAAATTTCAGACACTGTGTCTCCCGGGGCACCTACCAGAAGCAGGAGTGATTTGCTTGGATCCATGGCTGTTCCTGGAGATGATGATAACAGCTTCCCAGTGGCACTGCAGTGGAACATCCATTTTCCCAGGCCTTACTGCCAGCACGATTAAAGGGCTCTGTCTTCTGAGAAGAGGGAATGTAACATGAGGCAGAGGGATTTTGCCATTCTTGCTTATTTTGGGGACATTTTTGGTGCTGCTCCAGCCATGGACTTATCAGATAAACAGCAAACAAAGCTCCATCACTCCACTGTGAGCTGAGAAGAGTATTTCTCTGGATGCTTTGTCTTGCTTTCTAAAGAAGCAAAGAAAAATAAAGACATTTTCTCAAGATTCAGCAGGTGACTGTCCTCTGTTGAAAATAAAGCCATAATGTCAGCTTGCTCCTCACACTATTTGCCTTCTCTATATCCACCAGGACTTATATTCAGTTTGAGCTCCCTAGGTTTCTTCCAGGAGCCAATTTAGCTAAAATATTTGGACAGCTGGGACACAGCAGGGAAGAGAATGAGAGACAGGGCTGACTGCGTTACCAGTTGAGTTCTGTTCCTGCTCTTCAGACTGACTTGCATAATCTTGGGCATGTCATAACCTTTCTGTATCTTAGTTCATATGCTTTCAGATAGGTACAATTATACACCTTTCAGGGTTTTTCTGATGGTGGATTTTACACTAAAATACCTGGCTGAGAGCAAGTCTAAGTGTGCAAATCACTATATAAACAAGTTATTCAGCATTAACAGCCCTCAAAAAAAAAGAATCAGAAGTGGTTTTATATTATTAAATGTTAGACCACGAAGTATTATCTTTTTCTAAGTATCACTGGAAGGTTAATGACTTCTCTTTCTATTGAGTGCTATGTGTCAGAATATTATTGTGTTTAATATAACCAGTGTGTAAGGTGCTGCTCTGCCGATGAACTTTGGGCACAGGTGCACCAAACAGCTATATTCTGCAATGATAAAAAGTAAAACAAATTCATCATTGCAATGAAAGCTTTCTAGCTAATATATTCTACAAAACATGGATTTCGTAAGGTGCACTCTACAGGCTGCATTTGGGGAATTAAATGCATAACTCCTGCTATTTTTGGATTTCAAGAAAAAAAACAAAAACAACCAACAAGCTGCAAGCCTTAATCAATTCAGGGAATATTGAAAGTGTAGTTTGGCCTGTTTGTTTCCAGCCTGGGTTATTGAGACATAATGGGTAAGCACTGCTAACTGTCTCATTGTCATCAGAGAGCTACATGAATTTAGGAGAAAAGATCCCACTGGCTGGGATCTCTTCCTGTCTGGAAACAAACCCTCTCCCCCTGCCCTTGCTTGCTCTTTTTCATTTCTCCTCTTTTTTTCCTTTCTTTGCTCTCTTCTCCTTTTCCTTTATAAGAAAGGAAAATAAAAATGAATAAAAACTCCCAGACCTTAAATCTAAAACTCAGGGTTGTCTTTTTTCTCATGTTTTGATTTTGGAAACTGATTATCAGTGTGTATTTCATTTGTCTTTGCACAATTTTTTTGGCCGGAAAGGCAAGAAATCACATATTGCCACAGACAGGTTTCCAATACTCCTGTTTTCTCCTGGGTTACAATCCTGCTTATCGAATTGATGTACTTAAGGGTCCAGTCTTCCCCAAAAGGGCAAAAATGCAGAAGAAAACATAAAGTAAGGTATTTGAAACCAAAGAGAGAGAGAGATGAAGTTTATAGAGAGGTGAAAAAGTCACTGTGAGTAAATACAAATTAGAAACACAACAGCAGGAAGATGGCTATATACAATATGTATTTTCCTTCTTAAATTAAATTTGGGATTTCAGATCATTTGGGTTAAAATACAAGCAAATAAATATGAAGAATTCAAAACTAACCGAAGAAATATAATCAATTTTGCCATCCCATTTTTAAGTGGGTGTGCTGATCCCAGACAAGGAACAATGCTCTGACAGATAATTAGCTTTTCACAGGAGCAAATAAGGTTTCCAAGTTGCTACCTGTAAGGAGCCACTCTGCTTAAAGACAGTCAGCTCTTTGTCAACCTGACACACACAAATTCTAAGATCAAAGGACCAAGCAGACATCTTCAATGTCCCACCCCTAATGAGGAGAACACCCCTGATTTGGAGGTGCCCATGGTCAAAAGGAACAATAAAAGTCAGTGTCCTTAAAAGCTTACTAAGTTTTACCAGTAAATCACATGCTTGGCATGGAAATTGGAATGCTAGACACTGACCACCCACATAAGCATACGGAAGTGAGTTTTGGATAACGGGTTGGGTGAGAGGGAAGGGGCAAAGAGAGAGATGAGTTAAAGAGGGGGAGAGAGGAAGAAATAGACAGAGGAAAAGAGATCACCAGTTCTGGCTCCAGTGTTGATCTAGCTGGGGTGTCCAGGGACCTGGGGTGCATGCACAGGGCAAGTTCACTGGGCATGGTGGGATACCTTTTTATAAGTTCTTCGCGCCCTGGAGATAAGTTTTACACTTTCAATGCAAATTAGTTCACACACACAGTCCATTCTTCCGGACCTTTCTGGAAATGGGTTGGAGGCTTCAGGGGTCTTTGGTGATCTTGTTCACCCTCTACAGTGCATGCACACCTCTCAACATCATTCCTGAGCTGTGCTGTGCCGTGCTTATCTCCAGGAGCCAGAATAAGGATGTTTGTCCCAGAAAAGTGCTGCCCTACCTCCGTATGGCCCCTGCTCCAGCCACATCCTTTCTCACAGTGTGTTATTACCAACAATCCTTGGCTGTTGCGTCCAACACTCCTTGGTTGGTTCCACAGCTATCTGACTGTGTTTGAGACATACACATTAGCCCCAGGTTTTTTAGGCTTCTACAACATCAATATCTGAACTAATGACCTTAATGCTGCCTTAACAAACAGTGGAGTAATGGAATCACTCTTAGAGCATGGTACAACATCTGTTGTGTCCCAGAAGTGCATGTTCATTTCATGGGCATAAAAACACCAAGGGCAACTTGCTTCAGAGACAGATGTTTGTAATTTTCTTTGGGTCAGCTGGGTTGTGTGCCAGTTGGGAAACCACTGGGAAACAGAGACACTTCCAGTGCACTCGGCTCTTGCAACCAATGCTGCTGAGCTGTAAGTGGCATGCTACACATATGCAATGGGCTATGCTTTTTTAATTTTTCATGTCAATAGCTGCAAAGTCAGACCTAACACAAGTCTTCCATGAAAAACACTACACCCAAGTACTGTACTAGTCACTGAAATATTATTTAAATTGATGAAATTATGTATTTATTACTACATCTGTTTCCTGACCCAAGGTTTTGATTCTCCTGTTTTCTCATTAAATTTTGTTGTGTTTATTTGCCACATTCATATCTTCATTGCTGGGCTGGTGATGAAAATACTTGGCACATGGAAAAATCCAGACGTTGAGGAATTCAAACAAACTAGCTTAGTCATATAACTATGTAACTGGTATTTGCCAGAATAGATGAACGCATGATCAGTACTGTATATTGTCAGTGAGAGAAAAGGTCTGAAACACTGCAAAGAGTTACAGCTGGTTCCATGGCCATTATTGGGACAGTTGTGTTCTCTTTATTTAGGACCAACTGAAGTGGTCAGGTAGACTACAGCTGCTAAAGGAGGAATATTCTGATGGAGAAAGTCAGAAGGTCTAAAACAGTGATAAGGAGAAATCACAGTCTAACAGGCGATAACACTTTGAAAGGAGAGCATTCCTAAACGTGACACCCGTTTGGTGGGTGGCAGGTTGGCTCCTTTTGGCTCCTTCCAAGCAGTAAATTGCATGGTGTGAACAGAAGGAAGCTCCCTATGGCTCATATAGATACAGTACATTCTTATGATATATCGTACCAAAGTCTGTTCAAATACCTAAATGGAAGTCGTTCTGCCATCATTGCAGATTTGGAAATTTCTGAGAAGGATTTTAGTGTCTGTCTCAACCACATGCCTCTGTAACCTTCATAAAAAATTGTGTCTGTACAGTGGAGGGAGCGTATCCCACCTTCACATCAGATAGGGACAGTAAAATCCAGCAATGACTGAACTGCTCAGAGAGTAACAAACAGACAAATGGCTGAGAGAATTGAGATTGTTCAACCTGAAGAAAATTCCAGCCTTCCAGTACCTGAAGTGAGCCTAAAAGGAGGATGGGGAGAGACTATTTACAAGGGCCAGGAGTTACAGAACAAGGGGGAATGGCTTCAAACTGACAGAGAGTAGGGTTAGATTAGATAGTAGGAAGAAATTGTTTACTCTGAGGGTGATGAGGCCCTGGCACAGGTTGCCCAGAGAAGCTGTGGTTGCCCAGTCCCTGGCAGTGTTCAAGGCCAGGTTTGATGGAGCTCTGAGCAACCTGGTCCAGCGAAAAGTTTCCCTGCCTATGGCAGAGGGCTGGAATGGGATAATCTTTAAGGTCCCTTCCAACCCAGGTTCTGCTATGATACCATGAAAGCACAGACAGGCCTGGCAATGGTCAGCTCAATAGTGTCAAAGGCTCAAGCACAGCAATGCACTACGGAAAAAAATAAAGTAAATGACAAAAGTTATTTTCAACAGCACATGTGTGATGAAGAACACCCTCTTTCCATGCTCCTTTTATTACCCTTGTGCGCATAAGTGGCCATATACACCTTAAAAACTCTAGAGAGGGGCCAGAAAACAGCAAATATTGTGCATAGCAATCAGTTTTACAAGTTAGGCACTAAGTTTTAACAAAGAGGTGATCTTTGATATAGATACAAATGAATTTAAAATGCTCCATAGCAAGCAGTTCCCACCCAAGGGAGGCAAACAAGCTACTTCTGCAATAACAAAGCATTTGCCTTGCATCTAGAGCTTCTTAAGGGGAAAAAGAAAAGAGAAATCATAGATTTTATGAAATGCCTTATTAGAAGACATTCCCAGGGGGAGAAGGGGTGTGGAAATGCAGAAGCATTGTCAAATGTAGTAAGTTAATAAAAAGCAAATAAAATCCATATGCTTTAAATAAAGCCTAATGCATTATTCATAAAAAAGATCTTTCTCTCACAACAAAAGTTTAATTCATCATCCTGTTTACTATATTTTACAGCATCAATTAGAAAAGAGGGATTCTCTTCCTCTCCAAAGTCAGTAATACATCTTCACAATACGAGAAAATTTATTACGGCGTTTAATAGCTTGATGAGAGATGCATAAAAGTAAATCAGCAAGACTGAAAGAAAATCAGCATGTGAGAAAGGAAAAGCGATTTCTTTATTGAGAAAATTCATTCAGTTTACAATGACTAGGTGATGGCAGGCCTGTTTTTCTCCTTTGGACCAGTTCACCTAAGCTGTGACTGTGGGAACGAGCAATGGAGGAGTAGCGTGTTGCTTCCCAGCTACCCCCAGTCTTTTCCGTCTCCAGAAAAGGACCAGATAAACTGTGGGCTCTGGGAGGGTGTGGGGAGACACAATGAAAAGCAACAAAAAACAGAATTAAGAAGCATGCATGGAAATTATTATTTGATTTCTTTTCGTAGTAGCCACTGCTTAGGATAATATCTACCTGGGCTCAAAGCCTGTGCTACACAGATCTAGCTGGCTGTAACTGAATTTTAAGTGTTGTTAATATGAATTTTTACTCATTTTTAAGCTAAGAAAAAGAGACAAGTTCCAAAGACATCCTTCCAGAAATATTTTTACTGGGTTCACTATGGACATATTTTATGCTTACAGATTTGTCCTGTGCTTTTAAGATTGTCCTTTCTTTATTTCTTTTTTTTTCCAGCTGCTGTAGGCACCTAATAACACAACTATGCCATGCCAGCAGGCAGATGCAAAAATCATCATGGACCATTATTAACTGGAACTTGAATATTCACATGGCATGAGCAAATCTGTAAGGAGAATAGACTGGGTTTGAAAACATAATATATAAGATGTGACAGTTTTGAACCTAGTCTGTCCTTAAATGTTCTTATTCAGAAGTCTGCTCTTAAGATTACACAGATTTGGGTAAATAGGCGACAACTTCAGCTTTTACACTGCAGCTGTTTGCCGACATTTCCCAAGTATCTTTAAAAAATTTGTGTTGAAAAGATTTTGAAATACAAAAAAAAATAATATTTCACTTTTCACAGTGAAAGAGCTTTTGGGTCTTCCAAATTTGGGTTGCTTTTCTCTACATCAGATTTTCTTTCTCCCTGACCTCACCTAATCCATTTACTAACAAGTGTGGCGATAACTCCAAGTGAACAGGAATTAAAATGATAACTTTCCAGGGAAGTTCTTTGAGAAGATGCACTTAGTCCAGTCAAAAACTCTAGTTGCACGCACCAGCATACTGGCACAAAATCAGACACGGGAAACACGTTTGCATTTACATGTCAAATATACTCCACAGACTTTTATATTTGAAAGTCTTCATTTCCATCTCCAAACCTCAGTTCTTAATGCTCCCCAAGAGGCTAAAATCTACCAGAAAGATTTATAGGGAGTGAGCAAAGAATCATGTTAAATACTGGTAGATGTGGTTTCAGCAAGAGAAGATCCATATATCTCATCAACTGCAGGATCCACAGGGCATGTGTGAGGAGTGTCCATAACCAAGCCCTTTTAACTACATTGAGAACAAACTTGTCGCCTCTGCTCAGGTTTTCCCCTGGCCTATTAAAATCTCAATTACATTTAAAGAGTCTTTCCTTTATTATTCAATTAGTGGTTGTACTGGCTTCCACTGGGAAAACAAGGGAGTGTGGGGCACGTGGAGGAGGCCCAGAAGATGTTAGAGATGTGTGACCCCGGCAGATGTGTAAGGTTGGGACTAATCCTTGATGGCAGATACAGAGATGCAAAGGTAACATGTGCCCCACTTCCTGAAGTCTGTTCACACCTCGATATCTGCATATCATCCCAAAACATGCAAGTGCTGTAAAGGTTCTCAAATTTTAAGACTCCCAAACTAAAATTTCAATATGTTATCACCACTGTGCAAAATAAAACATCAGTCGACCGAAAGCTCTTTTTCGGTGTTAGCTAACAAATCACCAGTAACAAAGTTACTCTTTCAAGTTGTTCTCTTCCTTCTTGATTCTTGCTTTCCCAATGGTTACAAACCCATCAAAGTCCCCCACTTGTCCTGAATCCGTCTCTCTCTAATTAAATTGGCTTTTTTCTGAAACGTCCATGACCCAGGATGTTATGAATGATAACTCCTCCTTTGATTTGGAAAATGAGTATGAATAGAACTTACAGATAGGCTGGGGAGCTGGGAGACGTCGTCTCCCTTCACTCCTACATTTCGACCTGTCCTCACCCCGTGCTTGGGGTTGTTCAAATTTGCTACTGGTTATAGGCTCTGCTCCATAAGGGCCTTTGCCCTTTGAAAAATACTGAAGATGTTGTGGATGTTATTAGACAGAAAGTACAATGTAAGTAATATTTGATATAATAATGATGAGAGTAAAACTGCATGCTTTTTTTTTTTTAACAAAAATTTCTCATTCTTCTTGGGTTTTGTACTTCATTAACAGAAACATCAGAGCAGTTAATTCATTTTGTTATGTGAACGGAAGAATTGCAGAAAGTGTATAAACATTTGAGCATATAAACATTTAAAGTACTTTTATCTCTCTATAGGAAAACACAAATGAGGTTATAGGAAAAAAGCAACTATTGAGCTAATAACCTCTGAAACAACTTAGTAAGTAAATAGATTGAGGATAAAAAATAAAAGATGGAATTTAATTTAAAAGATATTTAATTCTGTTCCATCCTAATAATATTTGAATGAAATATTTCATAATATTTAGTGTAAAATTTGAATATCAACTTAAAAATTGATTATCAATTTAATACTTAATTTGACAATAATGTAACCAAAGTGTAGGTTATCAGAAAGTTCCATGGTAGGGTTGACACTTACGAGAAGACAAACTGAATTATGGGCCTTTTAGTAAAATAACATTGAAATGCTTTGTTTTAATTAAATCAAATTTCATTTAAGCTGTGGCTTTCCTTTAGTTACATTTTAATATTTATATTTAATTATTAAATTGATAAATACCAATTTCCTATAAAATGATAAACTCATTGAGTGAGAGTCTTCTGACTTGTCTGGGGCTCCTGAAATTGGCTTTAGAGGTATTATTCCAATTGAAGCCTTGGGATCTTATCTCAACATTGGCTGTGACTTAAGGGGATAACAAAATAATAAAGAGAAAGTATGGAGAGGTGTAATAGAGGTATCATTAATGAGAAAGTACCATTAATGTATCATTAAAATCAAGGACATTATAGCACAGAGTTAGCTATTTCATCAATGAGTGTCAAGGAGCTTAAAGGAGTTTTGTTCAAAGAAAAGAAGTCAGCTGGGAACTGTCCCCTAAGTTAATTTATGGGAGTGAGTAATAATGGGTCCAGCCAAAAAGAAAAATGAAATGGTGGTCACACATATTAATGATTCAAACTGCTTCCCCTGGTTCTCTACACTATAAACATAAGTCTAATGAACAATTCACAGGAGCTGGTTTCCACACAGAATTTCAAGCATCTGAGGATTTTTTACTGAAAAATCAGGAATTATCAACTCTCCAGGTCATTGTATTCATCTGACTCCACTCAGTAATAAATACTGTGGTTCAACCAACAGTGACCTAACAAGACAGTTTTAAGTTTGTAATTTAAAATAGGAATCCAAAGAAGAGAAGAAAAATTGGAACAATGACAAATCCAAAGTATTTTGAAGATTCATTTTCCTTTGGCAGGATATCCTTAAATTTCAGAATAGAAGAATGTGTATAGAAAAAAGTCACAAAGTCATTCTGCCCAGTATTTGCATAATACTTATCTTGATTGGTTTCATAGACAATGCACCCAAGCATCTTCATTTGCTTTGGATTACAAAATAGGAAAAGAAAGAGAAAATTCTAGCTAGTGATTTATTCAAGCATTAAGGTAATATGGTTCTGGGCACATTATAAATACCTCTGTATGTTATTACCACTACATCAAAAAGTGTCTTCTGCCAAAAAGGCTGAACTCCCTGAAAGTCATTTCTGATGAATCAGCAGGAGATAACAGTAGAATTACATGAGACACACCATTCTTAGGGAATCTAAAATCAATACTTTCTGTGTGATTTCAGCCTCTGCTGGCTCCACAAGTAAAATGCTGGAGTCTGTAGTTCTACACTAAAAATTAATTTGGCTCACTATGTCTGAGGCTTAAACTTCAGTCACACAGTTAATGATGCATGATATCACTAATTATTTCCTCTATGAAATAGCAAATTGTAGCTAAAAAATAAGACATGAGATGACAATTGCTTATGAGGATAAGAAGAAAAATGTTTTGAGACCTTGGCAATTTCCCAATGATTACTCCCTTAAATAAATTTTGGAGGTCTCTCTGGGCATCACAAATGGTAAATATTGTACTCAATTAATTTGACAGTACCTGTTTTGGCAACATTTTCCCTTCAAATAAGCGAAAAAACTCTTTCACTTTTCAAAGGCGTGCAAAATGCAGCCTCATGATAAGAATATTGCTGCACTCACTCTTCTATGTTAGTTTGTCCTAATGGGACAAGTGCAGAACTCTGAAGAAATCTACTTCTTTCTACAAGTGCTTCATTTTTTTTGCTTTCTGTCACCACCTGGAGACAAGTGCTATTTTGATCCCCATTTCCAACCAGCCTAAACAAGGCATAATTGACCTTTTTTAACCGTTACTATTTTCTTGGGAAAAAAATCAGGATAATTTTCTCTGTCGTATGTGTTTATTTAAGACAGTATACTGATACTAAAGTATTTCAGGAAAGTTTGATGTATTTTATTACTTAGAAACAACATTCAACACAACACCATGTAGCAACTTAAGGGCTTTATCCCAGCTTTAACTGAAAAATTAAAAACTCGGGTGTTTGTTCAATTATAGAGGACAAGGATGACTTAAGAGTTCTTGGCTTAGTTCTCAAGCACAATGACTTCATTTTTGTGTCTGTTATTCTGTTTAAACCTGATGTCACAGGACAAAGGAGTTACCCACCATAGTGGCAGGCAGGGATTAAAGTTCCAGAGACAAAGATGCCACTTGTTACTTTTATCATCTGAGTATCGAGTATTGGATTCAATAGAACAGAGACAGCAAAAAGAAAATTATTGTGTGCACAGTGGCAGGTTCAGACCTAAATATCCTCCTAGTAGCTTCTTCCATGGAACATTTGACAGAGCAGGACCAAGTACATGTGCTGACAGGGTATGATACCTGGTCATCCCTCTTTACATCATCACAGCTGAGAAAAATCACTCCTCTGATAAGGCATAACAATAGAAAACCCATATATTTACCAATAGGTAGCTTCCCCCCTGCTTTTAGACAAAACTGGAAAGAACCCAAATGTAACATTTGAAAGACCATTCAAGACCGTAGAAAAGACCATCAAAGACCGTAAGAAATTCGACTGGTGCACAAGTGACCTTTATTAAACACAAAGTCATTGCGGCAGTTCTAAGCAACAGTTATTTTTTTAAAGGAAAATATCTATAGAGGAAGACATAGTTCATTATTTTATTTAGACTACAGCGTTATCTTCTGGGGGCAGAATCCTATTCTACCATTTTTTTTCATGATATACTGATAACTCTGCTTTTAAGACTGGCCCCTTTCTTTCATTTTGAGAACGCTTATCCTCTGCAGATACTTTACTGAGAGAAAAGCTGATTGTTTGAAAACCCAGCCTGATACTTATCATGTTGACAGATGGTATTAATTTGTGGTGAAATTACACTATGCTCTTACTCATAATTGACCCTAGAACTGGAGCTGTTGGCTAGCGAAATGCATTAGGTGTACCACAGATGCCAAGATTACGATCACTGAAATAAAGCTCCCTTAGGGAAATATTTTAAATAAAATGTACTGCCTGAAAAAACAGGTTAGTAACTAGTCCTGTCAGTAGTCAGAATTACTAAATTTTACAGGTGTAATTGTAAGAAAGAACAAAAAACTTTTCAGATTGAATAATAAACTCCAACAATTATTCAGCCAATGTATTTATATGGCAAAACAACAAAGATAATATGCTGTGGACAATTGATGTAAAAGGAAAGTCAGCAAATATCTTCATTTTCTCTGTTTTATAGAATAAATGTGGTAAAAATAACAACTGACCACTAGGAAAATCATTGGTAGAGTTGGATTTCCATGTAATGCCTTCTCACAAAAATCTGAATATTAATTAATACATGGAGCGAGAATATACTATTATACAATTGGTATTGAAGAATAAATGACACTTTAAAATACTGGAATGGCCTAAGAATTTTTTTGTTAACTTAACCATATTACATGCTCTGAATCTGTTCCAGTGCATGCAGTTAATGAAGAGAGCTCAACTCAATTTAGTACTTTTTCCCTCTTTATTTTCTTGGAAACAATTACATTTTTAAATTACAGAGCTTTAGATTTAACTTTTTTTTTTAAATTTTTCTATACTTCCACTCGCTTCCCAGAAGTGAAAAATGTGAATAAGCAATTCCATTATGGTCATTAAAATTCACTGAAGTCCCAGACACTTCTCTGATATCACGGTGCTAGTATCGTAATACTCAATTGTTGCCACTCTGGACATATTTGCGAGGTTACTTGTTTTCCCTTGGCAGTATACACAAGAGGCCTCAGTGCCAGTGCATACTGTGACTAATAAGCCCTAATTTGACTAAAAAATGTCTCAGCTTTGAAACACTTTTCCTTATAATTCCTATAAGAACTATAAGAACTATAAGAATTCTTAGATGAAAGCAATTTTTCTGTGTTATGGTATTTTTTACTGTGCCATTGCTTAATCAAGAATTTCAACTCATTTGCAAATAGATTTTATATTGTCACGTTTAATTTTATTGTTACATTTTTTTAATGGTAAGAAATTTACAGATTTTCCTCTTTAAAGTGTTGTCGCTGTGATGTGTGTTCAGCCTGTAATGATGGTTTTAGGAAAGGTTCTCAAAAGTATGTTTAAACCTCCTTGATGCCTTTTGATGGGAGAAATGAGGAAAAGATGATGCTTCTTCTTGTAATTTGGAATGTTTTGGTTCCTTCCAGTGCAGAACTACACTGGTACAGAACAAGATAATGTATCACGAATGGGAGAAAAAAAAGCAACCCACCAACACTCTAGGGGAAAAAAAAAAACGAGAGGAAAACTTTAAATTCGACCACTGCTAATCTACATCTCGCAAGAAGGTAGAGACAGACAGAAAGACAAAAAATAGATAGGTAGATGTATGAAGACACCGACTTTTCTTATTCATGTTTCAATCAGCAGGCTTAGCAACGATAATGAAAAGTAGAAAGGTGAGAATGTAAAAGTCAGATTAAGTGGGAAATACTGCAGGAATAGAGAAACACAGGTAAGAAAGAAAAGGGGTGGTTGCTGCAGTCAAAGATCTGTCAGAGGCTTTCCATTACAACAGCAGTACAACTGTAAAAGAATATAAGCAGGAAGCCATTTGGAGGACCCTAGACAGACTTGAGAAAGTGGCAAAAATGAAACAAACTGAAAATACAGGTGAAACGGACAGGAGGTAGGAAAGTGAAGGACAGATACCACATGATTGAAGGATGGTAGCGATAAATCCACATGAGAGAGAAACAGGATAGGAAAGAAATAAAATTAATGCTTTTATCTCATCTATTTCTTTAGCAGCTGAGCAATAAAGAAAAAAATAAATGAACTAACATGAGAACTCTTATTTGTTTTTATATATCTTTCTTTCATTCTTGCTTACTTGAAAACCATTTAATTTAAAATATGTATGAAGAAAAGGGAAAAGCTGTTAGTCTATAGCCGTGCACAGCAAGGTTCAATTTGAAGCACTTTTTTTATGGCCGAGTTCCAAAGAGCAGTCAAATGGGATTTACAGTGCCAGTGTTGACAGGATCTTAAGCATAACAGCATTAGATAGCTGCCATCATAACTTTTCGGGTAGAGATGGCTACAGTAAGTTGTAGGCTACAATTAAGGCTCATTCGTTACTCCTTTCTTCTCAGCATTGAAAAGGTCAAGGACGCAGGGATCTCAAAGCCACCAAATTATCTTTCTGGTTTAGACCATCCATAAATACCACGGAAAAGCACAAGTAGTTTTCTTTTTTTTTATTTTGAGGGGTGAATTTTTACCATTAGGAAGTGGTGAAAGGACAGAAAAAAGGGAAACATGATGAAGTCCAATACAGTTGAGTTTTATTTAGCCAAAAGACCTCCTTTAGATCTTGCTGTTCTAGAAATAATTTTTCTTTTCTCTTTTCCTTAAAAAGCCATGCCCCTCTAAAGTGTCTGGACTTTTTGTTGTTGTTGTTGTTACAAATTGTGAAGAAATCAGAAATACCTGCATATATTCTATTCAGAAATCTGAACTGACAAACAGAGAAGTAAGATGCTGGGCAATAATTTACCCTGAATATCGCCAGATTCTGTCTGAGAAGTACCATTTGAGGCAGCTGATAGTCATACGCTCGTCAGAATCTGAATTCCCATCAGCTGACTTAGTAAGAATTTAATAATGCATAATGCAACATAATGCATTTTGCAACCTAAAAAAGCATTATCTGGGTAGCTCAAGGAGATAGAGTCATCCTGTTTTGTTGGATTCTGACAATGAATCATCACTTCCTTCGTGTTACGTGTTGCTGGGTGCCTATCTGGGTGATAGTAATCTGAATCTGGAAGGAAAGTGCTTCAGGCCATTCTAACATAAGTCTTACAACATTAAAAATAGGTCAGCTGTAAATTTTCAATTGTGGTTTTCGTTTGACAAGAGACACTATGACAGTCTGAATACAGATTTTAAAATTTTATAAGCTTAATATTGTCGACTAAACCAATATTATATTTTACCACACCCAGTACTGAATTTTCACTTCAGACAGTGCAGTCTCAGGATAAAGCATTCCTAGCAAAAGCTACTCAGTGTCACGTCTGCGCTAAGATAACTCATTTGCACTGGAGCCCAGAGCAACCAGCAATGTTGCTGGCCTCAGGATACAATGTAGAAAACACATTTTGACATAGTTTTCCTGACATGGTTTGCCTGTATCTCATTAAATAAATATAAACAAGAATCATTTTCAGTCTGCTCAAAGGTAGGAACTAAAAATAAAATGGAAACTACAGCTGGTAATAGACTGAAAACATCCTAGTGAGAGGCAAGATACCAGTGGCACTGTAAATTCTCCAAGGGAACAAATAGGGAGGGGGTAAAATCAGTTTACGTGCTCCCTCACTCTGGCCACCTACTCTGGACTACTCTGAGGAAGGCTTCTTCAGTCCATCCGACTGTCCGGCCTCTTACAACTACTCTGATGTTATATTTAAATTGTTTTACTTTTCGTGAAGCC
Organism: Oriolus oriolus; assembly: GCA_013400235.1. Classification (NCBI taxonomy): domain Eukaryota; kingdom Metazoa; phylum Chordata; class Aves; order Passeriformes; family Corvidae; genus Oriolus; species Oriolus oriolus. The sequence goes on from VXBT01012517.1 coordinate 283,768, forward strand.
TTTAAATAGGAGAGTTTTCTAGAAGTTGTTGTTATAGAAAGCTCAGTCTTCAGTCTTCCAGTGTTCTGGTTTTTTTAGATCAAGGCTTCAGCAATGCTGCTTTATCTCACAGGGGGTGAGCAGCCACTGTTGAAGGAAATTCAGAAAAATAGGTTCTGTAAAATAAGTAATAAAAGAAGGTTAGGAACTGAGATTATTTAGGATTATATTTTGACTGAAAAATAATAAAATAATGATCTATGAAATGTGAAATTACAAAGTAATGTCAAAGTACTTTAGAAAATACCAAGTTATGATAAAAAATGACATATTAATTCTTCAAGACATCCCTTTCTCTCTTACAACACAGCTTCACCTATACTTGGTAGAAAAAAGACATTGTTTTATCAAGAGATAATATCCCTAACAAAATTGTATCCATCATTTTCCCTGAGAGATAAGAATTTCTATTGGCACTAGGAACTGTATAGAAGTCAAGGAAACACTAGGGTCCCTTCCTAGAGGAGATGCCAGGTACTGCAACAGTAGCAATTTTTATGATAATTTAATATTGATTGTTTTCTTTGTATACAGTACTTATGTATACATTTGTATACAGTACTTAATGTATACATTATTATGTCATATGTGTGCATATTATCTCTGTGTAATTTATTTTGAACAGTTTTATACACTGCTCCTCAATTCTTTTTCATTATTTTGAGGTCTGAAGAAAACAGAAAGGAAATGCAGAAAGAAAAAAGAAACTAAATTCACATAGATCTATAAATAAAACAAAACTAAACTTTCTCTGAACTGCCAAGTGTAAATGTTTTTACTGACCAGTTTGTAACTCTATACAATAGCTTCAGTGATTCACGTGTTTTTGCATGGTTGTAGCACTATGTATGTGACTGCTTTAATGAAACCTCTCATCTTCAGGCAGAGCAGCTGAATGGTACTGCCATGTCCATTTTACTGCCCTGACTTGTAAATGTTATACACCTCGTTATTCAAGCTGCAGGTAGCAAACTACCTGTGAATTATCAGCTTTGCCAACAGGTAGAGCATAACAAGGATTTAATTGCTTTCGCCTTTGGCATCCTTCACCCTCAAGGGATGGCAACTGTTATTTCAATTGTAAGACAGAGCAGCTACTTAGTGGTCCTTCACCTGGAAAAAGATCAAGAATGTAAGTGTTAATTAATCAAAATTTGAGTCTGTCAACTGCTTTTAACTTCTTCTCCAACCCTGCAAGATTAGAAAGTTCTTCCACAAGAGTCTGCAAGCCTCGGGGTCTGTAGCTGCCTTGACGTTTTTGAAAATCATGTCCAGGCCACTGGTAATTAAAAGGTGACCAGGCAAGGAAAGCATTAGGGGCAAGGAAAACATTATTGGCTTCTGCTTCATGTCTTTGCAGTTTCCTGGAAATCAGTTCTAACAGCACAGCATCCCTAGGATCTGTGTGCTGGATGGGCTGTTAGGTGTCCTGAGCCCATCCTTGCTTGAGCAGTGATTTTAACTAGTACCACAGAAAACATTGCAGCAGACTGGCAGGGAAGTCCCCTCTCCAGGCAGTTACAGCCCAGGCTTTCCTTCTCACAAAGGGTTGCAATCCTGCAGTGTGGCATTGCCACTGCCTTAAGCACTGTACTGAGTTTGTGAGGCCTCAGCAGCGAGGTTTGTCACTCCTGCTCTGTGGGAACTTTTCTTGACCTGCCTGCAGTTTCATTTCACTTGCTTTTGCTGTGACAGCAGTTTCTCAAACTGTCTAAGTGCCCATGGCTAATTTGTCCTGCTTTTGTTTCTCTTGTGTGATACAAGTGCAGTTTTTACAGCAACAAGCACTTTGTGCAGAGTGAAATATCTACAACTAACACAAAAACACAGTGTGGGGAAACACAGCCATGTTATGATAGTGAAGGAGCAGAAAGGTGTAAAATTGTTACAAAATCCATAAAAAATAATCCAAAGTGGATTGTAGACCAAGGAAGAGACAACAATCCACATCAGCATCATATTCCCATCAGCAAAGGACTCCAGATACTGAGGATGACTCCCACAGTACACGTCCCTTCTCAGCACCAGCATGAAAGACCTGACCCCAGGTGATGACATGATGATTTTTTTGTTTTTTCTTTTATATCCCTTCTATATACTCTTTTATATAGCTTTTATGTATTCTTATGCTTTTAGTCTGCATAGTTATAATTCTTTAAGTTTGATAACTTCCCTCAGACCCAATATTGCATTAAGCCAGGAGACCAAACATTCTGGAACCCCCAGACACCGAGGGCCTCTCCAGAACACATTCTGTAAACAAAGACAGGCCCATCCAGGGGGAGGGTTCCTCCATGAGGGGTCTTGCCCAAGTCCCTCATCGGGGAATCTTTGATAGATTTGCTAATTTTTGCAAGGCAAATAATTGTATACACACCACACTGTGCAGGGTCATTTTCTTTGGTGGGCATTTCGGGGTGCATTTCGATGTGCATTTCGGCACACCTAAGGATCCTTAAATAAATACCGAGGTAAAACCCTTTTTCCCTCTTAACTGTGTTCAGCTCTCTTAATTTCAAGACCAGGAAAAGGCGTCACAGGAACCAGAGGAGCAGAGGGAGAGTGAACATTGCTCCCAGAGATGGGCCATGTATGTCTAAAAATTTTGACTGCATTATTTTTCTTTCTGTAACAATTACGTCTGGATTAGTAATAATTAAACTTAAGATTTCCATTGTAATAACAATAAATTCTTGGTTTTATGTATATAGAGTTGTGTTACATCTTTGCCCATAAAAAAATTACGATTATAAAATCTTGGCTTCGTGGAAAAATATGTAGAAACTATTTCCTCTTACTTTATTAGATTCAGAATTTCAATGTATGCTCCTGTGTATGGAGAATGTTGCATGAATGTCATTAGCTTTGAAAAGATTCAGATAATTTTGCTGCTTTTACCAATCTAATCACTGTCACATTTAAAAAATAAGAGTTTATTAAACTTTTAGAAACAATTCTCTCTAGAAACATTTTGACAATGATGTCAGTCTTTTTTTCCATTTAAAACATATTAATTTTATCAAAACTTTTGAACTGGGAGATGTCTCTTGACAAGGACAGAAGCTCTGATCAAAACTTGCAAGGGCAAAACAAGAGAGGGAAGAAACTCAGAAACTACTGGCTAATTTGTTACTCTCTCATGGATTTTAATCTCTCTTGGGAGTTATTATTCAAAAGGAGAGACTGAACCTATAGCAATCAAAACCCCTCAGTTAAGACATGGAATATTCATGTTCAAATTTCTGTCCCCAAAACTGTACCACTGTGGGACTGGAAAAATGTTTGACATGCCTAGATTTCACAGGAAAAATAAACTTGCAGCTTGAGAAGAAAGCTAGAAATTAGTCCCACAATACACTACTTACAGCAGAAATACACTACTTGCAGCACCTTTTATTTTGAGCTGTCACTACGGTGGCATATAGACCGATCTTTATGAAAAGTTCAGCTGCTTCTCTTCTTCAGAAAATAGTCTCCTACATATTGATAAAAAGGTTCCTGTTATATCAATTAGACCAGTTTTAAAAGCAAAGTAAAAGAAGGGAGAAGTACATTTTCCTTTTAAAGCATACTTATTCCCAGCCCAGAAGAAACTTACAGATAACTCCACTATTTGGAATATATCTGGAAGGCTAAGAAATAAAATCTCTTTTAAAAAAAGAATCATCAATTTGTAAAGTTAATTTCTGAAAAATTATAGAATGTGCACATCAAAACCACCCGTGTATATTTGTTCTTCAAACTTTCTTGCACATTTACTTGAAAACAAGCTCCGGCGTGCCTAAAGAGAAGTTTAGAAATAAAGAAATACAGGTGAAACTTGAATAAATACTGATACTACCCAGTATCTGCAGAGGTCATGGTGCATGAGAACATTTAGATCCACCTCACACAGCTACACCCCAACCACTGGTGACATCAAGCTGCTATGAGAGGTCTTTTACCAAGAACTTTCCTACCAGAATAAGAGTGGGTGGTGCTCAATATATTTTATCTTGTAATTCAGAAGTAAAATTAAAAGTAGTTTTACCACACAAATTATTTACTGTTTGCACTACCCTGTTACACAAGGTATCTTTTTAGGAGAAATGCTTCAAAGTTTAAAATTTCCTTGAATAACTATGGTAAAACAATGCTACAAAACCCATACAATGTCAAGCCCAAAGAAATCCTAACCTATGAAACTCTGGACAGGCTAAATCAAGTTCTGGCAGAAATCCAGTCCTACTGCTGCAAGCAATATCAAACACAACATTTACATGTGTCTTTGCATATCACCATCTGTATCATTTTGCCCCTTCCATATTTAATGAAGGTTTAAGAATGAAAGCCTTGACAGAAAGCTCAGAACAGAACAGATATGATAGCAGCAAAAATAATACCAACTTTCAGAATTAATATAACTTTGAAAATGCCACTGGAGAGGTTTGGGTACTAATTTGATCTGCGTGTCCCTGGCTCCCTCAGAGTGGCTCACGAGGTGTGTGCCCTGCTGGCACTCCTGAAATCTCAGCTGCCAAAAAGGCACCTAGAACAGCGATGCAATCCTAGTCTGTAGCCCCAGGGCTACAAATAACTAGCCTGTTAGAAAGGACAAAGGCTGCCTGGGCCACACACCTCAGGCAGGTCAGTTCTTCCCTGGGGTATGTGGCAGGATTTTCTATTTTGCTTAATTACAAGTACTTCAGGCTATACTGTTCCAGAAGATGTAACTGAATAAAAGCAGCTTCAATCAACTTTTACCATCGCTCTTAAACCCAGAAAGGGCTGAGCTGCACATACAGTGACACATTCTGCTTCTCTTCACTTTCTGTGGGTTTGAAAACCCAGACTACTGAATTAAACATTGCATACTTATAGGTATAAAGAGTAGCAGTGAAATCCTACTTACTGTTCCCTTTTACACATTCCTCCAGCAAAAAAACCCCATCTAATTAGAGTTTATGACAGCTTTGGAGCACTGCTCTGGATGTTTTATTTCAAAGGTCATTTATAGTGCAGACTTTTATTGCAGCTTATGAGAATGAAAAATGTAGAAGGTAAGTTTCTTTTGTCACTATCAGGATGTGATATAAGTTTGCTTAAGAAAGTATTTGAGTGGCATGTAAAACACATACAGAAAAGCATCTCACAGCATTGGACTGGATGACAAATAATGTCTTTATATTACTTTATTTTCAATTCCAGAAATTTGCTGTTTAAGAGTTTTGCAGATAAAGGTTTCTTCTGTGTTACAAGTAATTACAATTCTGGAGAAGAAACAACAGGATTGGTAAAAAAATTACCATTGTTTAATTTAGAGTCCAAAGAAATTGCTCCATTATTTCAATTTGTCACTTTATTTACTTATTTATGTATTTTATGTGATTATTTTTATTGAAGCCTATTTTTATTGGCTGTATAACTTATAGAAATTACAGTGATGGCGTATGGTTAATGCTTTTAAAATTTCCTTTTACCATCAAAGTAATGTAAATACACAGCCTGTTGACACACTAACATTTTGTTCAGCATGCTGGGTGGCAAATTTGATATTGCTGATATCTACTGTCTTCACATTTTTACTGGTGTGACCAATGTTTGTTATAATACAGAATTTAGATTAGATTTGTCTCCTCCAAAAACCAACAAGATTGATATATTCCTGACTGATGACTCAAAAAGGAGAGAAAAATATTCTCCCCTTTTGTGATTTCTGAATTCAAGGGAAAATATTTGGGTAATTCTGAGGATTGTTGAATGGTGCAGTTAAAGTGATATTTTTATCACATAAGAGCTTTCCACATCTATGTTTTCTCTACAGAAGTATTTAGAGACATGATTTCCAGATACACTGGATCTTTTCAATTCCGTTGAAGTCAAGAGGAGATGGAGATTTTGGAAAACCAGGCTTAAGTCAAATATGGACTTCACACAGAAGTATATGAAGACTGGCTGAAGGAATTGGGGATATTCAGCCAGGAGAAGAGAAGGCTCCAGGGAGACCTTATATGAGCCTTGTATCAGCACCTAGTGGGACTCAGAAAAGAGGGTCCTTGCACAATGGTATGTAGCAGCAGGGTAAGGGGAAATGGCTTAAAACTGACAAAGAGTAGGTTTAGATCAGATATTAGGAAGAAATTCTTTACTCTGAGGGTGCTGAGGCCCCGGCACAGTTCCCAGAAAAGCTGTGACTGCCCCATCCCTGGAAGTGTTCAAGGCCAGGCTGGATGGAGTTCTGAGCAACCTGGTCTGGTGGAAGGTGTCCCTGCCCATAGCATTAAATTGGTAAGGAATATAAATAACTCTTTTTCTAACAAGTTCTGACAACGCACTCCCATCTCAAATCCCTCTTCAGCAATATATTCCCATACCCTAGCTGGCACTACTGTTGATAAGAGTAACACTGTAGGTTATCATATCCAGCCTTCAGTATTTTCTCCTAAATTGCTATAAAAGCTTATAGAAAAATTCATTTATGTAAATTTTCAGTTTTTCAGTCTATGTCTTCTCATTGAATAATCTCTACTTTACTTCTAGGTTTGGATTTGTTTTCTAAACAGGAATCCTTGGAAATAATTGAAAGACACCTACCACTCCTGGAGAAAGACTTTGCAAGAGGGATCAGTTGTTGAGAACAAATACCAAGACAAATCATGACGAACTGATCTACTTTTCTTCTATTTGAAATGTACAGACTAATTAAAGAAAACTTTTTTCTACATGCAATTCACCTTGAAAAGCACATAGGTCCCTTTTTAACATTTTATGTACAACAGGTGTCTCTTGTAAGGAGAATACATATTTCATAATGTTTGTGTTTATTAAGTTAAACAATAAAAATATATCAATCAGAAGACAGATGCTTAAAATTATAAATTTTTGGCTTTAGAATTCCCATTCGCATGCAGAGGATTTTGCCTTCCCCTGTGCTACAACAGGATGTCATATACTGGAATCTACTTCTTCAGTGCTTAAAATGTTCAAATACAGCTGCCATTGTAAATCTTACTGGAACAACAAAATAAGCTTCTAAGTGAACGCTAGAATAAAAGCATAATTCCTAAAATTCCTATTGCGTTATGTCTTTCTTTAAAATTGATTTTGAGAACAGTCCAAGTTATGATCAGAGCTTATCCTGAATGAAGAACATTTCTGTGACTGCTTGGAGTGGGTTAATCCCCTAGTAACCAACAAAGGATTTTGCCATGTCATGAAGGGGAAGAAAACATTCATTAACAAGGCTTTTCCTTCTATTTAAATGAAATTTGTGGATGATCAATCTTTGTGATACTTCTTTGTCCTTTGAGTTCACAGGCAGTAAGGGAAGCAACTGGCAAACACAGCTTCTGTGTCACATGACTCAAGTAAACCTAATGAAGTTCTTTGAAAGGCTAAGTAGAAGAAAGTATTTCATGGCCACATTTTGACTTTTAAAGATAAATACCTACCGGTGGTATCCCAGTTCAAGTCCTTTTATTGCAGGCTTTAAAAAAGTAAATATATGTAAGTAGCTTCTCCCCCCCCCACCCTACCAACTTCATTTCCATACCTTTGGAAATGTGAAATGTTTATCACACTTATCTTGGCATGATGAAATCTAATTTTTAGGTTCATGTTTCTCAGTTTCCTTCTCTGAGTTTGTGTCTTCAACAACCCTCATCCACAGTTTGTTTGTTAGGAAACTGCATCTTCTCGAGGATTCTTATATCTTGGGATTAAGGCTGAAAGGGCCTTCAGGAGTTCCCTGGTCCAACCTGGGAGTAACATACTCCTTGTTTTCTAAGATATATCTTATTTTCATCCATAAGCAAGGAAAAAAAAGGTCACTCTTATTCAAATGAAAATAAGCTAAACAAATTAATAAACACAAGTTATGTGCTCTCTAATTTTTAAGAGCAAGTGAAGCAAGTTTTTTAGCCGTGATACTCAACAGTCTTAGCATTGCCAATTTAGCTTCCAGTCACCTCATTTCTCAGAGAGAATTTGAAAAGTCAGCAGGAAATATCCTAAAAAAAAGCCAAGTCCAAACAAAAGATAAAAAGATAAAAGATAAAAATTAAATAAACCACTACCAATGGAGAATTTAATTGGCAAATCAGAAGTGCCAAGTGGAGGAAGTAGTCGGTAACCCTTCTGTTCTCCCAGACATATGTAAAACCACTCAGATCCCAGACTGATTTCTGCCCTTCAACACATACTGCTATTTTTCCTTTCAGTTTGGATACCTGCCTTACACTTTTCTTTTAAACATGTGACTATACTGGAGGAATTGGTGGTGTCATCCATTTCCATCGTAATATATTGACTGACTACACAGAACTCAGATTTAGGTACAGAGGAGTTGCTTTTCTTTTTCCCAAAATTTGTTGGGTATTTCACCCCGGGCATATTAAAGGGAAGAAACAACTCGCAGATAGCAGAATACTTTGAAAAAACCCAGTAATTTTTCGTCAGCAATTTGATTTGTGAGTGGGCTCCGTGCTTCTTTTTGTGCATGAGCCACAAACATAAGTCATGAGCCACACATTTACCTCGGTGCATTGTATGAGATGGACAAAAAACAGGGTGAAAGCCAATGTCATGTTATAGTACATCCTACTCAACCCACCAGTGGCACATAGGAAGCAGCAGAGAGGTGAAGGGTGCACATAGTAAAATGCTAACAAATATTTGAAAGAATATTAAAAAAATTGTATTTTCAGTAGTAATATATTGTAAATTCATTCCCACATGGACTATGCTTGATAATCTCTGCAGACTAAGAAAACAAGAGAAGAAAGAGAAGTATATAGTCATTGGCAGTTGTAACACAAAAATAACAAGTATGTCTGAGTTTTTTACAACCTTTTTAAAGAAAATGACAACAAAGTATGCCAGCATACATCTTTGCATCAATTTCTTGTATATGCAGGTAATTACAATAATTCAAAATTCAAGACTGGTGCCATGTCCCATTAACACATCTATTTCACAAATAAAAGGAGAAAGGCCCTACTACCAATGGCAAAATACTAGTTAAACTAAGTCACTAATCTTACTCATATTTAACACATTAATATTAACACTAATTTCCCATTAAAAAAACCCAAAACAAATCCTCTTATGTTCTACTGTGTTTAATTTTTTTAAAATACAGACTTTGTAAACCATTTCAGAGTTATTTAAAAGTACCTATTAAATTTTCATATATGGAGATAAGAAAAAGGAAGAGAGAAGAAAAGAAAAGCTGGCAATGGGAAAAAGGTAAAAGGCACCAGGAAAAAAGTGATAATTAACAGACATAGTAATCTGAATATGAATTTCAGATGTACTTGTACTTCTCTGAATAGCTTCTGAGGCAATAATTTTTTTTCAGAAGCAGTTTCTTCACTACTTGTGATATTAATCAACTTCTTTCATTTTCCATATCAAAATTATTAACTTAACCACTATTAAACCATATGATAGTTTCTCTAGGAAATGTAGCTGAGTGTTATCTGAGAGCTGGGTTCTCCTTGTTATTGCCATCTCAGAGAGTTTTATACCGTGAGGATTAACTGTAGAATGGGACAAGCATTGGCTTTTATCCCTGTCCAATACAAGCAACAAAATTTTGGCCCTAAAAATAATCACCGCAAGGTCCCCTGGGATGTAGAAATAGGCAATTAATATGGAAATACAGCCCCTCTTTCAGGTGCCTGTACTGATGTTAGTCCCTCCTGTGTTGCTGGAGTGAGGGACAGCTGGAGCAGAGAGGCAACGCCTCCATACTTCCCCCAGGAGCACTTGCAATCTGGCCTCCAAAACATATTTTCAATTTTCCCTGTCATTTTTAATTGTAATCCCAGTTCTCTGACAAAAAGTATTTTTGCACTGAAGTGCCCCCCTAACTCGGCACATCACCTCTGCCCTTCATTTCTGATACAGAAGATCTTGATTGGAATAACAGCATTTAAGGCTATTAAAGCAACATGTTATTTACAGGTCAATGTTATTATCACTTTTATGCCTTGCATGCTTGTATAAATTGAATCATGGAATTTATATATACTCAGATATAAACTCAAGCTTGGGAAAAAAAAAAGAAAAGAGTTCTCTGGGGTAACCCAATAGCAAACACCATCTGCTGTTCATCTGAGCTGAGAATGATGAGACATATTCCTGAAATTTCATGATAATACAGTGTCCATGGATAATTATATAAAGAAAATTTTGTATGACATATGACACACTATAAGAGTACTTGAAGCATATCACTGGTACCAAAGGGGAAAAAAAATCTCAAGTATGCCAAATTTTCAGAACAATGTATTAACCTTATCCGAAATAACCCTTCAATTTAAACCACGGCTGCTCTAGTATTTTTCTATAGGTCACCTTTTTTTTAAAACATTACTTTAAAAAAGACACCACTACCACCCCACCACCCCCTCTGTATTTTTCTAAACACGTTTCTATATTCAGGTTCCCTGTCACTACATTTGAGATCAATTTCCATGCAGGTACACTCCTGGCATGATCTTGAATGCAAAGTCTTGTATTTTTACATGCCTACAACTTCCAAAATCACTGATTTTCTGACATTTGTTTATGACCATTCAGAACATATACCTATCATACTTGTTTAAAATTTTTTATTTGCTTAAATGATCTAAGAATGTTTTACCAAATCGGACCTTTACAAACTACAAGCACTTTTAGAATTATTTTTTTTTCTTTAAATTCTTGAGGGAAGGCTAGGAAGCGAAAAAGTATCTACTTCATGAGAAGTTATTTTTACTTTTAAAAATAAAACACAAAGTATTTTATTCATAGATTTACTCAGTTGCATTACCATAACCTTGGTGCCTTCTAGTCAATGGATCTACTTGACCATGCCATATAAGAACACGTGGTAGGCTCCCGGAATGGTTGAGGTTGGAAGGGACCTCTGAAAGTCACCTGGTCTATACCCCCTGCTCAAGCAGGGTTGTTTAGATCCCATTGCCCAAGGCAGTGTCCAGATGCCTTTAGAATATCACCAGGGGTGGAGACTCTGCAACCCCACGGAACAACCTGCTCTAGTGCTTGGCCCTCCACACAGTGAAAATGTGTTTCCATATGTTCAGAGGGAACCTTCTGTGTTTCAGTTGGGACCCATTGCCTCTTGTCCTGCCACATAAAGGAGCCTGACTCCATCCTCTAGGCATCCTTCCTTTAGCTATCTATACACATGACTGAGCCTTCCCTTCCCCACGCTGAGCAGTCCCATCTCTGTCAGTTGTTCTTTATGTGAGAGATGCTGTAGCCCCTCCATCATCCTTGTGGCTCTCCAAAATATCCATGAGAGCCAAAAGAGCTTCAGCAGCCTCATCATGATCTCTCTGAGTCTCTGGACAGGCAGCAAACCTTCCTGAAAAGAAGGTTGCATCAGCAGACAGAGACCTTCGTCCTTCTCAGGAAAGAGTCTCCCACCGCCATCCCTCACTCCTTCCCCATGGAGCAGCTGTGGGGCTCAGGCCTGAGCAATTCAGGCACTTTCTACCCCTGAATCGAGCATGTAACAGGTGTGTGTTTCATGTGAACTGACATTCTAGTCAAAAAACAGGCATAAATCTCCGTCAGTTTATGGGGAAGGATGCATCCATGTTTCAAACCCTCAAGAAAGATAATTAAAACACAGGCGAACAATGTATCCTAATGAATGCCAGTGTTTATAAGGCCTGTGGAGAGATGCCAGAAAAAATTGGTTGCAATTTGGAGGACTGAGCTGTATCTAGCTTCTGGATTTTAAGTTAGGCTACACAGCATAAGTAAGAAAATCTTTCCTTCATGTGTGGTTGCATCTAATGTTTGCTGGATTGAGGTTCAGTACCTTTGCAAAATATGTTCTGTATCAATTTAGAAACAGTATGTCCACATTGCAGATAACTTTGCTGTTTAAAATCTTTTATTTTATCTTCACATTTTCTGTTAGATTTATAAATCTTTGACCCCAGATTAAAGCTTGTTTCTAAACAGGAGTAGCTTCTAGAAATATTCCAACACCAAATAGCCCATAATAACAGAGATAATATGTGCAATCAAAGAGGCAGAGTAGCACAATTACCCAGAAAGATCAGTCTTGTCATTTGTATAAAGTCACAGTGGACATAGTGTTGTCTGTTCTGTAAATTGGAGCACAGATACCTCGTCTCTCAGCTGAAATAGAAATTGTTAGGGTTAGGATAAGGGTTAGGGTTAGGTTTAGGGTAAGGGTCATTCAACCAATGGCAAAGGATACATAAAAATAAATTTTACTGCCAGAAGTGGATGATGTGGTGTTAAATAGGTCTCACATACTCAATATGCTTCTTAAAGGAAGAGTTTTGTTTAGGGTTAGGGTTATGGTTCAGGTTAGGCTTAGGTATTGGGTTAGGGTTAGGGTTAGGGTTAGCATTGGCGTTAGGGTTTGGGTTAGGGTTAGTGCAAGTGTCATTTGACCAATGGCAAAGGATACATAAAAATAAATTTTACTGCCAGAAGTGGATGATGTGGTGTTAAATAGGTCTCACATACTCAATATGCTTCTTAAAAGATGGCGTTTTTTTAAGGTTAGGGTTATGGTTCAGGTTAGGCTTACGTATTGGTTTACGGTTAGGGTTAGGGTTAGGGTTAGGGTTAGGGTTAGGATAAGGGTCCTTCAACCAGTGGTAAAGGATATATAAAAATAAATTTTACTGTCTGAAGTGATTTATGTGAGTGTTAAATCGGTATCGCATACTCAATACGCCTCTTAAAAGAAGGGTTTTTTTACTGTTTGGGTTATGGTTCAGGTTAGGGTTAGTTATTGGTTTAGGTTTAGTGTTACGGTTTGAGTTTGGTTAGGTTTTGGTTTTGGAGGTTTGGGTTTGGGTTTGTGTTCAGGTTAGTGTTAGGTCTTCGGTTATGCGTGTTCAAAAAAATAATCCAAGAATGTCCTGGGGTTTTTTCATACAGCAGTACAGAAGAGTTCAGCTCTGCACACTTTATGCCTTTTGTCTCAAATGCCAAAGGGAATTTACAGCATGTGGGACCTCTTATTTCTTCAGTACAGGTAGATCACTGATATTTCTGGGCCCTTTGGAACAGCATCCATAATAGATTGGCTACATTACTATCAGATCCACCAAGAGCACAATGAGCCAGGATAGTTTTTGTCAAAGCAGTGGCATTCCCACTCCGTACCTTGGCACAACAGCCCTGAACAAATGGGTTTCTTAGCTTGTGGAAGCTGCTGCAGTCAAAGCTGCGATAGCAACTCCTCTTTAAGCCCCACATTCCCTGCATGCTTTGGAAAGGAGGTGGCACTTGAGGGAAGCCTGCTTTTCACTCATGGAAGTCAAGGAGTAGTTGTCGTGCAGGTTTTCATCCATAAAAACTGACAAAAACTGCATAGATCAGGCAGGAAGTGTCTTGACACCTTGTGATGCTGTATAGATTAATTGCTTGCTCAATAAAATCCTGTCTGTCTTGAGCCACCATTCACAAGAATCTCAACATGCAACAGCACATGTAGATATTTTATCTGCATCTGAGTTAGGATGGCAAAATTAAACCTATTATTGCAGAAAACAGAAGTCAACAAGAGCTTGCCTTCAGTTTTCATCTGAAGCTTAAGGGTAGCACTTACTAATAGAAGTTATTTTTTCCTCAACTTGCATGATTTTAGTGGTATGCCTGAAAATTTTTTAAAAAGTGAATAACACCTAACTCCGAACTGTAGCTCCACAAATGAAGTTATTGTTGTCTGCTACAGACACAGCAAAATAAATTAAAAATCCAGCCCTTACTTCTGACTAGCAAACTTCCTCTTCAAAACCCAGAAAACTATTTTATCACAAAGAACTATGAAATGCCCGAGATATGAGGTTTAATTAGTGTTCTGACTTAACAATCTAACACTAAATGCTGCCATTAGTCAAAATTAGTGGATGTGCTCTGTCATGTAATAATACAAAAATTGTTATTTTTTAAAAAAAGGCTACATTTCTACATGCTATCAGACTCTGTAAACTGCTTCCTTAAGTAACAGAAAGCTGAAAGGTAAGTGAAGTTAAGGTATTTTTGCGGCCTCCATTTATGTAATGACACCTTTCAGAGAGGCTAAGGTCAATAAAGTGTACCTCCACCTCGCTCACTCCCTGTCAGCCGCTCCTGGTTCACTGGCAGTGTCACACTTCACTCAGTTCTGCTTCCAGTTTCAATTCCTTATTATTCTTGTGGCTGTCAGCAATAAATAGGTAGCACAAACCACGGACTAGGCAACACTGAAAGAATGTACAGGGAGTTTTGCTGAATTCTCTGACATTCTGGCTCAGTGACCACCTCTCCTCCCAGATGGAACAACAGCCATGGGTTTGACCTTACTCCAGAGCAATATGAAGCCAAGCATGTGTCCAACTGCTTCTCCATGGACTGGATTTAAGCTCTCAACAAAGGGAAGAAGCCGTGTGTATTGATCCCAGGCATTACATGATCTAACTTGTAGAATTTTATGGAGTCACACAAGGCCATAATCCTTTAGCTTCTTGTCCATATAGTGGAAATCACAGCTCTATTTATGACACTCACCTTTGGCAATTAAATACACCTTATATACACTTTAGAGTGAAAGGTAGGGGTCTTGCTATTACTATTACTTATTTTCTTAAGTAGTCAATAGATAGAAGTGGATGTCTTCATATCCAAGGCACTAAACTGACCCTTTGAAGCTAGAAGATGATGGGAATATTGCCTAAAAGTGCTCTAGAAATTCCTGCCAGATGAGACTTCTAGGGAGGGAACACTGCATTTACTAATGCTAACGCTTTTAAAGAAAGGGACAAGGGGTAAATTGTATGGACTTGTGTACATTGTGAATTATAAACAGGAAAAAAGGAGAAAATATGAAAACAGAAAGAATAGCAGACAATATATGCTAGTTATAGATTTGTGTATAGGAAGGCAAACAAAATACAAATATATATATATTTATACATTTGATTGCATGCAACTGCAGTGCCATACCATAGAAGATTTGCATTAATAATCTTTTAAAAGATAATAGAAATAATTGTTGAAGATTAATGACAAAAAGAAAAATAGATGAAGACAAGAATAGCAAAAGAGTCTGTGCTTTTAAAGTATTCAGAGATGGTTTCAAAGTAGAATATTGTTGTAAATAAAAAAATTACATGTCCTATTTGATATTTAATTTATCAATATTTCCCTTAAACAGTCAAGGCAATCTTGGGAAGGTCAGAGATGTTTAAGATCTTCTTTAGATAGAGATCTAATTTGTCATCAACTTTTGGGGGTTTTCTTCCAAATGGTAATGCCCTGTGATCATACAGCACAACTGCTACTTTGAGTTAACTGGCCAGTTGGTGCAAATTCTCAAATGGGCCTTTAAAATGAATTAAATTCTTTCTATTATTTCAGTATGAGTAGGGTTCATGAATAGCCTTTGTATTAGGTTGGCAGTCTTCCAGCTACTTTCCTTCATTGCCTATATTATTCCAATATTTTTTATTGCAACCCTTCTGCTCTGGAATTGACTGGATAAAGCTGATTGTGGACCCCTTGCCTTTGCACCTTCCAAGAGACACATACTTAAAAATGTAATATGCAGTGGGACAAGATAAATACATGCTTGCAGAACAACAGCCAGTACAGTAGAAAAGACTAGGACAGCAAATATGAAAAAAAAGTACATTCTCTAGAGTGTACTCAATGGGGTAAAGGCAAGAACTTCAGACAGACTTTGATCCTGTTTTCTTTTCCTCTTATTTTACTCAGACAGCACTCCAGATAGCTGCACTGTAGGGAGGAGCTGGATACAATACCCTTTTTCCAGACACCATCAGGGAACTTTTGGCAAGATAGCACCTGGAGTGGGGGCTGGCATGGCCCAGTGCCTTAGGCAGTTCTTTCATTTAACACTGCCTAGGGCAGCATCTGTTGATGGCTAGCAGATAGCCAAGATGACCATAGCCCTGTGTCATGGGAAAGTCAGCTGGAAATTAGATTGTTTAATTGATATTTAACTACAGATAAAATTAAGGCATTGGTACACTATATATATGATAGAGGTCATATCTGGAGACTGACTTCAAACTCTGAATGCTTTGTCTATATGCTGAGAATGACAATCGTGCTAAAGGACGTCAGTCCTAACACAGAAAAGAGAACCCTGAGATTTTGGCAGCTCTTTATGGTTCAGCTGGCCAGTGTCCTCTCCCAGTATATCAGTTTCTGGCTCACTGTCATGGGCTGACCCTGAGTGCCCACCAAGTGCCCACCAAATGTTCTATCACTCCACTCAGCAGGGCAGAGGAAGAAAATACAATGGAAGTGCTCGAAGTTTGACGTAAGGACAGGGGCATCACCTACCAATTACTGGCATGAGTAGAACAGATCCAGCTTAGGGGAAATTAATTTAATGTCCTGCCAACCAATAAGAGAGTAGGACAGTGAGAAATAAATACAAAGCTAAAACCACCTTCTCCCCAGCTCATTCTTCCCAGGATCAACTGCACTCCTGACTTTTCACCCTCCATCCTCACAAGTGACACAGGGAGCTGGAAAATGGGAGCTGTGATCATTTCATAACACTCCATCTCTGTTGCTCTGATGCTCTTCCCCTGCTCCAACATGGCATCTTTAACGTGACATCCAATCCTTCACGAAATTCACCAGTGTGGGTCTTTCCCACAGGCAGCAGTTCTTTAGGAGATGCTCCAGTAGGGGAGAATACTTCCATTAGGGAATTTTATTGCCATTGTGCAGTAACTTTTCCCCTCTTCTTAAATAATGTTATTCCTGAGGCACTATCACCACTGCTGTTGGGCTCAGCCTTGGCCAGCAGCTGGTCCCCCTTGCAGCCAGCTGGCAATGATTCTCTTGGACACAGGGGAAGCTTCTGGCACCTTCTCACAGAAGCCACCCCTGTAGCACCCCTGCTACCAAAACTTTGCCACATAAACCAAATACATTCCATCCCCCGTGTCTGGGAATTATGTATTGAAGAATTATCTTTAACATCCACAGTCCTCACATAATCTTCACAAACTTCACTCACATCAACAAAAAAAAAATTGTGTGCTCCAAAATCATCACCACAATACCGAACAAAAGTGGACAATTTACACACAATCCAACACTCATCCTTTTGCCCCAATTATGACAACTAGAAATTCTCTAGGATCTTTTTTCTGTCTATTATTGTTCAGTCCATATTTCACCCATTGTCTCTCCCAGTTACTATCTTTGCTTGGAATTTGTCATGCTGGATGCTGGATGCCAAAAAAGGACAGTGGTGGACTGACCTTGCCTGGATGTCAGTTGCCCACCAAGATACTCTATGACTCCTTTCTTCAACAGGACAGGAGGGAAGAAAAAAAGATGGAAAAAAACCATGGAACAAGACAAAGACAATTTAACAAGACAAAGAAAAGGATGCATGCAGAAGAAAAGGAACACAGAAGATTTTATTCTCTGATTCCCATCAGCTGACAATGTCCAGGTACTTCCCAGGAAGCAGGGCTTCAGCACTGATGGTGGTTCCTCTGAAGACAAGTATCATAATAATGTATGTCCTCCCTCTTTCTCTTCTCTCTTAGCTTTTATATCTGAGCAAATGCTGTGTGGTATGGCATATCCCTTTGGTCAGTTTGGGTCATCTGTCCTGGCTATGACGCTTCCCAAGATCTTACCCACTCCCATCTTACTGGGTGAGGGTAGCCTTGCTGGCATATTGGAGAGACGGCCTTGGCACTGTGGGAGCACTGCCCAGCAGGACCAGAACATGGGTGTGTTCCTCAAACTTCTCTAGATGCCAATGCAAAGCACAGACCTGTGAGGTCTCCTATCATCTCAGACAGAGCCAATATACCATATAGAAAAATTTGTGGTTGACTACTTCTGGCCAGTTTTCTTGAGAGCCGAAGCTGGGTTTGGATGGTTATAACTCAGAAAAAATTCTCATGTAAAATGAGAATAGAGCAACATAAAAGTTACTTTAGCTGTCGGTGCATTTTCAGAAATTCTAATTCTCATTCTTGTCATTACCTTGGTTCAGTGCTGCCCTCAGAAAAACACCAGTGCATCAAGGTCCTCAGACGCTTGCCTAATAAAAATTTATTAAGATGAGCAGTTTCTAAGATACAGGACTGTCACTGCAGAACATTCATGGTCATATAAAACAAAACTTCTGACACAGAACTGAGTGACATTTCAGACCCTGTTATAATTCTTGGGATCTTAGAGATCCCATAGGATTCCAAGATGACAAGATAGACCATTACCTTGGTGCTACTTCTCTGTCCTTTGATGGGTGAACAACCCCTTCCTGTCAGCTGCTTGTAATACATCTCTGATGGAAGAGCTTCTCAGTCCAGTGCAGGAGGAATATCAACCTATTAAACCTCTCAAAGGTATTTTCCAACCTAAATGATTCTATGATTCTATTTCCTAATTTCATCCTATTTTTTCTTATCTCACCATTTCTACCTACAAACCAGGATTTCTGTCCACCCTTTTGTTCTTACTAGTGACATACAAATTCAGTTGTGGTGAGACTGTAGGAGCAGCACACAAGCGGGTCCCAAATTTTATCCAATATAGGAAAAAAGAAAAAAAAATACTTGAAATAAGTGCCCAGAAAATTAGGTAGCAGATGACTTATCTTCTGGAAGATAATGAGAAGAGATTACAGAAGAAGTGAAATGTTTTATCAGTGTTCCCATGGAAACTGAAATAGGTGCAATAACAAGCTTTTAAATTTCATCAAGTTTCCTAAGTACATAAAGTTGGATCCTGCTAACAGTCAAGGCCAAAAGCCTCCTGGGTTAGAATAGTGTTCAGTCAGCCCCAGTGCTCAACCTCCCAGTCTTCGCCTAAGAAGGAGAAAGGAAGAGCCTTGCTGTGGGGAGACAGACTACTGATAAGGGAGAAGGACAGAGAGTATGCAAAAACAAGCCCAAGACAATACTTTTGCTGCAGATTACGCTAAAGAAATATTTTTACAAGCATCACAGTCACTAGTATTGTCAGAACCCAGAGATATCCTCCATCCCACAGTGAACTCTTTCTGAAAGCAAGAGCTCCCTCCACAGGCTTTTGACCAGAAGCCTGGTTCATAACCTGGAATGAGAATGATGAGTTCTGAAACTCCCACTCTGTTCTTCAGACAAGACATTTCCACTAGGCAAGGAATAATTACTGTAGGTGTAAGTCTTCAGCTTCCTGTTTTTCAAGATGTAATCTTGCATGTATGTCTCTCACTGCTATAAAATTTCAAAAGCCTTTTTTGTTTATAGTGTGTCAATCCAAAGTTTGGCTTGTTTCGCCTTTTCTTCTTCTGACTGACAGTTTATGCATCTAATATCATTAGTACCTTCACTGTTTTCTAAAACAGTAATTTTTGTAAGAGAAGAATGAAGTTTCATTAAAAATCTTTCACATGCTGTCATAGAGGATTAAAGAGAAAGTATTTGAAACTGTCTAGTGTTTTAAGAGGAAAGTCTAACATGACAAGATCTCTGCAGCTCATGTACAATACAATATGCCATACAGTAAGTTCTAATGCTGCAAGGGAGACATTGCTCAGCATATTCACAGCCATTATAGCTTTCCATTTCCCTCTCAGTCTTCCAAATATTCTCTACTGTGGTTTTAGAGCTACTTTGGCTATGGCAAAATACGCCTTTTCTCTATCCAAATGTTCAGTAAAAGATTTCATTGACTAAGGATGCTAAGACAAACTACATTGGACAAAAGAAAAGGACTAAGATAAGTTAACCTTGTATTCAGAAGTCACTGAGCCCTAAGTTTCAATTTTTCATTAGCAAAATCAGCTGCTGTCTTCTGAAAACCTTCCACTTACGATTTTCCTCTAGGTCATGTTATATTAGTGTTAGTGCATCTGTGTCAGTAGAGAATGCATAGTAATCAACATTGAGGTATGCTGAAGAAATAGGCTGCACAGGGGCACAAAGCTGGGGAATTGCCATACGAGTTCACTAACACATCCTTACCAAGGATCTTGTGAAGGTATCAATAAGCACCAAAAGACATTATTTTCATTTTTGTGCTTTTGTTAGGTTCCTTAGATCTTGGTCTATTCCAAAATTTCAAGTACATATCAAAGACACATCCCTCTTCCTCCCCCACTCCCACTGTTACACCACAAGAGAACACCGTAAATACCTCCCTGAGCATTTCTGGCCATGTCACAAAATGTCCTCTTACATCCAACACCAGCCCTGCCCCAAACATAAGTAGCTTGCAGTTTGTGATAGCCCCAAGATCTTTTTAGGTGGTGTTGCTTTCTACATGATTGCACCTGTCTTCTCTACTCTCATTTGCTTAATATAATGTAATTTAATGGCAATACATCGTGTCAGGCTTCCCTGTAGAAATCAGTGGCCTTCCAGTACCTGAAGGGAGCCCACAGGAAAGGTGGAAAGGGACAACTTACAAGGGCCTGGAGTGACAGGACAAGGAGCAAGGCTTCAAACTGACAGGGAGTAGATTTAGATTAGATATTAGGAAGAAATTTTTCACTGTGAGGGTGGTGAGGCACTGGCACAGGTTGCTCAGAGAAGCTGTTGCTGCCCCATCCCTGTAAATGTTCAAGGCCAGGTTGGACAGTGGTCTGAACAACCTGGTCTAGAGGTTGGAACTCAATGATCTTTAGGGTCCTTCCAACCCAGGCCGTTCTATGATAAGTTATCTGCACACATTTTGCAGCCAGTCTGATAGAAGCCCCCAGTGGAAACCTTGAAAATGTCCAGTGTTTGTCAGTGATAATCTGGACAATGGAATAGAGACTCCACCTACATTTTAGGTGATACCAGGCTGGGTGGAGTGCCTTCTGAAACAATTTAAAAGGGAAAATCCATTTATCACACTGTGATAAAATTGCAAAATCTCTGACTGGGGGAAGTATTTCTCCAGAGAAGATTTCTCAGACTTCAGCTGAAGGCAAGTACAGAGGTGCCTGTGTTAACAGAGGAAAATAATTCCTCTACATATCTAGAAAACAACTGAAGAATCAAACAGCCTGGTAGCAGATGTTCCATCAATGTGTTGGAACAGCTCAATGGCAGTTTAAAAATATTGCTACATAAATAAATGAATCAAACAACAGAAAAAGAAAAAAAAAAAGCAAAGTAAAGAGAAAGATTTTAAGATTCTGAGATTGGATCCCAGCAGATGAAACACTTCAGTCTTAACCAGTATGTCATAATCCAACATAAATCTAGCAAGTCAGAGCAGTATGCTTTTGGCAAGGATGGAAAGAAGAACAATTTACTAACACTAGTATTCAATAACTACTTGTAAAAAAGACATTAGGTTGTGAAAGCAACGTTAAATAAACACATGCAGTAAACACTGCTACATCGTTACACAAATAATGATATATTACATAATTATAATATAACAGCAGGGAAATCTAAAGGCCAACATCTCACAGGATATTGGCCCAAGAAACTTCCTGTAAACCTAGAAAAACAAAATTTCTAATGAACTCTGATAAGCTACCACCAATAATAAAGCTGGTATAACAATTCTGCTTTTGTGATGCTTGTGTACTTTGTAGCTATCCTTTCAGGTATAATACTCGTGAAATAAAAGCTTTGCTGAGTCTGCTGAGTTCAACAGATATTGACTTAACTTTTTGATCCTGTCTGAAAGCAGCTTCTAATTTCATTACAAGGCTGTAAAAATTTAATTCTGCTTGCTTGAACCTATACACCTCTAGTTCTGCATAAGAGTATGCTCACATTAGAATAGCTTTTACAGAAAATAAAATTAACTAATTTCCCTTGAAAAATAAAGGATTTTGATGTTTTTGATATTTTACTGGGGGTTCTGAATGACTGAAGGTCTTTCAGATTTCAAAGTCATCCTCTACAAACGAAAGTATACCAAGAGTTAAGAGAGACTTTGTTTTCACATTTTTAATGGTTGCACCTTACCTAGAAAACCTTCCTATAACATAATTTCTCCTCATTACTTCAAAGTAGTGGAAACTCAATCAAATTAATTTCAATTAATTATTAATATTTATAGGTGGAAATCTGGAGAAACTGAAATGCATTTGATACAGATTTAAGGATGTCTGAGGCCATTTGGAGATACCTAATTCAAGCTATACACTAATTTCTGAAATACTGCAGAACAGATACACTTTTAGTTAATCTCAGCACACATTCTGCAGAATCCAAGATTTTTGCATCTCTAAGGTGTCTTAGCTCTGTCCCATTTTTCCCAGTTAGTTTGTCTTTAAGAATAAAGCTTAGCTTTCAATTATGTGCTAAGGAACTGACCTGAAAAACAGATTATTCTCATATGCATTGATGCAGTATCTGTGGTAGCATAAAGAAATCCAATGATATGCCTTTTAAATACTCTGCAGAGAGAAAACATCCCTTAAATTCTGTGAGGCACCAAAACCTGGGCACAGCCCCAACACATCTGCAAAGCGGTGCCTCCCATACCTACCTGTAATGGTTTAAACTCAGCCAACAACCAAACCCCACAGAGCCATTCACCTATTGCCCATGCTGGGATGGAAGAAAGAATCAGAAGGGCAAAACGTAGAAAACTTGTGGGTTGAGATGAAGTTTAATAGGGAAAGCAAGAGCTGCACAAATCAAAGCAAAATAAGGAATTCATTCACTGCTTCCCGTGGGCAGGCAGGTGTTCATGATCCCCAGGAGAGTAGGGATCCATCACATGTAATGGTGTCTTGGGAAGACAAACACCATCACTCCGAGCGTGCCATCACTCCCCTCTTCATTCTTCTCCTCTCAGCCAGATATGCTGATCATGGTGCCTTATAGCACGGAATATCCCTTTGTTAGCTGAGGTCAGCTGCTTTGGCTGTGCCCCCTCCCAGCATCTTGTGTACTCCTAGCCAAATTGCTGGTGGGGTGGTGTGAAAGTGATGTTCAGCATTAGCTAAAATATTCCTGTGTTACCAACAGTGTTTCCAGCACAAATCCAAAACACAGCCCCATACCAGATGCTGTGAAGAAGATTTACTCTACCCCAGCCAAAAGCAGCACTGCCCTATACCCTCCAAACTGGCTTTTTACTCTTTGTTGTATGACACAAAACAAAGCTCTGAATATAAAACTGTATCTGTTTGCATAATCATTTTACAAACTAATAATTTCACTGTGAATAACTCCTGATAAAGTTTATAGCATGCTTATACTTAATTAATCCATTATTACAAGTGAAAGCCAAACATGGGTTAAACACTTCCTAACACAGTGGAAAAAACAAGTCTAGGATTATTTAAATAGCTGTAAGCTCTGGATACCAACATTTTCCTTCAACACAGATTGTTTATTATATTATTAATGCAATAGACTTTGTGAACGAAAAGAGTAATGATCAAGTGCATTGCCTTCAGGTTAGCTGTGAGCCCGACATAGGGAATGAGATTGCAAAGAGGGAAGGAGAAAAAAACCCAAAAGACAGATTGAGTTGTGAGTTATATACTCACATACATGCATATTTTGCTGAGCTGTTAACGAACACTTCCTATCACAATTGTAGTTTATCTAACTACATGACAAACAGAGAAGGCTTACTTAACAAACAGTTTAAGTTTATAGATCTTCTGTGGGTATTTTCTCTCTACTAAAAGGAAAAAAAATTATTGTATAACCCATTTTCAAATAAACTGTTTTTCAGCAGTCAGTGAGGAAGAAGCGTGTGCTAATTTGCCTGACCTATTATCTCTGGCATCTATTTGTTTGTGGTCTTTGCTTTTAGAAGAATTGGCATTAATTATAAGTATGGAAGTAATTTGAAATGTCAGTTCAGAATTTTACAGCTTGGAACAGCTCATCCTTCAATAATTAAGTCAATAAAATTAACTTAATTTAATTTAAACAGCAATGCTTCTTTTTAGACCCTACAGAGTGATTACAATTAGTATTTCATAATTAGGATTTTATTGATGTCCATACATAGGATTGCCAGGTGTCATCAAGATACACCGATGATTGGAAGTAATTTGATAAACATTCGGAACTGTTGCATTAATGGCATGCCTCCCAATTATGCATTGAGTTAATGAATGCATTTAAATGTTATGGAGATGAATTTAAAGGACAGCCCAACCTTAATTACTATACCATTTCCTCCCTCTTCCCATTCTAATTATAACTTCAGTAGTTATCACCTTTTAGTATACAAATATCACATTCCTCTGTAAATGCAGAAATAGAATATTTCTGTTATTTTTAATTTTTAATTTTTTAAGGGTGCTAACAGTGCTAAAATAACAAGGGGTTGTTTCCCCATAAAATAAAGACTTCTAGAGGCTGAGAAACGATCTTTTACCAGTCGTCCCTCATTCACATTTAATTTCCTTAAAGACTAACAGGCAGAACAGGGCAGAGAGTAAGTGAAACCCTTTCAACCGAGATCTTAAGTTTTCCCCCTATTCATTAAAGAATGCTGAGAAATAATGGAAGAGTTAGCATCACTGACCAGCAGGGTGTTTGAAAGTATGTACCGGCAGGTAGGGGAAATCTTTGCAGTTCTGTTTCACCATAATTTAACATTCAGGAGATGACCCTGAATGCTTTGAAATCCATGGCTCCCAAAATCCACAATCGTTTTGCTCTCACATGAAAATGATTTGGTTTTAGAAACACATATCATTACCAGTGCTTCCTCAGAAGAGTATGGTGAGGAAGACAGTAGTCCTGAATTCAGTGAATCCCCTGGAAGTTTATTCTCTTGTGAGCACTGGCAAATCCAGCTTTTAAGGAAAATCAAAGCAAAATTGCTATCTCTAAGGGACAGAAATGAATCATCAGCTACCAGATGGCTAATTCATGGCTGCAATTTCTTAACTTTGACATGCTTAAAGGGACAGCTGATGGAAATGGATGCCAGGAAACGTTCTTATAAAAGTTGTCTTTGCAGTTAGAAGGTACTTTCCAAACCACAAAACCCACTCTAGCATAGAAAAGAGACTTTGGAAGAATATGAGGGGTTTGCTGTCAGGTGTTCTGAAGTTTTGTAAGAGAGATACAGTGTGCACAAATCCCCTAACACGTTATAAAACTGCAAGGAACAGAAGTGTGTGATTTCCAAGGGCATTATGACATTGCAACATGCCAAAAATAGTCTGTTGTGCTTCTCAATGTCTTTACATTTCTTAGAGATTTAAAGGTCCTGATAGCATACAGTGAGCACTATCTGCATGGAAATAAGAGTAAAAGGAATATTAAATAACATGACCTGACTAGAGCTAAAAATTTATTAATTGCTACCTTGTCCAATTCCCTAATTCCTCTCTCTCCCCTCCCTTATTTAGTTTTTCTGTCTAGTTTCTCACGACGTTCTCATAGATTTTTGGAGAGTACTTTTGTTTGTTTGTGGCTTTTTTGACCATTGTTTTCAATGTATATTATTGATAGTGGAGAACGGGTAGTTTCGAGAAGAGAAAGATCGAGTTTGCTGCTTCGGTCTAGAAAAAGAAATTATGTTTAAAGGTAGTGGGGAACCAAGACAGTGTCCCTAAATAAAGATTTAAATTCTACCTACTCCCACCCTTGCACAGCTAAAGCAGTGCTGTCTGTGGTGAGAGACTCCTTCTCCTGTGCTGAAAAGGCAGCGTATGGAAGACAGACGACTGCACAAGTGGTACCAAGAACAGGCTGAGGCAACACCAATTCAGCATCCTACTTGATGTGTCTGCTCCTAAATTATATGTGTATCAACACTGAAGAAATAGGACGTGTGCAAAAAAGGATGATCTGACGGGAAGATATATTTATTAGACTACACAGGCTTCTCACTGCATTTATGTAAATCCTTTTAAATCCTTTGTCTCTTGCACTTGTGCAATTTTCTGAAGTGCAGTGAAAAGGAGGGCAAGTATATTCAGCCTTTATGATTTGCTATGAGAAACATGGGAATTTCTTCTTGTTCAAACATGTTGACTTGAGTGAACTGTGGGTGTGTGTGTTCAGGTCCCTTCCCACCAGTCATGAAAAGTCTTGGATATGCACCACTCAGCAGAAATCGGGAGCATTGTGGAAAACAAAGGCTGTACTATTCCAACTTGCCTAAATGCATTGGAAAGTTAGGATAGGAAAAGAGACCTAAATGTAGATTTTTCTACATTTAAATAGTGATTACAGTTACAGTTAAACAGCATTATGTTTCACTTCTATTCATGGACTAAACCACAACTCTCAGTAATGCAACAAGAAGCTCAAAGTGACTCTTCTATAGCACTTAGAATCATCTCTACTTTTCCCTCCTACATGAAAGTGCAATTTGTCTTTCAGCATTTGAGTTTCCCTTAAGAGCTTGTATTTTAGACCAAAAAAAGCCATTGCACTTTGCTAACTAGTGGTGTACTGAATGTGACAAAATCACGATCCACGTATATTCTAAAGACTCTGAAACAAGACTATTAACAAAGTGACCCCTGTTTTTAAAAAGGAAATGCGCCTTTGGAGACATTACCTAAAAATTTTTTGGACTTCTGAGGTGGGAAATAATTGGTGCTACATAGGCCAGTGGTAAAAGTGTTCAGTACAAATCAAATTGCCTAGACTCAGCATATGTGTCAAATCAATGTAGCGTAATGTCACTGGGTTTTAAGTCAGGATTTATTTTAGAAGGCATTCCTCCCAATTTTTATGAAACATGCATTAAAAACAATACATGAGTAAATTACTGTAAGACTAGAATCCTATACACTGAACATATTCACTAGTTGCCTTAATCTAATCACAAATGGGCCAAAAACCCTAAAGTACGTTAAAAGCAATGTGTGATTTTCTTACAGTTTCTAAAATTTCTGTATTTTCTCAAAGTCAGTTGGCAGATATGCCTTTCTGGGGCAGCAAGATGCTAAAACTTTGGAATGGCAAAAATTTAGTGCAGGGCCTAATAAAGGGGAAGGGTTTCTTGTGTTTTCATCTTTAATCAAGATGACATTAGCATTTACAAGCATCAACAAATGCACAGGAATGGTCTGGCCAGGTTCAAACATATAATACAGAAGGAAAAGAAAAAAAAGAGATGGCAGCTGTCAGGTCCTCACCACATTTAGTGAGTTTCTCTTTACTGCTGACAAATCACCTATATTGTACTCCTACCAAGGTGCAGACTTTCGTACCTTAATACAGAAAACATTTCTCCATTTTACTACAGTGAACACCATCCTGGAAGCTCTGTCCTGGAAATGGTGTTCTCCACCACCACAAGCCAGTCTTAATCCCAGTTAAACACATATTTGCACATTTCCTTCTGTACTGTGTTCATACTGATTCTTCATATTTTTTACAAAGCTCTAGAGAAGTCACTGAATTTAGAATGAAGGTTCTTCTTACAAATCTCTTGTATTCCATTCTAGCATGGAGCCTTTAAATGATCTAATTTGAAGCTAATATTTCTATTAGTTTCAAGTTCATCAATATTCAACAGTTTCACATTTATAGATATAAGCCTATCTAAAAGAATAAAAGCCCCAACCCACAGAATTCAACTCCCCTGTTTGTTACAAGCTGTGATTTATACCCAATTTCCATGAAACATTGTGCAAACAGTGAACCATTCCTGGCTGTATTTTTTTCTTCCCTTGTAAACCAGCCTGTGTTTTGGCTTTAATCCCCTGTATAAAATCAAAATGTAATAACAAGCTCTTTGAGCAAAATGTCATTCTGTCTAGCAACTGAAGCTGCAGCACCAAACTGTGCTAACTAGATCACTGACAGTTCAGCACTGTCAATAAATGACAGTATTGGTATGAGTAATGTGTATACTTAAGGCTACATGTAATGGGAATAAAGTGTTCTTCTATTGTCAAAAGTGTATCATTTCAGAATCTTCATAGCAGAAGCTTGCTCGATAGCTCAGCAGGCTGGCAGACAAGGGAGCCAGAAGATAAAGACCAGCCCAGTGACAGGTATAGCTGTTACATATTTCTGGAACATCATGATCTAACTGCAACCTTATTAGATAAACAGAGGTGAAAGGGAAAAAGAAAAAAAGACCTTTAAAAGGAATTGCCTCAAGCTTACAGGCAGCAGTACATGTACTGGAGACAATATAATTCTTAGCCCAATGACAGAGGGTTGATCACAATCACAATGAAGAAAGACTGGTTTTCATCTCACACCCTCAGCATTACATCCAAGTTAAAAAGCAAACAAATACTACCACCCTCTCAAAAACCCCCAGCCAGTTTTCATAAATTTATTTTAAAAATCATATAGAGTACCATCACTATCCGTATTCGGTCAGTTGAGTGCTTCTGACAATATTCAAATATCAGGCCTGATAATGTGAACTAAAGCTCTGGAAGTCATTCTGTTTTCTTACACAAGCCCCTCTCTTCTTCCCCGCAGGCTGTTGAGGACATTTACAGCTATACAGGGAGCAACATAATATTGCTGCTATACTGTTTGTCCTTTATCCCAGGGGGAGGAGGGCTAAAAGAGACACATCTGGAAGGTGTGACTGACATATTAAGAAAAAAAGACTGTGAAAGTGTCTAGGGAAAAGTTTAATTTATTAGAACAGCTGTCCTAGTTATGCCTCTTTCATGGCTACTGATGTAGCCTTTATGTTGATCTCCCTCAAGTTCATTGAGCAAAGCTTTCTCACTGGGGTGGGTTGACCTTGACTGGCTGTCAAACCCCACACAGCCACTCTCACAAATCCCCCTCCTCAAAAGGGCAGGAGGGGAACAATGTAATCTGGAAGAGCTCATCGACCAAGACAAAGACAAGGAGCATTTATCAGTTACCACTACAGGCAAAACAGGCTCAGCTTGGGGAAAACTAACATAGCTGATCACCAGTTAAAATATATCATTGCACAGCAAGAAACAAAGACAATATATCTTTCGCCCTCCTTTCCAGGCTCAACTTCACTCCTTCATCCCCAATTTCTCTGCCTACTGCTTCAGCAGTGCAGAAGCCATGGGGAATGGAGGTTGTTTTCCATGGGAGTCAGATGAGAGGCAAGAGGTAGAAACAGATGCACAGGAACTTCCACCTGAACATGAGGAAGGACTTCTTTATGGGGCAGTGACCACACACAGGAAGAGATCACCCAGAGAGGGTGTGGAGTCTCCCTCACTGGAGATATTCCAGAACCATCTGGACACAATCCTGTGCCGTGTGCTCTGGGATGACCCTGCTTGAGCAGATGACCAATGTGGTCCTTTCCAACCTGACCCATTCTGGGATTCCGTGTAATTGTCAGTCTACATATGACATTTGTCTCCCTTACTGCTGATGTCAGGTTTTAGCAAGAAGATACTAAGTGATTTAATTAATAGCTTAAGACCTACACAAGCAGGTCACGTTCAAAACTTTCCTTCTGTATGCTTTTCCCTCTGTTCTAAAGTCTTGGATATATGCAAATGGTACCAAAATAAGGCTCCTTATAATATCTTCCTCTAGAACTTCCAAACCCTTAAACCATAATTTCTTATTACTTGGGGGCGTGGGGGGGGAAGGGGAGAAGGAAGAAGAGTTTCTCTCCCTGATCAACAAAGTTACAAAGGAAAAATACAGGTTTGGGAGTTGAGCACTGACTATTCTCCTAAGGAATGTAAACTGAGAGATTTTTAATGTGATTGTGCTGGTAACACAAAGGAAATGAAAACAAAGCAATTAAGCTAAATTTAGTCCACCACAGAACAAACCGTTCAGGAATAAAAACATTGGAAATGAGGTACTCCTATGATAAATAGTATTTCCTGCTCTCTATTTAGCAACCATCATCCTAACTCCCTAAACCAAGAATCAACCAGAAGAATAATGAAAAAGGGTTTTTTTTCCTCACTTTAGGGATTCCCTGTGCATTTGTTACTATCTTTTGTTAATCCAGAGACAGCACTGGGTACAGCACTTTAAAGTCACCACCCTCTACGGATTGGAAGTCCAGTGGAGAAACAGTAAGGATCTGCAGATACAGCTCATTCTAAAGTAATGCCATGTTTACTTCTACACACTTGGTCTTCAGAAAGTAATTTGTTGGATTCTACTTTAAGTTTGAAACAAGTCTCATGACATTTCAAAGTGTCAAAGGTTCCTTTTATTAAAAGAAAACGAGACAACATGATACCAAAACCAACCTAAGCCTTCTCTATCATTTAGTTGCTCTTAAGCTTTCTCGGATCAAAAGTCCACATAGCTCTTATAAGACTGTAGTTTAATGCACCTCACGGAGCAGTACCTAAATATAGGGTTCAAGCTCCTGTTTCCAGGATGAAAACAGGATAAAGGTGGAATAAAAACATATTTTTTCACCTACTGTAATTGTGTGCATTTGGGGGTGGGGAGCATTCATCTGTGTTGTAAGGTTTTAGCTAAATGAGTACACAGTTTGATTTTGCCATTTATTTTAAAATATGTAGATTACTTGGGAAATATAACTGTGCGTTTGGACAAGAGATGGGAAGTGCTCTTCACTGCTCTTGAGTAGCCCATGACACTGCTTGAAAAACAAACAAATTAAAAGCTGCAAAACCAATGCACAACCTCCTCATACTCCTGAAGCACACATTATTTCCCATATTTGAGAGGGAATCAGAACAAATGAAGAGCTGAACAGCTCCAGAGAGATATGTGCATTTGGTTTACCTTTGGTAAGTTCAGTCTGGCAGTCAGTTACACAGGACTAACATCAAGTTACAGGAGATCTAGGACTGAAGAAATGAGACAGAGGTCAGAATATAGCATTAAGTTACCGACAGAGATTCAGGAAGCAATACACACGTGGACATGAATTTTCCCACAAAGGCTGTTAAAGAAGAATCATGAGCCTGAAACCTTACAATTCACAAGAACCTACACAGAAAAAAAAATTGATTAGGGAAGTTGAAGGAGAGTACAGGGAAATAACTTAAAAAAATAATCAGAGAATGTTAACAGTATAAGTTTTAAGGAACCTGCTATTTATGCACAAGCAGAGAAAGTATGGCTATAGCGTACCACAAACTTTGGGAAAAGCTGTTAGTGTTTTGCAATGGATATGGGAAGAGATATGTTGAATGAAAGCTGAAAAGAAGCTTCAGGCAAATGCTTTAAGCACTGAAATCAAGGGGCAAAAGAAAAGAAAAAGGAAGAGTTGATATTTTGCAGTGACAGATTATGTTTTGAAGAAGGGAAACATAAACAATACTTGTCCAGTTTGTGAGGCAGTCTGAAATGATACTGAAGCAACTGGATTTATAGATGAGATTCCCAAACTTCATTACTTTTAATAGTTCTTCAGCACTGATATATGCAGCATCAGAAATACAAATATACTTGCTGGATAAACCTGAACTGATGTGCTAAGGATTGATCTCTTTAGAGACTTTTCTGTTTATATGCTTACATATAACATTTCATCATATAGTTTTAATGGTGGTAATAGTTCTACTACACTTTTCTTTAATAGTCTTTCTAGAAAGAAGTTTATATTATGAAAGAAAAGTAAGGAATATGCTATTAAGTAGCTGCTAGGAAAGAGATAAATCCACAATGTCATTTTTAAGTGCAAAAATTTTTCTCTCTGTCTTAAACGTAAAAGGAATCACAATCCCTGTGTCTCATGAATTAAATAGAAGGAAAAAAAAAATCTGGCTTGAGACTTGTGTGGGACAGCTTTTGCTCTACAAATATACCTGAACAATGAATTCAAACAGCTTTCTATCTTGTTTCAATCAGAAAGCTGATGTAGACAAAACCCTGCATTTAATAGCATTATGGCTCAGATATATGCTGGCAAAACCCTGAAAATTCAAAAGCAAGAGCATCTTTTAAATTACTTATTTAAATTTGAAAGCTCTGGCTTTTGTGGTTTGCTTTGTTTGTATGCTCCGAGCATGGCTTTTCTCTTTTGTCCAATTTTAATACACAAATTGTACTTTACTGTCTCCAAAGGTTGTGAAACCTTTCTAGCCTCCCTGGATGGCACACAGATGAATGATTCACAATAGCTGAATTCATTCTGAGGATTTTTTGAAATGTTTACAATTTAACTGGCTAAACTCAGTTTTGCAACATATGATTTAAACAGCCTTCAGGGCTCTTGGGTATATGTATTTTGATAAACTTAACAATTACATAAAATCATTTACTACTACAGACAATAGTAGCTTCTACCCTTTGTCTAAATTCTTTCATTTTGTGGACTATAAATCCTGAGACCAACTGTTCCAAAGGCAATATTAAAGTCTTTTAACACTGATTCAGTTACTAGGCACATGTCCTACACTGATGTGTCTAAATATCATAATGAAGTTTTAATTGCAAAGAAAAGAGCATTTCTAAAATGAAATAATGTTTTTCATTTCTACAACACCCAGGGGCAATAATTCACTTATAGACTAATGGCCTGTAAAATTCAGCTTGTTGACTGTTAACTGCAAAATTCAAGCAGCGTGTAAGAACGTGAAATGCTTCCTGTAGAATACCGGCTTTAGAATCATAGAATGGCCTGGGTTGGAAGAGATCTTAGAGTTAACCTGGTTCCAACACCCTGCCGCGGTCAGGGACATTTCCGCTAGACCAAATTGCTCAGAGTCCCATCCAGCCTGGCCTTGAACACCTCCAGGGATGAGCCATCCCCAGCTTCTCTGGACAGCCTGTTTTGGTACCTCACCACTCTCACAGTAAAAAATTTCTTCCATATATGTAACCTAAATTCTCCCTCTTTAAGTTTGACCCCATTATTCCTTGCTCTGTCCCTACAGTCCCTGAGGAAGTTCCATCTGGCTTCCTTGCAGGCTCCCCTCAGATACTGGGTTACTATGATGTTTCCACCCAACCTTCTCTAACTCTGGAGGCTGAAGTCAGTTTATTTAGTTCTTCATCCTTAGTAGGTCAATATATGTTCCCCATCTTACTTCTTGGTTTTAACTTGACATTAAAAGTAGTAGCAGATGCTGCAACTGGCATTCAGCACCTGGCCTCACTGCCTACAGCAACCTGTAGACATCATCCCTGAGGTAAAATTTGTGAATGTGTGTACTGCTTCAGGACTTGTGTGAACAGAAAAAAAGAAGATAATTTTTTTTAGCTCTGAAAAATTTGCAATCTTGCTGGCAAAGATAGAAGGTGCATGCACATGTAGGGAATACCTACGAGATTTTAAGTGCATCACGCTCAGACAACTTGCTGGCATAGGAAAAGAGAAATACTCTGTCACCTCAGACTGTGTCCATATGTGCTATCACCATTATGAATGATGTATATACTCATCAGTTGACCTCCGTCTTAAAAGTCATAAATGCAAGGAAGTTTCTCCATGGAAGGCGGGAAAAGCACAGCTTATGTTAGGGCAAAATTTTTCATAAGTTATTCACTCATTAAAGGATGGAATGTCACTTGGGGATATCAGAAACATAGTGCTGAGTCAATTTAGAATGAAAGTGCTAATAAACAAATTATGGATTTCCCACACCACCACCACTCTAGTGGGGAGTAACATCTCAGGTGCAAGATCAGGGGTCAGACTGGATAGAGAGTCTGCAGCTCCTAAAGTTCATAGAAGAATCAAAGCCTGGGAAAATAAGAATTCTGCTTTCAACTGGACAGGGAAATCTGATCCTTACTCAAGTAGAGCCACATAGTGGGTGAGAGACTGCATGCTAATAACTTGTCTTTCACATGCATTTGTACAGAAGTATTTTCTACACATGTAGTTCCACATGTTCTTTAAACAAACTTTGCATGTAAGCACTTGTGTAAGGAGAATCTATCTTTAACACACACACATTTTTTTTCTGATTAAAGAAAAATCCCTGGATATATAGCTTGACAATGTCACACAATTTTTAAAAATATTTTTTTAGATTTAGAATTGCAAAGCATGAATCGAAACCATGGTGTCCTATTGGACATTTTGATTCAATTAATCACCTTCAAATACCAACACTGTAAACTATAACTGCAAAGACAACTCATCTAGTGAGCTCCAAAAGAACAAAAAAAAACCAAATAAAAAAGAAGAAACCCTCAACCTCCCTCCCTCTCAACCACAAACAAGAAACTTATCACTAAAACACAGAAACTAAACTGAGAAAGCCTAATTTCCCATGCAGGAAATAAGGCTTTCTAATAATTGGGCTATCAAGTTATTGATTAAATCTATAGACAGGATCTAGCACACGTGTGTGGGAGCCAGTGAGATGTACTCCAGTTCTGTTCCCCTTATTGGTCCGCGGGTTTCCCTGCCCCTTTCCTGACTCTGGTCCAGAAAGCTCCTCCCTCCCTGTTCTCCCATTGGCCCTGTCCCTTTGTCCCTTCCTCAGTTTCCCTGTTGGTTCTCTTACCCCAGTCCTGCCTATGTACTGCCCCTGTGCCCTCAGACCATTGGTCCCTGATGTTCTCCCCGCCCCCGGATAAAACCTGGCTGCTCGCTTGTTGAGATTGTCTTTGCCCCTGGCTACCCTTCACTGGAGAGGATGGAATAAATGTTCCCTGTGGAAGCCCATGCAAAGACCCTTCCCGACTCTTTGTTGTCGGTGTGTTGAAGTAGCCAGCTGGGGTGTGAGCTACCCTGGCCAACTGGTTAACAACACATGTGAATATATAACTAAAAGCACAGATCTTGTTTTTCTGAGTGGAATGTTTGCTTTTCTAGGGCATAACTAGCAGGTTAAATGAAAAGTAGAGATTCTTTAATTCAAATACTTTGGAACTATCTTTAGTGGGTTTTTCTCCATTTCGGAACATATTACGGAAAAAAAAAGCTAGTTTAAGAGTTCTTCTTTCTTAGTTTCACTACTTGTGCCTGCATAATCCTTTTGACACTTGACCTGTCTACATGCCCATCAAATATCATGAGACTGACCTGATGTTACATGCCTGAAATTTTACATGCCAGCCACCATGACAGGATTACATTCTAGGATCCTGCTGATTCAGTAAGCCAAGAAGAGATTTTTTTATAAAGTTCACATTATTAATAGTGCTACAGCTTGAGCTGCATGCCTCCAAAGAGGGATGAAAAAAAAATTCTTGTGTAGTTTGGACCAATAGTTATTTTAAGATCTGGGGTCTTATACCTTATTGGTTTGATTTGTTTGTTGTTTCATGGGGAAGGTACATTGTTCTGCAAGATAAAGTGTTTCCTGTTTTGCCCCCTCTTAGGTGGGTTTGAACGGATTTTTTGCTTATCTTTTCAGCAGCTGCAATACAGTTGTTATAGTTCATGTATCACAATCTATAGGCTGTCTGCTCATGCAAACTACTATTGCTAAGTCTTAATTATATAATGGTCCTCTCCAGAACAGTCCTGCCTCTGTTTTTATTAACGTTCATGTTATTTATTATATGGGAGCAGAGTATTTGTAGCCTCCAAGATGCAAGCGCAGTCGGATACAGCAAGTGTTACAATGTTAAATACAAACAGTATGACAAAGATTATTATAAAAATCAATAACCCATAAAGAATTCATTTTGCCCAGGCTCTTAAATCTGATATCCAGGAGGTGAGCCAAGACCACACTTCTTGTAAGCCTGTTGAAGTATTATCCAATAGTATTTTATGCATTAATTTTACTTTCTACCACAACTTCCAGACATCAGCTGAAATCCTCCCACTCTGGTCAACAAACATGCAACGACTGGTATTAATAATTGTACACACTCCCCCTTGTGAAGCTAAGAAACTGTCTACTGACATTCTATTTTTCAGTGAGATTTCAGAGAGTTGTGAAACCTTTTTTTGGAATGTCACAATTGCATCAGCAGTATTAATGCCTAGAGTTTCTACTGCCACTGAAATGTTAACTAAGGTCTTTTCTAATTCACTCACTCCCAATCAGATAAAAAAACATAAGGAGTGGAATGCAGTTGGACTTTCTACTAATGAATTACTACATTTAGCCCTACGAACAAATGTTTGTACCATGATCCTGGTATCACAGCTAAATTTGAGAACAGAAATATTAGGAGATGAGGCTCCTAAGACACAAATTCCTGACCAGTCTCCTGGTAATTTTTTTGTGAGCTCTCTTACCACATACCCCAGATCACCCTTTGCCCTCAGGTACAGGCCAAGGTGCATGGAAAAGTCTCCAGCTATTCCTGTTATTTATATGACCATTGTTTGGTTACAATCATCAAGGTTGCTCACAGGAGTAGTATTACTACAGAAGCATAAGCTGAGTGGGGCAGCTGTAATGTTTTACATGCTGCATATTTGTTCTTTGCTGCTGGGACTGCCACCTCCCACAGTTGTGAGTGTGTGTGGTCTTGGTGGAAAGCAATATCTGAACACAACGTAGTCCATGAGATATTATTTTGTACAAGGATCCCTAATAGAGGAGTGCTTGAAGCTGAGTGGCTTGGAAGGAAAGTACAGATCCAACAGTGGGTTTTATTAGTAATTTGGACTATGGTTTTTGATTGGTTGAAATAAAAATTTTCCCTCCTTGTAACAAGGCTGTAAAAATGTAGATACTATGTCATGTAAAAAAGCATGGCAAAGGTTACCAACTTTACATGCAGGATTTCCATAATTTCCTCAGGAACTAGGAAACCTCATACCCAAGTAGGTCTGAAAAAAAATAAAACCTATTTCAGTTTTTAAAACAGTGACCATGGTGGATTCTTCCTGCACTTGTTGGTCACTGCATTGAATGACCCTTTGACAACCATTTAACATGCAAGTGATGGATCCAAGCTCCCTGTCCTCTAACTTTTACGGCAAAGTAAGAATTTAATAAGACTGTCTGCAGCCACTCCCACATTCCAATTTAGATTTATGGGAAAACACTTTTAATAAAATTTTATCTCCAGGCTGCAAATCATGTGGCTGTATCTCCAGATTTGTGGGTTAGTACCACTTATCATGATCCCTTTTAATTTTGAAACTTTCCTGTAAATTTAGGACATATTGTGGCAAATGCTCATCTGCATTCAAGAAGCTGTTTTGGGCTGGGATATAAGTTCCCAGTGTGTCTCCCAAAAAGAACTTCATCAAACAATAGTCCAAGGCACTGTCTTGAGGCATTTCAAATGTCCCATAAGGTTAAATTTAATGCTTCAGGCCATTTTAACCCTGTATATGTGCAAATTTTAGCTGTTCTCTCCTTAATAGTGAATTTATCCTTTCTACGCGTCCAGATGCTTGAGGGTCATAAGGGTCTACAATCTTTTTAACTTCTAATCTTTCATAAAATCAATTGATTGTTCCTGCTGTGAAATGTGACCTCCTTCTGGTTCAGATTCTAGTATTCCATACCTAGGAATAATTTCTTTTAGGAGGCCCTTTATTATTCTTCTAGTGTCTGCTTTTCTTATTGGGAAAGCCTCTACCATACTGATAATTGGTCTCCTATAACTAGCAAATATTTATATCCACATACTGTGGACATAACAGCATTGTTTACATGCGGTCTTCAGAATAGGGAAAAAGGTTGATTTCCACAGACTTTATTTTTCACAATTTCTCACATGCAGGACAGGCATTAATAATTATTTTAGTGGCTGCATAGACACTCAGTGCCACCCATACTTGTAGAACGTGATTAGCCACTGCTTCCAGTTCTCTGTGAGCTTTACCATGGAACCACTTGGTCACAGTAACGTTTTTCAGTGACATGGGTTTTCCCTCCCATTTTCCATGTTGTATTTATCTTATACTGTTTCCCATTTTCTCCAATGTTCTTTGCTTGTCCTGTTTAATCAGTGTAGTTTATAGTTTTCTTGGATGGTCAACGCTGGGCCTGAAGTTCTTGTCTAAAGCAATTGCCTTGATCTTTACCACAAGTTGGCAAGACACAGGTTTTGCTGCTATATCAACTAAGGCATTCCCTTTCCTAATTGCAGCATCCCTTGTATGGGCTGGCCAGTAAACCATAGAAATCTCTTTGAGAAATTTGGAACTGTTTCATCATTTCTCAGTAAACTGCTGGGAGATACTGATCTCAAAGGAGTGACTGGATTGGGTCTTACTGCTTAATCCACGTTGAGAAATTCTTCAAACTTTACAAGGATTTTTCGCCTCTCTCATTAATAATTGGTAGGTATTACAGTGCTCAGTATATCTGAACTCCCACAAGATAGACTTCTTCTGTGACAGATACTTGCAGTCTCCATATTGAGACTTAAGTCCATTTTTTTGTGGCTACAGCACAAGACAAATGCATTTCTAATTTGTTACTTGTTTGAACCATCTAAATAGTTTATGAGCTGCAAATGCTGACATTTCCTTAGGGGGTAATTATTTAAGAATTAGTACTTCCAGTATTCATCCAACTTTACTGTCCACCACCAATCTGCATTCTATTAAAGCACATTTTTCATCTCTTGCCTCCTTTTAGTTTACATTTAAGTACCTTGGCTTGTATTTCTGTTTGCTTCTTTGTTCTCAGTTGGCACTACCAACTCTTCTCAATTTATGACAAGCTGTGAATGTCATTAACACTATATCCCCCTCCCACTTCCACAGCAATAATGATGATGATATGCAAATGACTAATTCTATCCAACTGAAGTAAATAAGTCTTAACTCTGATTTACATAACTTGGAAGAAAGCCCCTGAAGAACTCTTGTCAAGTTTTTCCACTTTGATACAGGTACTTGAACTCACTATTTACTTTTTCAGACAGTTCCAATACAGATCACCATTCCAGAATCACATGTGTTAAAGCTTAAGAGGATGATCCCTCTACTCTCCCAAATGGATTTATTAAAAAATTCAAACAAAATGGAAACACATTTCTTCTAGATATTCAAATATTGTGCTGATATTTATGGAAGTTTAGTTTACAAATGCAAGTGTTTACTGTACATATGCACATCAGTGGTGTTAGATGTTAAGGACACTTCAACTCCATCAACATAACTTTGAAAATATGGTTTATTATATCTGCTGTGGCAATTTCTGCACTTTGTTGTTTGTTCAGGAAATACTACAGTTTAGTGTGTTTGGTTGAGGGGTTTGTTTTGTTGTTTGAAGGGGTTTTTTTAAAGCCAAGTCCATTCTTTGTAAGTCTATGACCATTACTTGACAGCAAAATAAAAGGTTTACAGTGGCACACAGAAACCACTGTTTATGCATCAAACATAATGTGAGAAGGGGAGAATTCACCCATGCTCATGTCATTGTGGGATTTATCCACCATAATTTACAGACAGGAAACACCCTAACCTAAGCAGCACCAGCAGCTCCAGCTTTGCCATGCTGACAAATCTCAGGTAAGTCACAGTTTCTGATGCCCAGTTAGACCATGACAGGTTAGGAGTCATCGGCCTGACAGTACCTTAACTCACACCTAGAGATCTGTGGTGCAGTCCTACAGGGTTTACAGCCAGGGAAGAGAAACAGGAGTATCATGGGCATGACTCACATCTTTTCAGATGAAGATACTAAAAGAGGCTGAGATGAGCCTCCCCTTGAAGGTCTGTTCACTGACCACAACAGGGACCCATCACAGCTCACACAGGCCAAGACATCCTTCATATTTTACAGCCAGAGAGGTCAGAATAAATCCTTCCCTCCACCTTCCCAGAAGTTAAATTGCTAGAAGGAGCTATGACTTAATCTGAGACTTGGCAGAATGGCACTGGAGCTTCAGCCTCTTTTTCTAACTTTAAGTCATCTGCCTATCTCTATCTGCCAGACCTCACTGTGATGCAGATGTGAATTGGTTGTTTCAGTTAGCTTACCTAATGTGAAATCAAGGCAAATTGCTCAGAATTTTCTTGGCTTTCCCAGCACAATTAAAAATATAGAGTAGAATTTTTATAATCTGAACACATTGTATATTTACCACTTGTGGAAAAAAATGCCATGCTACTGCACCCGCAGGCACCACAACATGGAAACTGTCCATAATTTTTACCTCTCTGAAAATGACTTCTTTGTCAAAAACATGAAGTAAGAGAGGACAAGAAGTGTATATAGTTTTGTATACACCAAATTATCCTGATAGACAAGAAAGTGAGTATTTAATTAATTCAGACTTTTAAGTAAATTTTGGAGTAATAAGTGTTTGCCATGTCTAGTTCTCCAACAGAATATTTTATTGAAATATATTTTTATTATTTGAATTTTTGTGTTCTTTTTCTACTTGCACATTATTTTATTCACACCTTTTGTTTACATATCACCTTCTCTTTTAGAAGAAAAACACACTCTAAGTCTCTAGATAACAGAGAAAACAAGAAAAATATTGAGTTATTTACCTTTTTTAGCTCATTAAACCCAGACAGACCATATCTTGTTTGGTTTCCCCCCACCTTTTGATAATGTAAAGAACTAGATAAATACTCATTTTGGAATACAAGTCCTGCATATTACGTATTCTAAATTACAGTATCTGTTGATGAATTCCCTTCACACAGGGTTTTTATTTTCCAGACTCTGATTCAACGTAAGCTTCAGATATTTCAGTTAGTCAAAGCTTCTTGTGGTACCTTCAAGATATCTACAGTTCATTATGACAAATGGCACAGACCTTGTGCCACAGGTTTATGTCTGTGCCTACGCTGCCACAGAGCAGGACCCAGGATAAGCAGAAAATTGTCCAGAATGGGGAAGAAGCCCAGCAGCCTGCTCTTCTAAAGGCTGTGCCGCCAGAACTGCTCATTACTCTCCCTTAAAGTCACTTTGCCTATTTCAAGCTACACTCATCCCTCTTCCCCTTTTTACCCCCTTACAGTGACATCTCCACTAACCCCTTCCTGCTTTATTTTCAATGCACAGCCTCCAGAATTCCAGCTGCCTGTGTCTCACAGTTTCCTTCTAGACATGTCTCTTCTTCCTTGTGCCCCAAAGACCCTGTCCCACCACCTCCCCGTTCCCAGAACTTATTTTCTTGTTTTCACAAAATTGAGTTTTATCCTGTCCTTGAGATGTATCAGCACTGGCTGCACTGCCAAGAAGTAATTAGTCAACAGCATCTCTGAGACCAAGGTTAAGATAGTGCCACCTGCCTTAAATAAACACAGTAACATTTGTTCAGAGCAGCAGCACAGAAGAGAGTGTCAGAAGCACTGTTTTCCAAGAAATACACCCTTCTGTTACCTGTTGCAAAAATCCACAGACTGGTATATTCCAAACTCAAGACAGCCACAAACCTTCTGGAATCATCCATGTTTGCCATTTGGGGGTACAGTCATCAAAAGCCTGGGACGGCCAACATTAGACATCAGAGGTGATTATGTCTTAGCTACTTTAGAATTTTATTCTCTGTGCCTATTCCCCACCCCCCAAACCTCCTCTGGATACAGCCACTATCAAACCCAACACAGACAATAGCTTGGAATTAAGAAAGGAAAGGAAGCAGGAAAATAATAAGGCAAGAAGCTGTGCTTCTTCAGCATCTGTACTTAACATAATAGTATTGAAATATTCTATGCATGCACCTCTGTGCAATAATCACTAGATAATCCCTGCTACCATCCACAGGAATCATGCTTCTGTAGAGCTGAAATCACAGTAACAGGAAGATGATTCATTCAGACAAAAAAAATAAAAAGTTTATTCTACCCAGAAGAAAAGCAAACCTCTTCTTCCAGTGCATTTACAAAAAGCATTTACAAAGTAGCTTTCTTTGTCTTAAGTATATTACTCCATCTCAGATGATAAACATAATGTACATAACAGAGATAAGTGGATAACACAATCCAGATTGCTACATGTTGTATTATCACCCTTATTGAATATATATTGCCAATAGTAGCACTGTTAATTGTTGTTTTTCTGCTATGAAAAAAAAAAAAAATTACAAGGACAAACTACTGCTGCCAAGAGTAGGTGTTCAGCTCCACTGACTCCAGGCAAGCTGAACCTGCTGATGCCAGCAAGGACTGTGACCCCAAGTCACACTTCCCTCAGAAGAGTGAGGGTGCAGGATACAGGACATGCTGCAGACTTCTATTTCTGTAAAGGCTTTAGCACAATCTGCATGCAGGGTGTGAAATGCGGCAAAATTATAGCATACTGAAAGGTTGACAATGTCCTTTTGCTAACCTAGTTCTTCAAAGCAATATTCTCTCATCAGCTTATCCTTCTTCTGGCCCTCTGCTTGAGGTCTTTGTCCTCTTCCCCTCCTCTCTACTGTGCATTAGAATTGAGCTCTGTAGCTAAGCAGTCTTCTCCAGAAGCCAACTGTACAGGCTAATTTTATATTCTTCTGAAAATCCACTCTCCAGTGAAGTGTGCTTTGAGGTAAATTTGAGGTCCTTTTATGTAGTTTTGCTCCTACAAGTCTTTTACTGTTTCGACCACTTCCTTCTCTGCTCAATACTTTATTAGGTTGCTGGCAAGTGTGGAGGCTATTCCTGTTCCTTTAAGTCTTTATTCTGGAAATAAAAAAATCCTACCTTAGAACTGACAGTGGAAAGAGGCAATGATATGTAGACCTTGGAGCAGGCGACAAGAGAATGTCACCAATCTAAACCCCAAACTATTAAAATTACAGTCATAAAAAATCCCACATGCAAGTACTGCTGCTAAAGCTGTTGCACTCTGGCTTCAAACATTTAAATCTCCCCCAAGTTAGATACTTGTAATTAAGGCCGTATTCCAGAATCCTTGCTGACATTATGCAGATGACCACAGATTTCATTCATGCATGTAAAGAGTTTTACAGAGCTTGGATTACCCTTATCACAGATCTTAACATTGTAGTTCATTGCTTTTTGAGGAGAGTTCTTGACTGCTGGGCCACTCTTTGAACTTTATTCTGTGTATGGCTCAAGGGGGTTAGTTTCTCACTTTCCCTTCCTTTTGCCTTTTTCAATTACTACATTTTCCATTTTCTTCCCTTCTTTTGCAGAGGCACAGCTTTTATTCATTTCTCCTCAGACCTCCACACTCCCCTCTACCAGCTCTCAGATTCCCTACCCAACAGGAAGCTGCACTCTGGTGAAAAGCATCTGTCGATGACAGCCGAGTGCTGTGGGAATGCAGAACTGAGGATGAAACATTGCAGGTGTCTACCTTAGACTGCACATCTATCCTTGTTAGCTACTGCTTTTTTACCTCCACTACATAAAAGAGCAGATCAGCAACAGAGCACAGAAAGATGTTGCTTTTAAGGGATCACCTGCTGTCTCACCTGCAGATATAGCTGCAGGTTTTCAGCAGACACAATGATTCTGCAGCTTTCTTCACCTCTGTCTT
This sequence comes from Oriolus oriolus, assembly GCA_013400235.1. Classification (NCBI taxonomy): domain Eukaryota; kingdom Metazoa; phylum Chordata; class Aves; order Passeriformes; family Corvidae; genus Oriolus; species Oriolus oriolus. Next base: position 326,885 of record VXBT01012517.1, read on the forward strand.
TGCCTTTGCCTCCATGAAAAAGCAATGAGCTACACTATAATGACAAAGTACATAGATGCACTTCCCATCTTCCCTTAAGGAGCCTTAGAAAGAGATGCCAGGAGCAGTTCATATCCACACTGAATCCTCATGTGGCACCAAGGACAGAATACTTCAAAGCAGAAAACCCTCAGAAGCACAGTGCTCCTATATAACCCTAGTGCCTTGCCTGAAAAGTCCCTGGAGTCAGAAATGTTCTTTGGCTTGGTACTGTTTCCAGCTTTAGATCCTACAAGCAGAATAAGAAGCAAGCTGCTTCTGAAGAGAGCAGAAACCATGATGCTCACTCAGTGAGTAATGAGGTATATCCACTTCTATTAACCCTGCTAGATGTCTTGGTGTTCCCATCCAGAGACTGGAAAGAACGCAGTAGACTTCAAACCCGTTTTAAGTTTTACATGAAATTTGTCAAGGAAAAATTAATTTAGGAAGGATTAGAACTTAAGGGTTTATGCCACAAAGTGGCCTTTCCTCCCCTTGTCAACTCCAGTCACTACAGTTACCAGTACAAACATGCACTGCAGCAGCCTGTGCTGAAACACAAAAGCTGGGCAGCAAGCACTACTTTCCCCAACATGACACTCACTGCAAATGAACTCTGAAAAGAGCGAACACAGGTACATAAAAAAGCTGGAGACTGATAATGAGCAGAGCAGTAGAGTGGGAGAACAAAAAGCCGGCTTCTCGCCTCATCACCTTTCAGAGCACCACCCCAGCCACACAGCTTAAAGACAATCCAGGACAGAGCTATGATTATGCCTGCACAACACAGAAACAGCCTTCAAACCCCACGTGTTTCAGATATACTCCTTTACAGCAGTGCCCTTGAAAGGATTGCACAGACTGCTGGGGGTTTTTTCCAACTAGATTTTTCAGAGGTTTATAAAATACTTGCTAAACCTTCAGTAAAATTGTCAGACAAGCAGGAGGAGACTTAAATCTCCTAGAATTAGCTGTCAAAGTTAATTGGATAGTTAGAGAAAATGATTTACTTGAAGCAGGTTGCTTAGGTTCCTCCTTGTCTTGAGCTGATTATCTTCCTTCCTTGACTGTAGAGAGATCTAAGGGAAGCTCAACAACTTGGAGCAGGCATCTATTTTTCAGATACTGCGTTATTTGCCTCAAAAAGTAAATTGTATTATCACATAACTATCAATATTGCAGGGACATTTTGACTCCACTTGCATTACAAGAGAGCTACAGAAGCCTGGCTGCTCTTCCAAATCAAACATGCAATACTAGACCTGGGAGTTCACCTTTCCTAATGTGATTTGATTTCCTTAAAAGAAAGCTGGAGCACTATTGTATACTACAACAGAATCCAGAGGTGGGGAGGCTGGAAGAGTAGGATTGCATAAAACACCACACATCACACCTGACACTGAGCATGACTCTCCATCTTTTTTTACACAGTTTACCAGAGGAAAGCACATTCTTCCAGAATGTGGCAAGTCTGCTGCTGTGCAGAAAATGTGATCATGCTTTCACAGTTCCGCAGCATGTGACAAAGAAAATTTACAGGTGCTTCAAAGGAAAAACAGAAAACCACCAAAAAAATCCAACCAACCAAAACAACACACACACACACAAAAAACCCAAAGAAAACCAAAAATCTTTGTTTCATGATTTCTAGTAAGTGATAAAACTAGAAAAAAAAGTCACAAAGCTGATCTTCAGTTTGTGTTCCACAACATTTAGTAAAGCACAAACTTCAGGTCATAACTGTCTCCTCCTTGACAGGGCTAAACAGGTACTCTTTCTACCATCTGTTCACCTCTTGTCAGAAAACTTAGAGAAGAGTACTTGATGCTTCCACCCTCCTGTCAAATTTGTTTGGAATTTGCTGGCTCAGTCAAAAGTATCTTAAGACTGATCCACAGCCAGAAAGAAAGACCATTTGGTTAGAGACTTCTTTTCTCAAGGAAAGCAGGCTAAAAAATTAAAGCTGTTTAGGATGAGAGGAGCAGTGTTGATGCTTGAAGCTTTAAGGCTGATGATGTTCAGAAGCTTGAGAGGCTCCAGTCCATCTGACAAGACTTTGCACCCCATTAATTCTTTTCACAGGAAGAGCTACTGTTCAAAATTTATCTTGTTAGTACAAGTTCAATACTTCAGATCACTGCATTTAAAAGAAAAGAGACACCATGCAGACAAAATAGGAGATTCTAGAAGGTAACTGTAACAATACTCAGTTTATACAAACCAATTCTGGTCTTCAAGATTGAAATTCAAACTTTTCCTATTTTATTCTGTGCGAAACTCTAGTATTTACACAATCTGTAATAGAATCATTGCTCTTCTGATATTTCTTAAAGCAAAAGTTTCTGTTACACAAGTAACCCAGAAATCCCCTTCCCAAAAGGGGAAATTTCAGATATAGCCTGTGTGTAAACAATGTTAACAACATCAAATGTAAAAGTTCAAGAGTCTAAAAGTAAACCTGAAATTCCAGTAAATTTGCATTTTTAAATTCTTGAGGATTTTACTTTACCATGATCTTTGAGGCTTTAAAAAGGAATATAAATATTTTAAAGTAGTAATTTTGAGTATTGTCAATAATCCCATTCCAGTCAAGCATCCTTTTGATCCTCAAAGGTCTAGGAGCAGTCCCTCTGAGTAAAGGCTGAAGGAGTTAAGCCTTCCCTCCCTGGAGAAGAAAAAGCTGAGGCAGAAGAAAAACCTCATCACGGTATTTCAGTACTTAAAAGGCAGCTACAAAAAGGACAGAGGCTTTCTGTTCACAGGGAGCTACATGGACAAACAACAGACAACAAATACAAGATGAGGTTTCATCTCAGAACAGGAGAGAAATTTATTTTTACAGAAAGAACATTCAGTTGCTGGAATAACCTACCGTGGGATACAGTAGAGTCTCATCACTGTACGTTTTCAAGATGTGACTGGACAAGGTGCTAGATAATTTAATGTAGGCTCTCTTTCCCACAGAAGTTTGGTCCAGAGGATCTTTTGAAGTCCCTTCCACTCAGAAAATCTAGGATCCCCGTTAGTGAAATGAAACTATTCCAGCTGTTCTTGTGAATGTCAAGGCCCCTTAATAACAGAGTTTTGGCTCTCCAACCAGTAAAAACACAGCTTAGTTTTGTTTAATATGCTATCTGATGGGCATTTTTATAACACACCCACACCTGGGTATATGTACACATACCCACATGTGTGTGTTGCATAGCTACAGTTAGTACCAGTTTTACTTCACAGCGCATACAACGAGAGGTTACTGATATTTAGCTTCATTCACTACTTTGCCTTGACTAAGCAGGCATAATTCCCCTAAAACTCACTGAAAAGATGTAGAATTTCAAAAGCTGTTTCACAGAGTCTGCAGAGTGCAGTTTCTTTGATTAGAGTACAACAGAGAATGGTTTGCAATTCCTATATGGAAACATTTTGTGTATTGTCAGAAACTCATGATGATATTTCCCCAGCTGTGATCTTTATTTCAGCTACGTTTCAGATATACATTACCTGCTCTTTCTCTGGTATTTAACCTGTCTTTTGTGGTCACAACTACATGATAATTGCAGAAATTTCTTGCGAGAAGGATGTTTAAAGGGGCAGATAGCAGAACTGCAGAAGAGAGGCACCACAGATATAGAACCACTAAAAATGGAAGCCAAAGGCAACAGCAGTGAACAGGGTGCTGCCAGGCAGGGTTCCACTATTAGAAAATATCAGCTTTCTTTTAAAAATAGCTTTCTTGCTGCCTTACCCACCCACCCCTCCCTGCTCCCTCCCTACTCCCAGCAGCTCTGGTTATGCAGTTTCCTCTTCTTCTGCATATAAGTTGCCCAAAGCAAACTAATTGTTGCATTTCATACACATAAAGAGGGAAAGCAGAATATTTTTGGATTATCCAGGTTTTCATTGCAGACATTTTCCCCCTTAAGCACTTTTCAAAAATCTCCTTAGCGTGCTGGACTTTTTAATGGTATCACTTCAAGCACACGATTCAATTCTGTAGTCTATTCTGAAGAATGCTTTTATTGCACTTTTTTTTTTTAAATCCAAAAATCTACTTCTGTTAAAGCTACACCCACAAACAGTGTTCTGCAGCATAACTGTACACAACACTTAGGGAAGGACTGCAAGGTCTGTGTTCTCAAGGAGGGCAAAGAAGAAAAACCCAAAACCCCAGTACTTTGCTTTTAAGTTTATACGTGAATAGGAGATATTAGGTATTAGACCACAAAGACAGCTGTCTACTGGACCAGTATCCAGACATACTGGGTTTCAAACAAAACCATCTTAGAGAGGATTTTCTGACTTTGCTATGACATAAATATTTCTGTTCAGATCCACCTTCTAGATGATTAATTCATTACAACTCCAAAGAAGAGAATGAAGAATTGAGTTTCATGCTGGTTTTGTCTGGGATAGATTTAATTTTCATAATAGCATCTAGTAGGGGTCTGTGTTATGGCTTTGTGCTGAAAAGTGTTTTTTATTACTGCTGAGCAGTGCCCACACAGAGTCAAGGCCTTTTCTGCTTCTCAGACTATTCCGCCAGTGAGGGGGCTGGGAGGGCACAAGGAACTGGGGTGAGACACAGCTGGGACAGCTGACCTCAAGTGATCAAAGGGATATTCCATGACCTGTGGTATCATGCTCAGCCTATAAAGCTGTGGAAGAAGAACAATGAACACTCAGAGTGATGACATTTGTCTTCCCAAGTCACCATTACAGGTGATGGAGCCCTGCTTTCCTGGGGATGGTTGGACACCTGCATGCCCACGGGAAGTAACGAATGAATTCCTTGCTTTGGCTTGCTTTCATGTACAGTTTTCGCTTTTCCTATTAAACTGTCTTGATGTCAACGTTTTCTCACCTTTACCCTCCCAATGCAGGGGCGTGAGCAAGCGCCTTGGGTGGGGCTCAGTTGCCAGCTGGGGATAAATTAAAAGAGGTAAAAAGAAAAAACAAACAAGAGTGAACAGAACACCGTTGAAACAATCCTTTGTCAAAATCGTTGATATTTTGCTATAAAAGTATGATGACAATTGAACAGATAAACACACCAGCCAACAAGAGCTGAGCTCTTGCAGAGTTGGTAAAGTTGGTTTGCAAGGAGTTCCAATTGTGTAGTGTCAAGGGTCAAGTGTCCCTTGACCATACCTTGCCCAGCTAAGGTGAGAGCAGAATTGTTCACACCAGGGATAGATGTTGGCTGACTAAGGTGGGGAACAAGATACAGTCAGTCACCCCTGACAGCCTTGGAACATCACTCATATTAATCATAACCTGAGTGGAACGGTGTCATCGTTACCAGACCTTTGAAAAACGGCAGTGGTTAACAATTCAGATTACAGCTTGGATGAAAACTGACTAATGACTAAAGCAAATCACCTTGAACTCTATTCACAGCAGTCTTAGGTGAGGCCCTTCAAGCTCTCCTGGATGGCAGGAGGCTGTGCCAGCATCTCCCTCTGAGTGTGACACTTCTCAGAGATCACCAGCTCTTGATTTTCCTCCAAGTGCAATACTTGGAGGAAAATCACCAAAAGCTGATAATAAGGCCTGGGCCAATACCCACCACTCCCCTAGGCTCAACACTTTGTCCACTGAGAAGTGCAAAGGCATTCAATTTGAGTATTTCACTGAAGTCAAGGGGAATTTTTGACAGATACATTAATACATTTATATATTATATGTATGTGTATGTGTGTGTGTCTGTGAATTGATCCCTATACTCTCTTGGAAGTACAGTATGAATATTGCTGTTCAAATCTACAGTGACTTAATTATAATATATCCTATTGGGCCACTTTCTAAACATTCAATTCATCAGTGATTAAGTGCTGGTTAAGTCCTTAAGACATAACTGTTGACCAGGTCTGGGACTAGGACTGGATCCAGCAACATCTAGATTCTTTCAAAAGTTCAGAAAGCAAGAGGTGGTGAGTGTGTCTGTTCTGAACCTCAGGACTCAGTGGGAGGGCTTTGCTTATCCTTTGCATCCCCATCCTCCATTCTAAAGTGAATTTGAGCCAATTTTCCTTTTCATGTTTCCTCTGTGCAATAAATAAAACAGTGAGCCTTGCCATGGAGCCTTATCACACTTTCACAAATTTTTATCAAAACCTGCCTTTGACAATACTGTTGTTGGTGATTCTTTAAGTGACCCAAACCACTCATTCGCAAGACCCTCATCACCTACACAGAGGTAAGAGCTTGCCTGGCAAGTACTCACCATGAACTTGCACTGTTAATGCTCAGAAATTGATTTTTCACCTGAACAGGAAACTGTTTCACAGGTAAAGCATTCATCCACATCTCCAGATCACCAGCAAACCCCTCCAGCCTACTACTACTCATGCAAAACCTTTCAGACTACTAAAGAAGACAAATTGGTTATCTCACAATGTAAGTCTTGGACTTAAAGGTACAGAGTACTTAAAAAAAACCCCAAAAACCTAAACGTGCATTCCACTTTTAATCCACATTTATTTCATCTGTCACTGATAATCCTGGAGATCATATCACTTTATCCTCTTTTAAATCCTTCCTTAAAACCTATCTCTCCTGCAATACCTACAAATCTCTGCCAGGTGGGACTGTTTAGACTAACGACCATTTGTGACTAGCTTCAGCAAATGCATCTTTCTAAACCTTCTCTTTTTCCACTCTCCAGCCGCTCATCTAATTATTCACTGTCCACGTAATATCAAATTCAGATATCTCAATAGTTTTTTTTTACAAATAGATCTGCTCTAATAATTTCATATCTTACAATAACTAGCATCTGGAGGCCTGAAAGGGTGCCTGGGAAAATGGACGATAATAAGGAGGGAAAATTACTGTTTAGAGCATTATATAAGTTAAAAAAAAGGTCTAATTTCACACTTTTAATGGAATTTACACTTATAGTTAATCAAGAACTCAAAAATAAATGAACACAGAACAGCATTATTGTTCTGGAGATTTTGGGTGGTAGTTTTTCATTTTTATACTCTCTTTCTTTTTCCTGAAGGGTAGGCAGATAAAACAACGTGAGAGGAGCAGTACTTAATATGAAAAACTAAAACTGACAAGGGCTTCTCTCATAACTTTAAATAAGTCATGCAGAATAGCTTCTGCATCATAAAACATTGACACTCACAAGTTTAAAAACAAATCAAAAAACCCACAATTTTTTCTTCCCTTATCCAGAGTTCAACAAAAGGCATGAGAAGCTACTCACAGCAACTTCATGGTACCACTTACATCTTTCTCAAAACTAAAAATATCTTCAAGACATTCATAAGTCTTAAACCATTTTTGTAACAATATTTTATTAAAATAAACCGAAAAAACAAAAGACCAAAATCAATACAACTTTATAAAAAGATTATTATCCTGAGATATGCTCAGTCTAGCATAAGCAGCCCTTATCTATGCAGTTCCTCAGGTTGATATTCGCTACCATCTTTCTCCTCCCCTCCCTCCTCAGACACACAAACTTCTTTCCTTTAAAAATACTGCTCTCTTTCAGTCACACACCAGGAATCCAGTGCACACTAGTGGCTATTAAAACCCTTCTTATATCTTGCTGGGAGAGCAACGGGTGCTAGGGCTGAACTTTCAGGTGGATCCAGTTGAGCTCATTTGAAAACAGTGCCTGTGCTACACGGGCTTTTCCCACTGCAGGCTGCAAGTTCTGGCTTCCAAGAATTATTACTTTGTACCAGTATCACTGGAGGACATTGAAAGTAATAAGATTTGTGTGTGGAAGAGCAAGAGGACAGATTTACTGTGTGTTCAGAAACAGCCTCTATCACAGATGTGGAAATATTGGGCTCTGTGGTTATGTGTGATGAATCTGCCCTTCCTTGGGCATGTCCAGATTAGTGGGTAGTGCCTGGTGTTGGATTTCCAGTGCCAGGAGTAGGCTCAGGGATGGAGACAGACCCGTGAGAAGGACACAGCACATACCTCCCAGCAGCACACTGGGGCTGAATAGGCAATGAGGAATTTCTCTTCCAGTTTCAGCTGCACTGCTGGTCCCAGCTGCAGCCCTCATTAAGGATTGTCTCTTAGAATCACAGAATCAGAAAAGCATTTAGGTTGGAAAAGACCTTTAGGATTGTTGAGTACAATGATTAACACAGTACTGCTGAGGCCACCACTAGACCACACCCCTCAGTGCAACATCTACCTGTCTTTGAAACACATCCAGGAATGGTGACTCCAGCACTTCCCTGGACATTCTGTTCCAACATTTGACCACCCCTTCAGTTTCCTAATATCCAATTTAAACCTCCTGTAGCACAACTTGAGGCCATTTTCTCTTGTCCTGTCACTTGTTAATTGGGAGAAGAGACCAACCCCCACCTGGCTGCACCCTCTATTCGGGTGGCTGTACTGAGTGATCAGGTCTCCCCTGAGCCTCCTTTCTTCCAGGCTGAGCCCTCCCAGCTCCCTCAGCTCTGCTCCTCATCAGGCTCCAGACCCTTCCCCAGTTCCATTGCCCTTCTCTGGACACACTCCAGCCCCTCAATGTGTTTCTTGCAGTGAGGGGCCCAGAACTGGACACAGGATTTGAGCTGTGGCCTCAGCAGTGCCCAGCACAGGGGGATAATCACAGCCGTGGTCTTGCTGCCACACTATTGCTGGGACAGGTCAGGTGCCACTGGTTTCTTGCCCACATGGGCACATCCCTGGCTCATGTTCAGCCAATTTTTTTCTTCTGAACCATTCCTAATATGTAAAAGATGCTAATATTACTTATTTTTCTAAGGCTTGCAAGACACTATGTAAGAGTTAAGTATTTGATAGTGACAACAGCAACAGATGTTTACAAAAAATGAAACACAGTAAATGGACCAATTTTGTGAACTTTCATACACTTTCATGATTTAAAGTGTTCAATGCTGTTGTTTTTCCCCCTAAGCTACAGTTCTTTAAAATTTGAGTCATGAAGTGAGAGTAAAAAGAGAGAAAGTAATTTCTGAACTCTCCAGATAATGCTAAAATTCTTAAATTGAATTAAAAGCTCAAAAAAAAAAAATTAAGGTAAAACGTATCCTGACTATCAAAATAGAAATCCTCAAACCCTAGTTCTTGTGTATTTATTATTTTAAGGTTGGTTTTGGTTGTTTTTTGGGGGGTTGGGATTTGGGTTGGGGATTTTTAAGTGTAGGAGTTTTAAAGTCAGTCTTTTCTTTTGGAGAGTGAGAATAGGGAAAGGGGATTTTATGCTTTATAATAACTTCACATTATCAACAACCTGAGACCTGTATGAAGATTTAGAATTCCATGGAGGCAGAGAACAGAAGGAAGAGAAGTAATACGAAAGAGAGAATAAAGATTAGAGCAAATATTATAAGGAATTGGCTGGTTCCTTTCTGTGTACTCTGCTAACATCCAGCTGGCAGAAAGCCTTCTAGCACATGAATGGGAAATTCTGCCAGAGGAAGGACTTTGCAACCTGAGTGAAAGAAGCCAGAGGCTCTATTAATACAATAGGTTGAAGGCAGCAGATTTGAAAACTGTTCATAAAAAGAGATTTTAATTCTCTATATAGGGACATATTAAATCAATTCAACAACAATTTTTGGTTGAAAATGCAGTTCCAGCAATATTAAGATATTTTACTTTGTTCCTGCATGACTTGCATATACTCAGGTGAATACAGGATGCTATTAGCTTGCATTACAATTCCATCTCATGGATAACTTTCTCAGTCTAAATACTTTTGAATATTTCACTCCACACAATAGTGGGGCTGTGATTTTCATCATAATTTAGTACAAAAGTAAATTTAGAAATGTTGGAATTATGTCCAGGTACCCGTTATGTAACTAAAGAGGCCAGAGGACTGCAGATAAAGGGAAAGATCAGTGCTGGAGTTCAGCCTGTGTTTTCTGCTCCAGCCAGCTTCCCACTTTTGCCCTCCTCTCCCCTTCCCTCCTTCTGATCCCACCAGCCCCTGGCCCTAATCTGTCTCTGTGTGTGGTGTGCCCTGGGGACAAGGTGTGATACTCCTGCTCAGGGGGCAGGGACCTGCAGGATGGTGCAGCCAAGGTGCAGAAACAGCGAGTGTTGGAACACAGAATGAATGCTCACGTGGGATTCTTGACAGACTTGGAATTGTTACGCCAAATTTAAGAAACATGGGAGGTACATCTGCTGCAGAGAGGATGGAAGGTGAAACAGCATGTTCCCCTTTCCTATGAAATTGCTAAACTCCTTTGTGTGAAATTTTCTGATACACCTGTGTGAGCACGAGATCCAGTAAGAGAAAACGTATGTGCCTGAGTAGGTTTGCCAAAATTACCAGTAACTGAAAAAGTGTTCTTTTAAAGGAAATTACCAAATAGTAACAAATATGTAGCAAGGATATTAAATAATTGCATTTGTTTGCAAACGCCAAGATTTTTTTTCTAAAAGGGCCACATTTCAAATGCTGAATAGAATTTTTCTAAAGGTATAAGGGAGCTTGAAACAAATATAGAGAGTTTGTAAGAGACAATTGGATTTTTTTTTTCCAGAAGTAGGGGAGAGCACTGGATTGAATTTGTTCTAGACAATAAGGTTGCTTTTTATGCTGATTAATTGATTTCTAAAGACTGTGTTAATAAGAAATTCAATTGAGCACTTAGCCAAAAGTGGAGTTATATAGGTTAGGTGTAAAAATGTCTCTACCTTTCCTTCCAGCTACAATTAGTGAAAAACTTCCATGCTCATGGCTTAATTTTAATGGATCTTTGGAAATATCTGCTTCCTTACTGAATTTCTAATACTTTTCAGATTCAACATCTAATTTGTCCTTAAGACTCGGGAGGCCTGATCTTGTCTAGTCTTTTTCTTTCTTAGCACGATTTATGACAGTATGGGCTGTTCTGGCAGCAGGCAATGTTTTCCAAGTTATGGGCTATGACCTGAAGGCAGTGGATGTAGCAATAATCTGGTGAAGTAAAAGTCATCCTCCCAGTGATGTGTTTTGTATCAAAAGAGAAAAACATCAGGTAACCGCATCATAGAGGAAAAATCACTAGACAGAAGTTAATCATAACCTGTGGAGTTTATTATAATAGGGACCGTGCATGATATGACAAGTGCTGGGATGCTATTTTTTACATATGGTAAATGTAAGAGGATGAGACAATGAAACAGTCTGCATTAAAAGGCTGACAACTCTATAACCTTCAGCCCAAGGACTGAGTTGCCTGTTATTCAGGGTTTGATTTGTTGCAGCACAACTCCATGGCTTTGGTGCAGTTTTACAAAGAAACTGTTGTTGGAAGAGAGGTATATCAGAGCCACACAGCACAAGGCGAGTTAAAACCTAGATAGAAAATTGAGAAAACAATAGTTAGCAGCTTAATGGGTTGCAAGAAAAATACACTGACATGAAAACTTATTTGAAAACCACTTATAAACTGTAGGGACAGGAAATGTATGCAACTAATGTGTAGCAGCATCAAGAACCAAACCTTTTCAAGGGACAGTGGAGGCTGATCCTTGCCCACTTGACCAAAATCAGCCTGGGCAGCAGAGGCTCACCAGATGTCTCACTGGTGGTAGTGAGCCCATTAATGCTTCACTTGATGCACAGACACAGATAGTTTGGGTTATTAATAGAAAAATCACGTGTTGTATTCTAAATTGTCTATCTATCTATCTATCTATCTATCTATCTATCTATCTGTCTGTCTATCTGTCTATCTATCTATTGATCTATCTACATCTTTCTTTCAAAGAGTTTTTGTATAAGGTAAAAATTTTGTCCATATATTAAAAGTAACCCTAAGAAAGAGAATTAAAGCTGAATCATTGAATTATGAGATGCTGGTGAAAACTGTTGGCTAAATGCTACAAATACATGTCTCAAAAGTGCAGGTATAATACATGTATGGTGCTTCACTGTTCAGTTGCTTTATTACAAGTCATTAGTTTGAAGAAAAAAGGTATATCTATAAGATTATAGAATCAGAATGGCCTGGGTTGGAAGGAACCTTGAAGATGATTTAGTTCCAATCCCTCTGCTGTGGGTAGGAACAGCTTCTACTAGACCAGAGCTCAGAGCTCCACCTTGAACACTTCCAGGTATAGAGTATCCACAGCTTCTCTGGGTAACCTGTCCCAGGGCCTCATCACCCTCACAATAAAGAATTTATTCCTAATAAATCTGATCTAAACTCACTCTCAGTCTGAAGCCATTTCCCCTTGTCCTGCCACTACATGCTCTTGTAGAAAGCACAAGAATGACAGAAGAATGACAGAAGAATGACAAAGTCCCTCTCCATCTTCCTTACAGGTTTCCATGTAAGGAATTGCTTGATGGTATTAACTCAGATGTTACCATCCTACTGAATTTATGTAAGCATACATTTTGCTTTTAGTATGTGAAAAGTTAAGTTTAGGAGGAGGGAAAAAGAGCTTCTGACTGTGACTATAGATAAGCACTTGGACAGCCTGCCAAGGCATCTTTGAGAGTTGTCATCACTGGTTTGTTCGGTGCTAGACAAGACACCACACACCCAGGATGTGTGCAAGCCACCAAATCAATATCTCTGCTGTGCTGAGCTGAGCTAGGTGACTCACCAGAATGGCTTTCTAGCTGAAATGATTCTTCTTTAAAAAGTAAAATCCATGAAAACTTCAAAACTCAGAACCGTGTCTGTGTTTGTGTGTGAAATCAAAACTGGTCCATACTCATAATCTTCCGGTAGGAAAACAGTTATATATATATGTGATGAAAGAATGAAGTGGCAAATAAAAAATCCTGCAGGAAATTAATTTAAGTTCAGTTTTCTCAAAGGATTCAGTTTGAGCTTTTTTACTGTTGTTATTTGCTTTTTCTGTTCTCCATTTAGTACACGTTATTTGACAAGTAATTAGCTGGAGTTTGGATTAAATAAAAACCTGTTTATCAAAACATTGTACCATAAAAGAAAGCTATAAGACAAAGAATAATGGAATGGAGAGAGAGTGAGAAATAGTGTAATGTGCAAGAAATATCTCTAGGGAGGTTAAATATAATCCTAATTAGTGAAATACATATATTTTACAGCCATATAAAAGAAGTGATCTCCATCCTGTTCTAGAGCAGTTCTCAAATCATTAAAAGCAAAAGAGAATTTGTGATTTTCCTCTTTTTTTCCCTTTTGCTTTTTTATTTTTTTTTCTGGGAAGCCTCATTATTGGCAGAGACAAAAGCCAAATAAAGGAGTTTTATGAAAACTGAAGGAAACATCTCAGTATTAAGAGTAAAGCCTATATTTCATCTTCCCTCTGGAAACTGTGAGCTTCAGTCCCAAGGGCACTCTACTGATTGTTGCCTGAGTATCAATAAGCTCCTCTTCACCCCAAATATTGTGGGAAGTTTTGGGTGCCACAATATAAGAAAGGTATCAAGCTGTTAGAGAGGGTCCAAAGGAGGGCAACAAATATGATGAAGGGCCTTGAGGGGCCATATGAGGAGAAGCTGAGGTCACTTGGTCTGTACAGCCTGGAGCAGAGGAGACTGAGGGGAGACCTCATTGCAGTTACAATTTCCTCATGAAGGGAAGAGGAGGGGCAGGCACTGATCTCTTCTCTGTGGTGACCAGTGACAGGGCCCAAGGGAATGACCTGAAGCTGTGTCAGGGGAGGATTAGGTTGGATATCAGGAAAAGGTTCTTCACCCAGAAGGTGGCTGGGCAGTGGAACAGGCTCCCCAGGGAAGTGGTCACAGCACCAAGCCTGACAGAGTCAAAGGAGGGTTTGGACAATGCTCTCAGGAACACGGTGGGATTGTTGGGGTGTCCTGCACAGAGACAGGAGTTGGACTCGATGATCCTTTTTGGTCCCTTCCAACTCAGAATATTCTATAATTCTAAAGTTAATGACTTAGTTAAACATGTCAGGAAAACTATCTAATATTTTTTTAAAGTCATTATTTTCCTGTATTGTGAATTCCATGATTGCCCCAGTCCCAGAAGGGGAAGGGTGGGAAAGAATTTAGTAGCACTTTTACTGTTGTTTACTTTTACCGGAAGATGAAGGAAGAAATAAATTGTTATTTAAGTATTGAAAATTCTCATAGGGCCTTTTCTTTTATCGTTCACAACAACTGCAATTTTCAGAACACCCTCTCCTTTTCTTGCAGTTCTTCCAGAGAAATCTTAAGAGCTGTTTATCAACTAGGTTGTCCTCATAACAGAAACAGAAAGTTTTAAAAAAACTTTCAATGGCAAAAACAGTAATAATGCTAATATGTGCTAATTCACATCTTTATACACACACAGGAAATCTCAGGTGAAGAAATTTAGCAATTTTCCAGTTAAATTTTAAGTATTGCTCATTGTTTATGTTTAAGCAAGAACTCTCTTGATATTTCTTGTCTTTCAGTGATTTGGTTCCCATATGCATGTCTTGCTGTCAAATTTATTTTAAAGATTCAAGTTTTAATCCAGAACCTGAACACAATTTAAGGCCTTAAAGAGTATGAAAGAAAAAAATAATCTAGAAGTGTTACTATTGATTGATTTAGTTTATTTTTAATTCTTGGCCTAAGCTACATAGGATTTCACAAACCAGTGTTAACTGTGTACCAACAACTTCTTTTTCCCCTTCCTCTCTGAGAGAACTGCACTACTATTCAAATGCTCTCAAAAGGAAAAGTTTAATTTAAAAATTCTTAATAACATTAGAAATCAGAAATATCAATAAAAATGATTGCTTGAAATTCTCAGCTAGTTTCTTCTTTCCCAGATAATTTCGTGTCTTAATCTTGGTAATGAAAACAGGTGAATCTTTTCTGATGTTGTTTGCAATTGGTTTAAATTTTGTTCCAATTTTTTACCCCATTTACTCAGTCCTCTATAGCCCCCCTGGGAAAGCAAATGAGAAATGTTTTCATTAATCTTAGTTTCTGATTACCTTTACAAAAACTAAATTCTAGACTCATAAGCATACACTTCTAGACTCACAAGACAATTTAATTTCTGTTCTTATCCTTGCAGGCTGCTGAATACTTTGATTAGCACTTACCTGGATTCTTGCTCAGTTTGAACATGGCCATAATGTAATGCATTATGAGAAATGTGAAAAGCACGGTTTCCTTTAGTTGCTATGCCACTCAGACCATCTTCTACTGTGAGGGCACTTGATTACAAGTACACTGAATTAATGTGAAATATTATATTATTGCAGAGAAATTGTTTCTAAGTGGAATATTACCCCAGGAGATTTTTACATTAAAACCTGAGAATAAACTTGGAGACATTTTAATATCTGTAAATTGGACAGGACTCTGTGATAAAGGGCAAAGGCATGATGATTTATGCACCTGGACAAGATTTAAGATGTACATTTATGCAACTTTACTCTTCATAGACGTCTACTACAACTGTGTCACTCTCAAATTTTCAAAAACTAGCTTTGAGACCTGCAAATTCCACACAAGACAAAATTCAGCTGCGAACGAGCTCCTTTCCACTGCAGAATTTTGGTAGTATCACCAGAATAAGCCAGGATTAGTATTCAACTTTGGTTTTTAAATGCTGTTATACCAATTAAACATCTTCCTTCTCGACATGATGGTCCAGATGTTATGTCTAGCTCAGGGAGCCTCTCAGCCATCAGTTGCTAAAAAGCCAGAAGAAGTATTAATCTCTTTGCCCAGTTTATTATTATACACTGCCTAAAAATCCACTGCCAGCCCCTGGTTCGGACATGCTTTTGGCATATCTCAGTTGCAGATCTCACTTTCTAGAAGGAATATTAGAAATTCTAAAACCTCTCAGCTTTTCAACCATGCTGCCACCATGGACCCTACAGAAGGCCACAAGCTGTTGTGAAAACTTGGCAATCTTTAGTAAAGCCTAAAATAAAAGTTAGTTGTACATATTTCAGGAACTTGCGGGTGATGCCTTTTCCTGGTCTTAAAATTAAGGGAGCTAAACACAGTTAAGAGAGAAAAAGGGTTTTACGTCGGTATTTATTTAAGGATCCTTAGGTGCACTGAAATGCACATCGAAATGCACCCCGAAGTCCCCACCAAAGCAAATGGCCACACACAATGTAATGTGTATACAATTATATGCCTTGCAAAAATTAGCAAATCTATCAAAGATTCCCCAATGAGGGACTCAGGTGAGACCCCTCATTGAAGAACCCTCCCCATGGATGGGCCTATCTTTGTTTACAGAATGTGTTCTGGAGAGGCCCTTGTTGTCGGGGGTTTCCAGAATGTTTGGTCTCTTGGCTGAATGGGATATTGGGTCTAAGGGAAGTTATCAAACTTAAAGAATTATAACTATGCAGGCTAAAAGCACTAAGAATACATAAAAGCTATATAAAAGAGTGTATAAAAGGGGGTGTAAAACAAAAAGCAAAAAATCATCATGGCATCACAGGCATGGCTTTGTAAGCACGTGATATTGCCCAAGTCATAAAAGTCAGGTATGTTTCATGCGCTGAAGACTGAGTTGATACTGTGTTCTGTAATGGTATTTTTAATTGATTTTTAGTACCATGTAGCTCCATGTAGATCTGCAGAGCAGTAGCATGGCAAAAGGCTGGAATGTACT
The DNA here is from genome assembly GCA_013400235.1 of Oriolus oriolus. Lineage (NCBI taxonomy): Eukaryota > Metazoa > Chordata > Aves > Passeriformes > Corvidae > Oriolus > Oriolus oriolus. The sequence goes on from VXBT01012517.1 coordinate 343,435, forward strand.
AAGGTTGTTTCAGTGGTGATTTTATTTGGCTGGCAAATTTAATTTCTTTTTCCTTGGATGGTGGATTTGAAATGCAACGTAAGTTCAGTCATCTTCATCAAATCCAGCTATGTTGAGAGTGAGACTTATTAGGCATTTCATGTAATATATGCTGGCTTAGGTCTGTTATGTCATTTATCTTCACTTGTGAGCAGACCTCAGAACTCACTTGTGGTAATGTCATTGATGATTTATTAGTCTTCTCACTTGTGAAGATAAATGTCATATCAGACCTCAGTTATCATCCCTTCCTTCTACATATAAATCCAGATTCAGAACAGAGAGTGAGAAAGAGAATAAGGGAATATTCCCAAGTGGTTTGTAGTTAAGGGATGTCAAGCTTTCTGTGGTAGATATTGGACATTTACTTTAATAAATCTTGTTGTTTGAACATTTCTTCTTTGACATATCCCTTCAGGCAGATGCCACTGAAACATTCAGGTGCTTCCCTTCATGCTGCACAGAGGTTTTTTTTTCTAGGAATGCCAACAGTGATTGGTAAAAGCCCTTTTAAAAGCTTTACCAGAGGAAATGGCTGGCAGAGAGGTACATTTGTCAGATCCACAGAAGGGCAAATCCCCATTTAGAAATGAAACCTGAATATCACTTACGTGTATCTTTGGTCCAATTTTATGGGCTTTCATATATCACTCAAAACTCAAAGAAAGAACTGTGCACAAAGTAGAATAAAACAAGACTGCAGACTGAGCACCATTCTGGCTCATTTCTAAGCTTCCATGGACACTGTGTTACAAAGGATCACAAATCAGGTAAATCTGATTTTATCTTTTGAATCTTAGAGGCTGGGATCATGCCTTTAATGTGCAGGATATAATACGCAGAGGAAGTTAAACAGTTGTGTGACAGGTTGAATTAGAGTTATTACAGGTACGCCACTTGCCATGATGCAGATCTATAGGAAAGGGATACAAATTGTGCCATTGTAATTTAAGTCTTCATTAATTACTTTTAACAGCTGAAGAGGTTTAAATTATCAGAGCATCTGCTTTGCAGAGTGACTTTCTGATGAAAAAACCCCAGACAACAAATAGTCTTCTTGAGTGTGCAGTCTTTCTTCATGATGGTAAAAGGCACTTAGGGTTGGTCCACTTTACTTGTCCTGGTGAGAACACATCATGAAATCTGAACCCAGAAAGCAGCTTGATTTCTGTGCAGAAACAACTAAATTGCCTTCCAGAAAAAGGCTGGTTATGTTGACAGCTATCATGTAGCATCATGACAGCTAAGCTCACCGAGGGCACTCACACCTCCAGCCTGGCTGCTTCCTGTAAGCACAGTGGTTCTTAAGGCTTTAGTTTTCCTGCATTCATTCCTCCTGCAGGTCCCAAATTTGATGAACTCCTGGCCATGCTTTTCTGCTCTTAGATATTTTTCAGAGGGAAAGAAGGCAAAAAAAAAAAAGAGGTATTTTTGAAACTGTTTTGTATGAAATGGACAAGGAATAGTTTAAATGTACATGCTTGTGTGCTTGCATAAATAAATAAATAAATAAATAAATAAATAAGTAAATGCACACATATATATAAAGGCACACCATGGCAACATAAAACATATTGAAACACCCATCCTACATGTTGCTGTCATATCTTTCTGGAACTTGTAGATATCACCCCAAAAGGAACAGTACCTTTACTAGTTGGATTTCAGTTAACACTAAACATTTCTAAAGAAAAAGCAGCCCACACACGAATATAAATGCCTTGTGCCATAGGTCTGTCTCAGTGCTAATATGATTTATGGGGTTTTTGGGCCATAGTACAAGCTCTTCACAAACCTTTCCTGTCAGAGAAATATGTATGAGTCATATTTGTCCATTTAATGTCGCTGGGCCAAAAAGGAAGAGAGATACGGGATGAGGATGGCTTTTATTTGGAGTACACGAGATCTGCCCAGAGTTATCATGCTGAGCTTTATAAAACACACAGTCCTCATCTCTCATTGTTCCTTTAGAGGAGTTTATGGCTATCTGCCATAACTCCCCTCAGACACAGGTATTTACTCCTGGAAACCTGATATTAGAGAGAGATGTGCTAAACCAGGAGCCAGGGTATTTGTGCCTAGAGACTGGCCCAACTTTTTGCAAACACAGATGTGAAGAGCATGTGGCAGGGTACCCTGGTGAGAAAGACTTGGTGGAAACCTCTAAATCTGGTAGAAGTGGTATGGGAGCTGTTAAAATGAGGCTTGCTTCTGAATCTGTACAGAATTTTTTCACTGTGGGCAAGCCAGCTGGCCCATCGCTATTGACCACATCCTGAGAACGAAGGTGGAATGGAAATGTGTTAAACCCAAGGCTGTTTTTCACAAACAAACAAGAAAACAAACAAACCCAGGGATAATCACCTAACATAATTCCAGCTTATTTTAGCATAAAAGGCTCTACTTGCAAAAATAAGATTTAATTTTAGATTTGTGGATTTGCCAAATAATATCTGCATGAAAAATTGCTGCTAGAAGCAAGGCACAGGATTTGGCTTACTTTGGGCACAGCCCAGAGATTTCTGTTTCACAAACAGCTGATGATCACTCAGCTCATCACAAGCTCAGGAGAGATACACTATTTATATTATGTGCAGTATAGAGTTTGCTTCAAGAGCAGCTATGCAGTGAAACGATGTAATTCTAAGAAATTGAATGGTTTTCCTGTTTCTGGAAGTTTAGAAGGACATCTGAACACCTGCTTTACAGATAGTACCCTTGTGGTTTAATTCTGCTGTTAACAAATCAGAAATCTGGCCAGTGCTTCAGGGGAGCAAAGCTGAAACACTGACAGAAAAGCATAGTGGGTTATTCAAAATATCAGCTCAGCATTCTGTTTCTGCCTTACACTGTTGTGCTCTTTATAAAAATATGTTAGAAATGGTGCAAACCGCCCCCCCCCCCTCCCCAAACAGAATGCAAACAAATGTTCAGATAGAGAATCTAATTTCTTTTTGTCCTCAGTCTTTTAGACTTTCCTGGGAGCAGCCTGAAAAAATCCAATGTCCTAATCATATCTCTCTCCATAACGCTGACTTTGAATTAAATCACTCCAGAAACATAGCACCGATTATGTTATGATTAAAAATTAGTCCTTGTTACAGCATAGGCCAAGTCAAATCCCAATACTGTGAGTGTATAACTGATTTTTCAGGCTTATAGGGATTTAGACAATGCTTAAATCACTATGTATATTTATATATAATGCCATTTTTTTCTAAAATAATTCATATAATTTTATACGATGAAAAACTAATTTCAATGCAGAAGGAAAACTTACATTCATCCTTTAGTCTTTGTAATAGTAAAAAAAAATAAATTGCTTCTTTCTTTGATGCGATGTGACTCATAACACCTACAACCTCTAAAGGGCCACAATGTACATCAAAATTACTTTCACATTGATTAAATATATCCAGGGTGTGCACAATAGAAGTTAATCTGGACTGAATATTTTAGTTAACATGCAGGTAAATAGGAACTGTATATATTAATACCAGGGAGATTGTCCAGAACTCTGTGTTAGCACTATGTATTTGCTATTCAGGAAATACAAACAAATAAACTTGTAGAAGAAAACAAACCTCTCTTCCAAGCTTTTCACACAGTGAGTTTGGCTGAGGAATCAAAGCACAGTTGTCTGAAGGTTTCCAGATGAGAGCAACCTTTTTCCAGGATGAAACTACTAAATACTGCACAGCATGAAAAGTCAAGAAAAGAGAAATTATTTCCAGTATGTGGAAGCATTCTTTCAAACAGAATTTTCTCAGCCCACATCCAACTCTGCATGTATAGACACAAGGGAAAGGGAGGGAAGCATCCTCTTGTCCCCTCTTGTTGTTCAATTAGCCAACTCATCAGCAATGTTAACGAAGTACCTATACTGAGATACCTCCTGTTGTTTCAGGGAGAAAACAGGAGTTTAATCAATATCTTGTCTCCAATGCTAGCTAAAAGTCTAATAGGATTCATGTATTACATTGCTATCTTGCATGTCGTGCTCTGTGTTCTGCTTGGGGTTTTTTTTCAGAGAATGGTTGGATTTCATCTAGCAAAACAATGCAACCAGTGGTAGCAGAATGTATCTTCTCATCCCAAACAGTGCAGCACTAGGAACATCCTCACACATGGAGTTTTGGTTTCCAGTGGCTGAATTTGTTTATTTTATCTCAAAGGAATATTTCAGTTTGCCTATCTATTCTATGTGCTTATTATTTATTTTGCATGGAGTGGTGAATTCAGTCTGGTTTGTGTATAACTGTGTGTAATTGTATCTTCGTGTATAAAAGTCAAATTCAAAGCTACTTCAACTGAGTAATGTCAGGCATGAACTGCCCCACTAATACATGTTACATTATGGATATAGTGATAGAAAAAGATGACTATTCAACACTTTAGTGCCCCTTTTTTTTCCCTTCTTCAATAGATTTATCTAGTGGACAGAAATCCCTAGATTAGATTTTGCTATGTATATTGAGTTATCTATCCTTCAGTAATTTTGCTTTTCAGACGTGGTTTTGGAGATGATGGCTGCATTGTGAAAGGAACCTGTATCTTTGCTGACTACGTAACATGAAGGTATCACTCAGGGTACCACAGCCCATTGGAAAAGCAGCTATTTGATCATACAGCTGGAATTGTAAAGAGGCTGACACAGAAGAGATAGGTTCTTTCTTTCTTTTTTCCTTTTTTTTGTTCCTGGAAGGTCTGAGGTAAGTTAGAAATTGTTCAAATACAACAAAGGCTTGGAAGTGGCAAAACAAGTTGTTTAAAAATGATTCACAGAAAGACCGAGATTGAACTTTAACTTGTGCTATGCATGAAGGTTTGTACTATCTGGTGTATCTATAAGATGAGTGAGGTCACAGCAGGTACACTGAGAAGGAAGACAGCTGGTGGCTAAGCAGAAAATGAATAAATAAATAATGAAGAAGAGGTTTTTCACTGGTGTAATTCCCTGAATTTGCTCAAGGCACAGTTCCTGGCCTGGCTGAAAGAGAATCATAGGGGTGAATGGGTCAGTGTGGGTGTGCTCTTTTCAGCATGAGCAGGTACATGTACCAGCCTGAAGTGTGTAGGATCCCAGCCTTGGAGGGATGCTCCCACAGTGCAGAGTGCAGGTGAATCTCGGGGTACTGCTTTCCTTTGGGTCTCTGCGGCTGTGTTTACAGCAGTGTGAGTTTAACTGTTGACCCTCCCGCTCCCATATCCTAGGCTGGACCAAAAGGAATTCTAAGAATTTCTGTTTAGGTCACTGATCTGTTAAAAATGCTACAGAATGTGTCTTCTTACCTCAGGGGTGTCCTTATATAACTAGTATCTCAATATAGCGAAGTTATTTACGTTTACCATTGTTTTAAGGATGATGTTTCTCTCCCTACTGTTAATTTTGATTCCAACTCATTATTCTCTCCCCATCTGAATTCTGACTGGAATTTTGTTCTTGGCTAGTACGTATCACAGCTGAATTTTGGTGGGGATCAGTGTAATTTGTAAAGCTGGATTAGCTCAAAGGCTGTAGACAAAGAGCTCCATCTCTATATTTCAGCTTCACTACTGTTGAAAGATTATACCCAATGTGCTGATAAGTGCTGATTATTGAGTGTAGTCTCCCAGCAAACATTTTAGTAATATGAAACAATCATTCCCAATGGTATTTTAAATCGTGCCCCCAGATATCTTAAATATAATCCCCTATAGAGAAGCAATTAATATTCTAAATGTATTTGTCTCCTCTAAATAAGGTTTGGTGTTCCATGGTCTGGTGATCCTCTTGTCTGGGAAGTACAACATTCTGAGATCTGGCAGCTTTCCCAGGATTATTCCTGAGAAGCATGAGGGAAAAGTAAGATACTGTAGCACATATGGATCTTTGATGCATCTGTTTTGGTGGCAAGGTACACACATAAAAGCTTTTTCTTTGGCGTAGCTTCATTATTTTTTAACATAGCAATTTGACACTGAGGGCTGAGAAACAGTAATATTTAGGGTTGTTTCTTTGTTTGTTTCTTTTTTTATATAAATTAAATGTGTAAACCAGTGACAAAATTATTTTCTCTTTGTTTTCTGTGGTAATTTCAGAAAGTAATTGTTGTTTGTATTTTGCAACGACTTCAGATTAATAGCAAATATGCACCATCAATTTGCATTGAAACCATTGTTAGATAAATAATAATTACTTGGCAAAGTGCTTGCTGAAAATGCAAAGTCAATTAACTTGTGCGTTGTTCTACACTCAGCAGTAATTTATAAGGGTTTGGTTGGTGGGTTTTAATGCTATTTGTGTCTTTTCAAGCAGCTATAGCATAGAGCTAACAGTAAGTACTTAGAGAACACTTTTAACTCCTGTCATGATTTCCATGTCTTTTAAATGGCAAATATCAGCAATTTGATGACATCCAGTAAGTGGAACTACTGCCACCAAAACGCTCTGCTTCTCTTGATCTGCTTATAAATGTATAAAGAGATGCACTTGCTGTTTTAATAGTTCTGGGCCAGATCCCACTGACCCTTAAAGTAATTTTTTCAGTTAGCAGGACAATGTTTGTCATGGCCTGAGAATGAGACAGTGCCAATTGATACCAAGAGAATTACCTAGATGTACACATTTTATGTTTTTTCAGATTTATATTCAGGTCAAGTTGAAATGTTATTAATTCATAGCACTTTTATAGCAAATGTGGTGCCATTATCCCTTGTAACTATGTGTGTCTCACTAAGTCCTAGTTGTTTGGGAGGTATTGTGTTTTTTGGGTTTATATCTTCATTTTGTGAGCTCTCCATGGTGAAAGGGGAAGCACCAGGAACACAAAGAAGCTAGGGAAGAAGCTTCTAGGTTATGAAATCAATCTCTTGCAGCACTATGCTATTCAACCCTTTTAAAAACTTACTAATTTTTCTTGTAAGTATTCAAGTTCTTTTTGTCTGCATTATTTTCAATGAAAGACCTTTTCCAAATCTGATAGGCAGGAAGGCTCAGAGCCTTTTCTAAATTAAATCTAAATTTATTCATGTTCAGCTTGTGTCTGTTTGTTCTTGTGCCATATAGCTCAAATGGTTATTTTCTCTCCCTTGTGTTCATTTCCTTGTTGTGTCTAAAGACAGTCATCCTATTCCTCCTCATCCTTCACTTTTCTAATCTAATGAAACAAGTCCTTTTGTTCATTTTTCATGAGGAAAAAAAGTCTTTTCTGGATCATCCTTTTCTGTACCTTTTCCTCTTCAATTTCACTGATCCATTTGTATGCTTACTTTATTGGTGACAGAGCATTTCTTTTCGTGGTTTTTCAGCAGAATGGGGAGAAAGTTCTTATATGTTCTCCCTTATTTCCTACCTCCACCGTCTTCAGGTGCAAGTCTGCCTTCACTTTGCCTGCAAAAACTAGTGAGCACAGTTGAAATCTAGAATGATTTCATCTGAAAAGCTCTCTAAATCATGTTAAAGGGCATGGAAAAACACCCACTGCTTTTTGCTGTTTTAGAAACATTATCTCATTATGTTACTAAACAATTATGGGTATCAGAAGGCACAAGTAGAGACATTTATCCTCTCTTTGATGCATATGCAGGACTGCAATAAGCCCATTAGACTTGGTGAGATTTATGGGTGTTTATAACAGGAATAACAGGCCCCAGTGGGTGGCAAAGGCAGAGAAGGAGTCTGAACTCAAGACTGGAAGCCAACAGCTTGAGCTCTAATTAATGCTGAGTGAACATTTTGAAAAAAATTATGTGTTCAAAAATGCTGTGCTTTTGCCTGTTTTGTACATTATCTTCCACACTGTCCTAAATATCAAAAATCTGTTTTCAGTTTACCTCTGTTTGGAAAAACCCATTTCTTTTTAAGAAGAAAATGTTGCCAAAGCCATTTCTGAAATCCTCAGTATTTCTCTGCCTTGCCAGGTGTATTGAATTCTTTCTCGGCTGGGACGTACTCTTGCTAAAAAAATGGGTAAACTGAGTCTTTTCTGTAAAGTGGATGCAGGGAAGAAAAGAAGCTGGAGAACTGAGAACATACAGGACATAAGAGCATTTTTGAACCTTATCTTTCCATCTTTAGACAAAAATGAGATTTTGGCTATGTAGCATGGGAGAACCCTAGATTTAATCATACTTGTCTTTTTTCCACAGATGTTCTGAAAGATATTGATGTGGTGCTTGTCTGGCAGACTTTGATTTCACTCATGTCACATTTTCACCAAGTAATTAATTATATGTGTGCAGGAATGTAACACTATTTTTGTAAGTTCTCATCTGATCCTTTCTTGGCTGATGTGATTGCCTGTAGAGACTCGAATGCATTGCCATATACATCCTACATATAATTTTACGTGTTTGCTGAGAGTGTAAGTTTTAACCCAATATTCACATCTTTTCCATTTTTAAAAATCAGTATTTGTGGGTGTGGTGCAGTACTGTTTGGAAATATTATACTAATATAATTCTAACCTTCTTTTCCATTTTGCAAGGTTGTTGGAATGGGAAGATGCTTGATTTAAGCCCTTTGCCAGAAATTTCAATAATATTTTGTGTATATTACCTAAATTGATCTCTGTTTTGTCTGTTTTGTCCCTATTATGGCAATTACTTCTATTTTGTTGTCAACAACTGTGCGTTTTTCTCTGTTTCACTGCCAGGGTAGTGGCTGCATAGTTGCAGAACTGCTCCCCATGGCTCACTGTCCTCTTTACCTCCCTGTATATGTCACATTATTTCCTGTACAGCATCTTCCAGTTATACTAAGCAGAAAAGAGCCTCTTCCTGAATTCCATCTTGTGACCTTGTGACTTTTTGGCCCTGTTTGCAAAGACTGTAGACATTTTACAGCTCTCTCAGCCTACCTTGCAGAGAGGGAACAGGTGTGCTTTCTCCCACACACAGTTTGTTTCTCTGTTTCCAGCAGCTGACTCCAATATTATGTCTTTAATGAAAAATATCTTGCTAATAATTTGCTTAATAATTTTTGAGCTTGCATGCTACCTAGCAACAAATAAAAATTATAAAATAATTTACTTTTGGCTCACATTGTGGTTACAAGTTGTCATATCATCATTTCCATATTTCTTTTCATCTACAGCAGTAATTTAGACATTACTATAGTTTCCTATCCCTTCCTGTCAAGGCAGGAAAGTGTAACTTTGACCATTATTTTTCCATTTTACTTCAATTCTGCCATTTTAACTTTCTGAAGCTGCTAAATACTATGAAAATAAAATTTCTTCGACCAGGATAAATTAACCAGTACATATGTAGGCACTCCTCAGAGACATGAAGTTATAATATAAGACATCTCTTCATAGAAAGATATATGAAACTCATAACTATATCTCCTCAGTCGTTTTTCATTCCATCAGGTCCCTGATGAATTTAAACTGGTCATGTTTTTTAACACCTTGTTACAATTGTAGATTTCATCCTATTGATGAAATCCTATTGAAGCCATTGAGCATTATATTGATGCTATCCAGCACAATGTGCAGAATCATAAATATCAATGATGCCTGACATACCTGTTTCTTCTACAAGAAACCAGGGACCTCATGGTGGATTATGTGTTGGACTAACATTTTAAGTTCAATCTCTGTCAAAGGGAAAATATTCCCTATCTTGTTACAATCAAAAAGTGTATGGTTTCATTAGAAAGCATAAATGTACTTAAGGAACTCGTGGAAAAATTGCAGCTTAAAAAGGCACTTTATGAAGCCTATGTGAACACCACTTCCAACTGACCCATGGTTTGATCTCTTAAAGTAAAAACTGTTCTCAGGATGTATGTTCTTTAGCTTGTACCTGAGTACACATGCCTTGCTTGTTTGGTGAGGAAATTATGGGGTTTGTATAATAAATTAAAAAATCCTCAAAGCTGTATCAAATAGTTGCTGATTACAGTCTGATCTGTGTGATCAGGTGTATCATCTAGTTTGTTCCTAACCTGAAGTACAGATCATGCATCTATAACATTATAGTTCTAGCTTTGCATCATAATCTTTTGCTTTAGAAAGAGCAGTCAGTGGGTAACACAGTGGAGAAAGTAACTTCGCCTTTCAGTGGTGCTGATAACAACTGAAGAGAAAGTGAGTTTGATTGCAAAGCTCTGGATTCAGTTAATCTCCTAGACACTCCACACCCTCCCAGACACTGACATCCCTTAGCTGGTAATCAGCCTCTGCTCAGGGGAGGTCCAGAGCTGCGTCTCTGGCAGTGCTAACACCCAGCTACTCGGTAAAACCTCTCTACGGTCTGTCTGTGCTTTGATTTAGCTCAGTGCTGGTGATCCCTCAAAAATATTTTTCCAGTGTTTCATTTGAGACCTGCCTACTGTGAGAGAGGTGTTCCAACACCACAGACCACAGCGCTGGTTCTTGTTCTGAACAGGCTTGTCTGATTATCTGATGTAGACAGTCAATCACCAGTAAACGAAAAGTCATCTTTCCATTTATCTTTGGAATTTTTATATAACTGGTTCTGAAGTTAAATGGGAAAGAAAAAAGCCTTGAACTTGGATGAAGTCAGATATGATACAATTCTTCCTCAGCAGCACATGTATCAAAAAGAGGGTCATTTTTATATCTGAATGTCTAATTAGTTGGGTGCTAACAATATTTGGCCTCTGAAGATTTAGATGGCATTTTAGAAACCTCTCTGCTCTGCAAAATCTATGCCATGGCAGACAGCTTTACATTCATAAAAGGAACATAAGTTAGTCGCCTAATTAAAAGAAATTATGAATACTCTAAGTTATGAGAAGTCCCCGGGGTGTTTCATGCACAGTAAAACTCTTACTGTATGAAGGAGTTCATAAGGAAGTCTCTCCAAATTAGAGATTCCCATTTGGGAATTGTACTACAGCGGAAGTCACTTCTCTGAAAAAATGGCATTCAGGTCTAAGAGTATAGAACTCTGTCCCTGTCAGTCCTTAACTCAATTAAATACAGAAGACATGCTGGAAATCACTTAAAAAAGGCAAACCTTAAAATTCTTCTTTCTTTTTTTATTTTAAATCTGCCAATTAGTTATTTGATTTTGTATTTTACCAGACTAAATTTATCTTATTTTCCATCCAAATCTTGTTTGGTACAATGAATGAATCCAGGTTAATCTGGAAAACACTGATATCCCACTCCATGGGATATGATGGACATAAAACTAAAGTATAAAACTAACGAAAGTGTGCCTTTCATTCAGCACAGTGTTGATGATTGACAAGCTCCTTGCTAAACTGCAAGAGATGCATTCAGAGAGGCAAACCATAATAGCCGAGTCTTTAGTTAGTTAGAGGATCATGAGAAAGTGTGAACTCTGTCACAGAAATCTCATGGCAGGCGCAGAGCAGCAGGAGAGAACTGGTGTCCATGGCAGAGATGCCTGTCCATCTCTGAGATTACTGCATTTCTGACCTCTTCAGTCTTGTAATGTGCTCCCCCCAGAGATTCCAATAGTGCCAAGAGCTTTTAAGGTTAATCATGAAATGGACCAGGCACAGCTGGGTGATGGACAGTAGTCTCTGACCAGGACCAGAGAAGACAATCTGGTGCAGCAGCAACTTGAAGTGACACAGCTGAACCTTCAGGACCTTGTTTAGTAGAGTGATATCAGCCAGCTCCCAAAGGCGTTCAGGTTTTAGAATCCCGCTGACATCTTTCCTTCTGATAAGATTTTTTTCTCTACTGTTTGTGCTTTGCCCTCATTGAGCGGTTCAGAGAACCATAGAATAGTATCACCAATTATTTAGATTGGAAAAGACATCTTAAGATCATCAAGAACATCCATTAGCAGAGTGCTGACAAGACCATTGTTAAATCATGTCCTCCAGTGGCACATCTACCTGTCTTTTAAACACCTTCAGGAATGGTGACTCCACCTCTTCCCTGGACAGCCTGTTACAATTCTTACCAAAACTTTTGGTGAAGAAATTTTTCCCCAAATTCAACCTAAATCTTCTGTGGTGCAACTTGAGGCCATTTCCTCTTTTCCTATCACTTGTTACTTTGGAGGAGAGACCAACACCCACCTTGTTCAAGACTTTGTCTCCAACACTGACATTCTCTCAGCAGTGAATAGAAAAATATCTTCTGTTTAAGGTGAAAAATAGGAAAGTGCAAATCCACAAATATAAATGAATTTTTAAATTCCTAGAAAAGGATCTTATTTTAACCTTCTTTTTCCACTTTGGAATATGTTATAGAATCATATTATAACTAAACCTCTGATTGAAAGTCAATACTTCATAAAACCAAGGGACATAAGATAATAATTAAAGTAATTCAGCAGGCAATTGTTGCTGAACTTTTAAACTTTTACAAGGAGAAAAGCTATAATGTACGAAACCTGAGAAAAGGAGGGTGAAGTAGAATTACTGGAAACGTTAAGGATACAATTAAAAACTAGTTGACCTAAGGAAAGATGACAGACATAATTAAGCACTCATTTTTTTTGGTGTGCATACTGTTAAGTATGCAGTAGGATGGGCTTGAAAAGAATTGCTTAATGATAGTTTAAAGAATATGTTTCACCTCCCATGGCAAAATTTTGCAGTCGTTTCTGACTGCCCTCTGTCTGACTCCAATTTAATTGTATGTCACTCTCCTTTTCCTACTTGCCTCTGACCTATAGATACAGCAGGAGGAATCACTTTGCCTTTAATGTGCCAGAAACCTCTCACTTTTGTACTGTGTGCATTTTCCAGTGTAGCTACGAACCATAAAGGCCATTGGCGTAAAGTGCAAGAAGATGTGAACACAAATCATGGCAAGCAAATGAATGCAAATGATCTCTAATACAGAAATGTTCCATTGTAAATTAATATTAGCTTATCTTTACATTACATTGTACGAGAGAGAAAAGAAATTAAGGGAAAGGAAGATAGGAAGGGATGTGACTACAGCGTTTTGGCCAGAGGCTTGTAAGTGTCACTGATCGCACTTTAATGCTGGGATTTTTATGCATTCAGAATATTAAAACTTCTATTACATTTTCAATTAAAAACTCACATAGAATACATGTTGTAGTAATAGCATGCTCTCCAAAGAAATTGATGTATGCACATTCTGAGGGAGTGGGAATGTTCTAAATTTATAAACTGAGAGGTTTGTTAGAGAATTAGCTATAGAACACCTTTTACAAACATCGTGGGACATTGCAGACTCTCATTACATTTTCTGTACTAAATTTCATTTCTTGAATAATCTCTGTCTCCAGGGCAAATATTCATTACCATTTAGGAAGAAAAGGTTCAACGTCAAGTAAACAACCACCGTCTTCAGAGAGGGAGCAGGGCACACTGAACAATGATCTAGAAAAAGATTAGGTTTCAGCAAAACTTGTGTGAAATTCCACCTCTGGTGAAATCTCAGCAAATTTCTCATGAGCCCTAATGGAGTATTGAGTACTGCAAGTAAGACACTGAAGTATTTCAGTTGTGCTGTTTTCTGCTCAGGGTTTTTGACAACTACATTGCCTGATGAACTGACGAATTTTTGGGATGATGTTTGACATGAGCTATGTTTCTTTAAATAGTAAGCAGGTCCAGTTGCAGAACTGTGATCCTGTTAAGCTCCTCAGCAGTATAATATCTTTCCATTAAGCACTTCCTTTATGAATATCAACAGTTTGTTGTATCCCGCAGAGTTAGACAGCGGAAGTATTTACTCTAAATGGAAAAATTCATTCCATGCATTTAAGCAACATTCTTTCTATAACAGGACAAACCCAAAATTTCCTTAACTTTTATGAAAAAAAGGAAGACCTGGAATAACAAGTAGCTTGATCATGCCACTACCTTTTTCAGGGGACATCCATGCTTGGGTCCCTGTTTTGTTGTTATCTTAAGTCTGAGGTAACTTAAAATTCCAGATGACTGCTGGGTAAGTCTGCATTTCTCTAAAGACGTCTTTAGGCATACATAGCTGCTCATCTGTGAGAGGATTATAAAGTTGCTTCCAGGATCAATGCTGGGTCCTTCCTCCAGGAGTACCTGTGTACCTTGACGGCTTTGTAAGTTTACCAGTCTGTGACTGACCTAGGTCTGTATTAGCATGTGAATGGCAAAGTTACACAGATTAAAAAAAAGATGCCTTGCACCACTTGCTCAGTCAGGTTGACTGGTAGCACTCACAGCACCGTGATATAAACCAGCAGTGCTCTCCAAGGCAGTGTCTGGGAAAGGTGTGGTGACCTGCTGGGACTTGCTAAACCAAAGCCCACAGTGACGGCGTGGCAGATTTATGGATAAGATACCTTTTGAAGTGATATTTCTCCCGGTGAGCAGATTGTGGTCATGACATAAAATTCATCAATTTAGCAAGCTGAACCTGGAGTAACCAACAATACTGGTACTGTAAAAGGCAATAGTTCCTCTAGTAGGTTCACCTAATAGAGACCAGTGAGCAGGACTCCTGTTCCAAGGGGGCCAAAATTTCACTTGCATGAGGGAGTTTCCTATAAGGGAAGGAGCAGTAGCCAAGCAGTGGAGAGGCTGAAATACCCTGTTTTACATATTTGTGGAAATAGTTACCATTCTCCTTGTGAACTCAGGTTTGAACAGAGGCTCTTCTCTTCTATGTAGTACTGTCATCTGCAATCTGACACAACCCACTGAATTCCTGCCAGGCTGGCAACTCCACTTGCCACTGCCATGGCCTCCATCTTGGGAAGTGCTGCCCAAAAACTGAGAGCTTGATTCTGCAGCTGAGACTTGTTAAATGCTTCTAATATCTGTAAATGTGCAACAGCCTTTGTACACTGCACTGTTTTCTCAGTGTGCTGAGAGGGTGAAAGGGAGAAAGCAGAGAAATGCTTGGGTTAGGAGGATACCATGAGGGAGTGGTGGGAGTGGGATACTCTCCAGGGTGACCTAATGTAGGTTGAGTTGGGCCCTCTGCCCACAGGGCACAGCTCTGTGTGGGACTGGGGTGGTGACAGTGACAGGCACCAAAAACCCAGACATAGGGAAGGTTTGCTGCCCTGCAGAAACCCGGTATTTCTGGGGGCTCTTTGTCCAGCAGTAGCTGCCTGGGTCTGTCCCCTTCCCCGGCAGCATTCCCAGAGCTGGAGCTCAGACAGGGTGGGCAATGGGCACTCGGCCATGGGGCACCTGGGGAACCCAGTTCAGGGCAAGAACAGCCCAGAAACCCCTGGGACCTGACACAGCCTGCCCCCAGCAGTGGCAATTATCATAGACTCACAGAATATGCTGAGTCAGAAGGGATGCACAAGCATCACTGAGTCTAGCTCCTGGCTCTGCACAGAACAGCCTGACAATCCCACCATGTGTCTGAGAGTGTTGTCCAAACATTTCTTGAGCTCTGTTAGGCTTGGGGCTGTGACCACTGCCCTGTGGGCTGTGCTCTTTGTGGTTGTTTCAGTGCCCAACCACCCTCTGGGTGAAAAACTTTCTCCTTGTATCCAAGACAAACTTCTCCCAATTCAGGTTCATGTCACAGAATCACGGAATCATAGAAGAAGCTGAGTTGGAAGGGGCGCACAGGGGTCATCGAGTCCAGCTCCTCGAGTCCTGTCACAAGAGTGAAGAGATCTGTACCTGTCCCTCCACTTCCCCTCTGTGAGAGTCTTCTTTGTAGAAATTTCCATCACTGAGCTTTTGTGCCATCATTTAGGAGAGAGCATCACTAATGCGAGAGAGCAAGGAATCTGTGAATGCACTGGATGTCGACTCAGTGTAATGATTTGCCTTCCTGGAAAGTAAAAGGCAAACCAAAAAGTTTCAATTCCAGGAAGTGGCCTTTTGCAATGTTAAAACTTAATTTATTGTGTTAGCAAGTTTTAAAAAGAATATTTTAACCTTCAGTAGTGGAGGAAAGGGATACTTCTGGAACTGTGAGAATCAGAAAAGAAAAAATAGAAATTCAGGTGAGGGTTCTGTGTAGAGAAGAAGAGAATAAGTTAATCAACTTGTGAAAGAGACAGTATGTGAGGGAGAACCTATTTATGGAATTTCTTTTAATACAAGCCCATAAGCTTTTAAGAAGAAATCAATGTGATTTATTAATTTCTATTAATTATGTTATTCTGTAGAGATACCCTAGGACACAGTAGATACCAGCAAAAGGTTTCAAATCAGTTTGTGTTATAGAGAGGTTTTATTAGCTCTTGCTACACTTGTCCCATTTACTGTTTAAAGTATTTGAAATGTAGTTTGGATTAAGAGTACAGACAAGTGCATTCTTTGCCTGAGGCTCCAGTTCTCACTAATAAGGAACTAAGTTTATAAAGGCAATTATGTGTATTTCATGTGGTTGTTTATTGCATCCTAATTTTAAGAGTGAATGAAGACTGTAGGCCTTAACTTGACTAGAACCTAGTTATAGCTACAAACCATAGAATTAGTAGGAAATTATTCTGAATTCAATCATATATATTGCAGCTTTTGAAAACATGTAGAAGTCGGTAGACTTCGATCTTCACAGTTTATTAATCTCTAAGCTGCAAAACCCAGAAATGTTTAATGAGAAGGAGTCACAACCAAGCTTGATGCCTCTAACTGGTGACACACATCCCCAGTTACAACATGGCAATATACTCACATAAATTTATGTACTGATTAATTCGTTAATCACTACATCCGAGATGAGCAAGACAATCAAAGGTATCCCAGATTATAATAACACATATAAGTGCATAAGGGGTTGAAAGAAAAATTTAAAATATTAAAATGTACTTGATGGCTGCTACTTTGGCAAAGGGGAAAAAAATTTCCTGAGTCGAAACAATTCTGTTGACATCATACAAGTAGAGATCAGTCTAACAGAAGTGCAATTATATTCAGGGGTAGGAACTCACGGGGTCTGCATTTAAAACCTGCTGCTGGAGGAATCTGTGGAAAGTATTGCTGACAAGTTAATGTGACTGTTCCTAGTCCTACAAATTGACAGCTGGACTGAAAAATCCTTCTGGTCTAAGCAAGAAGAGCGGGTGCAGAGACAGTGGAGGAGAAAGAGACAAACAGAGCTTAGAGGAAAACCGGGGAAAACTTAGACTTGTATTTAGCTTCCGTACCATCAGATTGGTTTTTCCACTTCTTTGTATCCGTTTCTGGAGTTAATTAGTGCTGCTGTGACAAAGGGCTTGAATTAAGGAGAATTTACTTCAATTAAACTGTGAAAAGACTACTCACTTGTGTCTTCACTCTTGCTTTCTTAAGCAGAGGAATAGGCTGTATAGTTAATAACCAGAATAGGCTGCATTCAGAGTTAGAGTTGGGGTCAGAATTAATGAAAAATAGGGCCTAAAATGGACATGAAATCCATCAAAAATCCAAATGAGTTCACTAAAACCAACAGAATATTAGTAACCTCTAATTTTTTGTTTGTGTTTCTATTCATGCTGCCACTTTATCAGCTAAGCCCCCTCTTCTACTGACACTTCAATTACTCCTACTTCGGCATAAAATAACAACATGAGATATGTTAAATGCTTTAAAACTCTCTGGAGTGTAAATAGTAAGTTTGTGTTGTACCTTTACTTTCTTCAGGCCTGCTGTCTTTATCAATCAATTGACGCTTCCACAAAACACAAATAAAGAAGCACTGGCTTCAACCATTTCTTGAGACTGTGTCTGGAGTTTATTAAGGGAGTGGTGCTTCAGATAGCAAAAAACTTGAGCTGTATTCTGTGTTATTCATTTGCCCTGGTACATGCACAGCATTGCTAAGGAAATACTTTCTTGACTATAACAATGAAAAGCAAAAAAAACTCCAATATCTATTCCATTATCTAACTATAATTAGGAAACAAACTTATCAGCTTTTTTTTTTTAAACAACAGATGAAAGCAATTTTCTAATGTGATATGAAAAATTGGGTCTGATTTAGCACTCCATTGGATTTTTCTTATTTATAGCATAAAAGTCTTTGCCTTTCTTAATGCTTATAGTTCAGCCTTTTAAATCTACTTATCTTTGAACAATGGAATTATAAAAGCAATTAGGTAAATTCAGATATAATGAAAGTGAATGCAGCTCAATTGTAATGAATAGATCTCTCACTTTGCATTTGATTGTAGTTTGTTTCAGACTGTAAATAAACTAATTCTGTTTATGTTTTTCTCTCTGAGAGCAAATATATTGAGTCAGATTTTCAAGAGAGCTCAAATCTCAGAGTCTCTCTGTGGCCAGATAAAGTTCTTTAGAAAGTAGGCCAAAGCATTATGTGGAAATCTGACAGTCACTCTTAAACCATGGCTGTATTAATATTTGCAGTATTATGTACACTAAAAGACTAGATTTTTTTTTTCTTTTTTGAACATAACTGTTAGTTTTTATCATCTTCTCTAGGTCTATACTTCTGAGACTCTGTCTCAAACTGCCTATGGAAAGTGATGCTTGTAAGGCATCTCTAATATCACTTTCTTTCTTGAAAGAAAAATACGAAGTTTCCCCAACTTAGTATGGAATAAAAATGTAATAGAGGGGCTCTAAGAAGTCAGATGGGAAATGATATGTTGATCTGTCCTTTGTTTCTGAAATAACACAGTCAGAACTTATATGCAATATGCCTTAAGCTCTCCTTCAGAGGTAACCTTGAGGTTACCTGCTATTATGCCTCTCAGGTTATTTATTCAGTTATTTATTTGAAATAGACCCCAAATTGTTTATCATTCACCAACAGATGGTTTTGCACCTGCACTGAAAGGTGTATTAGTCTAAATCACTGAGTGGCCCAAAGAAGCCAACACAGAGCTGAGACTGATTCTACCTTTGCTTTCTGTGATTTATGGAATCAAATATGCCGTTTCTCTGACAAATCTGAGTGCCTTTTACTCTTAAAGTACTATGCTAATGACTAAAGTACAGCTATTTGCTTTTATTTTCATATGTAGGTTGTAGTCATGAGATACATGAGTCTGCCTCATGACTGGAAGCGTCAGTGTGCCTGTGCTTTAAGACAATTTTGGAGGAAGGGAGGAGGAAGATGTGGGTAGTGGAATTTTAATGTATCTCTAAATGATCCCTGCTCACTTTGCTTACTGACTTATACTACTTTGTTGTTGTTATTTATTTAGCTGACTTAGTCGTATTTACTGCCGTAGCAGTTTGTCCCCAGTTCTGAGTTTGTTATTCCCCGTTCTCCTGTTGTCACAGCAGGTAATTTGTATTGCATTCTGATGGGCTGCTGTGGCATGCTTAAAGACAGAAATACTTTGCATAGCTTGGTAGCTTCCAAGTGCTTCCACAGTATTAATGATATTATCCTAACTTTTTTAATCCCTGAAACGAAGGCATTTATTTTCTCATTTAAGGAGTGGAGAACTGAGGCATGACTTATTTAAGCAACCTGTCCAAATCTGACATAAATCCTTACAGGGGACTAGGGATTTGTAATGAGATTGTCTTTCACCTCACTGATCCCATTGGCTGGTCCAGGCTATGTTTGCTGTCTTCCACGTTCTCATCAGATTAATTTTCTTATGTTTCCCCTGGTCCTTTTTAATTTCTTTTGTCTGGGTTTCAGCATTTCTTTCAAAAGATTGAAAGTATTATTTCTAGAAGAGATTGAAGATATGTCTTTAAATTTAAAATATCTTGCAACGCTCTGATAATACAATTGGAGTGTTTGGCTTATAATTTTGGTTTATAATTCTGGTTTTTATTTAAATGGAAGTGAGATTAAAAGTACCAGAAAGAGATAACAATATAGCTATGTTTGCTATTTTGAAGTTGTTTTAAGGTATGAG
Source organism: Oriolus oriolus (assembly GCA_013400235.1). Lineage (NCBI taxonomy): Eukaryota > Metazoa > Chordata > Aves > Passeriformes > Corvidae > Oriolus > Oriolus oriolus. Next base: position 363,163 of record VXBT01012517.1, read on the forward strand.
AAGCAGAACATCTGATCTTTGCTTTTCCATTCATCTTCCTGGCTGACTTCTCAGAAATGGTACCAAGTCACAGGAATACTTTCTGCATTCCTTACAGCTTTTGAACTATGGGACCCCTCTGAGATGCAATTGGTAGGATAATTGGCAGCTAGCCTGTGTGATAAAAGTCGGAAAGGAAACCATGGTGGACTTTTGCCTTCTGTTTTCCAGCCTGTGCGTCTTCTGTGGGAGAAACGCTTTTTGTTAATGCAGACGATTTCCAGGAAGAATGTTCTGGGGAAATAGATTCTGCAAGAGTGACCCAGGGTCCTGTTATATCAAGCATCACATCTTTAGGTTTAGAACATCTTAAAATTATGGACGGATTTTGAGGGCTAAAGCTTTATTTAAATCAGAGTGATGAAAAAGTAAAAGGATAACTTACTAAATTAATTGACACTAAAATTTAATAATAAAACAAGTGTTTCTCTTGCTCTGTGTGTTTTAGCAGCAGTCAGTTGCTGTCACTGGTGATCTCTATAATGAAATATCACAACATATTTCCTTCTTGGAGTCCTTTATTTTCCAAACACTAATCTTTCCCAGCTTACCTGTGAGGTTGTTTATACATCCCTCTCAATAACTCATGAACTTGATTACTTCTTTGAAGATGCAAATGTTGTTTCTGGAGTTCAGATGTTCCACGTATCTTTGAAGACCCAAACCCACAGGTTATGAAGGTGAAGGAGTCCAGTGAAGAGTGTGTTTGTGATAGTGAGAAAACAAAGACTGTTGCATTTGAGGGTTGTAAATTGGTTTAGTTGACTTAGTAGAATACATTATGTTACAGTATCCCTGGAGCAAATGTCCTCCTGGTTATACATATTTTGGCACACAAAATGTATGAATTGCTTTCTCTCAAACACTTCATAACAGTAACAAAGAAACTGTGCACATCTAAGTTACGGCTGAGCGTTGCTCAGATGATTACAATTCAGTAGAACTCACACAGTAGTGCAGCCATACATCATCTGAGTCCACAAAGGAAATGATGAATAGTCAAAAAAAATTATGTTCATATTACCATGTGCCTTAATCCTAGAAATTTTAGCAATTTGTCACAAGGTAAGGTTATTTTACCCTTTGCTTAAGGGACCACAAGTTAAAAGACAGTTATTCAGGGGAAAAATAGGGCAAAATTGCAGCATTACTTTTTGCCATTGATTTTCCTTAGCTTGGCTTCAGCTGAAACAGTTCATCCTTCTCCTGGGAGTGGAAAATAGAGTGGGAATATGGTTGGAACTTCTGCAGCTCCAAACCCTTGACTTTGCTTTGCCACCTCTTGTTCTATGCATTCTTTGTTTCAGAAATCTAATTTCTTACAGTTTGCAAAGTTTATTCCCTCTGTTTAGGTTTTTTTTGGTTTGGTTTGGTTTTTGCTCTTTTGGGGGTTCATTTTCTAACTTGTAATAAGGGTAGCAGTTTCAAGATTAGGACCCCATACTTCTTCCTTTGTTAATTCAAAAGTTTTATTTTTACTCCAAAACCATAGAGTAAACTTCTGGTTTATATTGTTGACTTCTATGACTTTACAACAAGAACATTGTACTCCAGTAGCAGGCAGTGAAATGTCTCTAGGAAAATCTGTTTAGAGACCAATGATGTATGTGCCCAAAATACTTAGTCTAGACTTTTTGCCTCGGTTTGAATTTCCTTTTTATCTTTAGGACTTCTTAACTGATCCTCAAATATGTGAGTTTAAGATACCGTAGCTCTGCCATCACAGGGAAAAGCTGCTCATTTTACATAATTAAAGCAAACCAGGATCAAAGTGGTTTTATTGATTTACTAATGACATGCAATTAGCTGGCAAACAGTGAGCTATGCCTTTAGGATCAATATGAGTTACAGAACGAATAAACTTTCCATCCTGGCTGCTTACAAGATGTTAATAAACACCCAAATCCCAAAGAGCTCCTTGTCTCCCACACACAGGTGCACACACATAAACACGCACACAGATGCACACACTGTTAGGGGCACCCCCACCGCCTTTTCTGGGACTGTAGAATAAATGGGTGGGGGGGTGAATCCTCCCTTTCCCACCCTAGGGCAGCACTATGATCCCAGAAATGCTCATTAGGCCTTGACCCTGATAAACAGCACCTGAGGTCAGCTTCCCTCGAGCTTATCAGAAACAGTCTGCCCACAGGAATTTATGCTGTCTAACAAGCTCCTGGGTTTTAACCAAAAGCTTTGGAAACTGTTTTCTTTCCTGAATAACAGCACAAGTGGAAAAACATTTTTGTTATCAAACCTTCAAAGAAAGTTACCAACCCAAACTGCAGCCAGGATGGAAAATTATTATGGTGAAGGCCATGTAAGCAGTGGTCCTAAGCAAGACTCTTTGAGCTCTCCTGGGATATAGTGGCCGATATCCCCACGCTCCCCAAGGCTCAGCCCTTTGCCCACTGAGAAGGTGAAAAGCCATCCAATGTGAGTCTTCCACTTAGCCTAAGGGGAATTTTTCACAGCAATATACCTTGTGTGTTCTCTTTGGGTCAGTGTGTGTGCAAGTGGGAGTGTGCTGTAGCAAATGTGCTGTTAATGTTGCTCTCTGAGATTCTTAAGTACACTATATTCATAAGAAGGTCAGGCCTATAAATGAGTTACTCCTGTGCTTACAGGAAATTCCATAGGATATATTGGTAAATTATTTAATTTAAGCTATTGATTCATTGCTGTTAAGCTTAAGTGCTGTTAAAGTTTTAGGCATAAACTGTTGGTTAATCTGGGGCTAAGTTTAGCCGAGGTGGCGGGGGTGGTTCCACCTTGTGACTGAACAGGTGGGTGTCCCTTATTTCTTTTCATCCTTGCCCTTTCCTATCCTTACTCTTTCCTCACTCCCACCTCCACTGCAGGCTCCACACAGATAATCTTTGTGTTGATTTTGGGTTTAGATTGATTGATTTTTGATTTTAGTCTGACTTTTCTCTGTGTGCTTTAACCATCTGGTTGAACCTTGCCAATGAACTTTGTCAGGCTTTCACTTTTATATCAAACCTGCTTTTGATGATACCTCTGCCAGTGATTCTTTGAGTGACCTTAGAACACATTCACAACAGTGGGTGATCCAGCTTTGAGTGTATTTGTGCTGTTCTCTAAAACCTGCTACTGCATATGTCACTGAAAAAGAACCCCAAGAGTCTGCACATGCGCACCTGAGGTGTAGGTACTTTGCTTTTATCGACTTGATGTCCAGCAGCCACGTGCCAGCTGAAGTTGCAACCAGCCAATAATTACAATTTCAATTACAAAGAAAACAACACTTTTAATTTTAGGTCTCTAAAGAAACTGAAAAACACCAAACAGGCAAACAAAGGAAAAAAAAACCAAACAAAAAAGCCACATGATCTACTGGCACTACTGTAACATAGGTACCAAATTTTGTGGACAGCTAGTGTAAATTTTGAGAATCTAGCATGGGTGCTGTGTGACTCTTCAGGCTATCAGCAACTATAGGCAGTGATTTGCAAGATTTGATGAAAATATCAATGTAGAAAAATTAAAATCAGTTTTGATGAGAAAACCAACTTCCTCTGAGATGAATTCAGGTTTAGGAGCTATGGTTTTTAGACTTATTGTGACTGTTATAGGAGTCTGGATCAAAACACCTGATAGACACCTGATACTTGCAAAATTCTGAAGTGATTTACAAAAAAGATATTTTCAGAATTAGTCACTTTGACCTATAAATCACAGAGTTTCTGAAATTTACAGTCCTTCAATCCAGTTTAAAAAATACTGCAACCCAGGATTTTGAGAAACCTTAGGAAATAAGAGCTTGCTTGTGTTTTAGAGGACTGTCAAAAGTATTTTTGTCAACTGCTATTTTATAAAGATTAGCATTTTTTAATTAATTATTATCACTGTCTGAAATAATTTAATACTAATCCTTCTTTTCTTTTGTCTTCCACATTCACTCCCTGATCTGTGTCGATGTCAGATGTTGTATGGGTCTGTTTATGTTTATTCAGTTCCTTATGGGCTTATTTTCTATTGTTCTGCCTTTTTGGAAGAGGAGTAAAAGAGCTTTTTATCTTTGCTTTTATTTTTTTTTTTTTTTTTAATATTACAGCTGGGATTTTATGTGGCACAGAACCCGGCAATAACATCTGTGCGTATCAGACCACCATATGGGCGGGAGGGAAATAGCTTAATTTAGTGCATATGCATGAAGTAAATGAAGACTTGACTATTGCTGGGCTACAAATCATGAACACTACAGAGAATCGTAGGTTGGGGAGGGGTTACAGGAAACCAAAGGGCAAAGGTTATCTCAGTGGCATTATAATGTTTCTGCTAGAGGTTTCTTCAGCATTTATCCAAAGCAGTGACTCAGCAAGCACATGTCTAGTCAGAAAATCATTAAAGGTTAAATCTTGACCAATATGAAATGAAATGTCATTGACTGAAAATACAGCTGAGGGCTTCCAGGCTTACATTTATTCCAGTGAGACAGAGGATCAGCTTCACTGATTCAGCTAAAGGCACCATGAGTCCCAAAGTAGTTTCACTGATAACACATAGCCAGAAGTCTAAATCTTCTCTGGCTTCTTTTTTTAAACTGCCTTTGACCATTACCACTTTTTAAGTCCTCTCATCTGTTATCATAATAGGTCAGCTTCATATCTAATATTTCTGACATAAGGGACTTGTCTAAGTATACAGCGACTTTTACACAGAGCAGGCTTGGAGAGGCAGATATGTACAGCATTGCAAGGAAGAACTCAACCACCACTGAGTTTCAGCTAATTTCACTTGCTGAAGTGGTACAGGTGTTAAAAGAATCTTTGTTTATGGCTGTAACATAGCTGGTGAAGGGTTAGATACATCGCTGGAGAAGATAATTGCTTCTTACAGAGCTGATGTCATTTGACGGGAAAATGTGCCACTGATGGTTCATTAGAAAAGATATGCCAAAGTCTAAGTAATCTGTCATATAAACAGGCTAGAGAGTGCTTGCATCCTGGGGACTGTTCTTGGTCAGGCCAGGGTGCAGAGGAGAAGCTCATTTTTGTAGCTTGTACTGCATCTCTAAATACTTATCAAAAGTGGCTCGATGAGAAGGAAGGGGATATGGTTGTGCCAGACAGCTACAATTTTCTAAAAAGGTGGAAAGCACCATGTGTCTGTGGTCTGCCCATGTTACAAAAACAGTGCCTGTTACAAAAACAGTGCCTATCTATTTCTTTTTCTTTCTTCTGTTTTCAATGAGACCTTTACCTGTGTCATTAGCCTTTCGGGGGGGAACTGAATAAGGACTGCGCTTTGGGTGAGTTACTAGTTCTTAAGGGTTTTGTTTGAACCCACAGAAACAGACAGTCATATGTAGCAAACCTGGGGTGAATTATAAGTACAAGTTTTCAGACTGTGATTGTATGATGTGTAATGCTCACTGGAGAAAATAGATATAAAATTCTTGGATGAGGGATGAAGACCTTCAACCTCATTCTTCCAAAATTGTACCACACAGCTAGACCAGAGTCAGATACATCCTTTTCTCTCATTTCTATTCAATTTTGAATTATTTCTTGCACACTGGAAAATGTATTTTAAATTGCATGTGCTACATGAAGAATTTAAAGTGGATGTCAGCCTTTCAGCAAAAACAAATGTAAGGCTGTGCCTCTTTCTCTGGACTGAGTATAAAAAGGACTATGGAATTCCACTACTAGGGAATGTTGATAATAGCAGTAACGCTTATTTTCTGGGAAATGAGGGATTGTTCTTAACCTGCCTGTTCCTCAAGATAATGCTTTGTGTACAACACCAAATTAAATATTTTATGACAGGTGTGTAACACACAACATCGTGTAACACAGTGTGGAGTTCAATTTCTAAGAGAACCTTAGAAAACTGTAAATAAACTTACAATTCAAGCTCTGTGCTTGTGTAGCTACATTACCTTCCTTTTCCTCAGAGGTATGTGTGGGAGCTTTTTATTTTGTTCTGTGAATATACCTACTCCTGGAAGCACAAAAATAACTGAGTGTGCTTGCACTGCAGTGTTGGAAGGCTTTTGGTCTGCTAAATCCTAAATTCTTGAGTCCATATCGAGTTTTGGAATGTTAGCTGTTAAGTAGTACTGAATGGAAAATACCCTCTTGAATAAGTCTTCACTGTGCACAGGGAAATCAAGGCTCAAAAAAACTGTGACTGAAAACCTTTGAGGAGGGGAGTCTGGAGTATTTCAATTAAAAAAAAAAAGAGAAAAAAAGGAAAATATTACTGAAAACAACAGTATTATACACAGAATTTGATTTCTGATGAACTCTTGATATTGTAATATGTCACGTGACAGTTATTGATAAGAAAACAAAAACTGCAGAAATTTTAAGGTGTGTATGCTAAAACAATGAGTTTTCCTTTGAAATGACTTTCACTTTGTTTTCTGGAATTCGCATGAAGTTTCTAAGTTTACATATGTCTTATTAATTACAGAGAGAAATTTTGAAGATATTTTTACTCACGTTTACACTCTTAAAATATATTTGGGCACATGGCCTGAAATTTATTTTTAAAACAAAACCTAATTGTCATAACATTCTGATGTCAGGGTGAAGCAGTGACATCCTCTGGTTTTGGAAATGCTAGCCAAGAGAATCTGACTGGTGAATAATCTTTAAGCTTAACTTTTTACCACATAAAATTTAGTGAAGTCATATGAGGTGTGAACGGCAGTGGAAAAAGCAAACAATTGGTTTTATTGAGTCGCAATGCTTTACTCACACAAAGAGTTAATCTGGTCCATTACCTCATAGCAAATGGACCTTGTTACTTCTTGTTCAGTATCTTCAGAGTTATTTTAAGGCTGCAGACTTCAAAATCCAAAATCTTGTTTCACAACTGGATTACACAAACATCCCAGACAGCAGACACAGGGAGTGGCACGCGCTGAGAGAACATGGTGTTGAATCCTCACACTGGTCCATTTTTGCATTTACTATGCACTGTGGAATCTAGGTGAAAGATATTTGTGTCTAAATATACTGGCTCCATTTCTTATTAAAAAAATCCAAAATTAAAAAATAGAAGTTTCTTTCAAAGTTTAGCATCATTAGAGGGATTAAAACGAACAAATAAAAGGTATTTACTGAAAATTCAATTGAAAACAGTGGATAATGAGGTTTGGTTTATAAACTCTTCACTTAAACTCTCCTAAAAGCCATCTTGTGTAAGTACAAATAGTGGAAATCCACAGGGGAAGCTGCTGTAGGTTCTGTGGGCAGTACCCATTGCACCATGACTAAGAATAAGAAAGTTTAGGGACAAATATATTTACCGACATTATTTTCCTGCAAGTCTGAACGGATTGATGGTAGAAAACTGGTGTAGATTTGAACACTTGAAGCCAGAGTCAATGTTTGAAGAAGACTCACATTCAGAGAGCTCAAGTAATCCTCGCATCTGTACAATCAAAGATTTGCAGTGTCAAAGATGCTGTATTCAGACAAACTTGCTGACAACAAAGTGTGCTTCAGGCAGCAGCCAGAGTTTTGAAAATTTAAACCTGTTTATTACCAGAGTGCTTTCTCCATGACTGGGGGGAGGTGTGGGGGTGTTCACAGTGTGCAACATATGCATTATGGAAATATATTTAGTACTTAAACATAGACATGTACATTAACTTCTGAAAAATGCATGTGTAAAGCACAGTTGTGAATGTGGACTGTGGGCCTGGTCTACAGCCTCCTTGTTATGTCTCTTATCATAGATCCACCCTGGGATGTTCAAGCCTCTCGTGTCGGGTGAGTAGTGGCAGCAGCCCCTTCTCCAGCTGAAAACATGTTTAAGCTCTACCTTCCTTGTTGCACACCAGTATTTTCTTGAAAAAATGCCAGAAGAACTGTCTTGTGCACTTCTTTCGCAGCCTTAGTGGGAGGAGGTGGAAATAAAAGGGGTTGGAACTAGATGATCTTTAAGGTCCCTTCTAACCCTAATCATTGTATGAGTTTCTTGCAAAAGTTAGAGTATTAGAAGGTTTAAAAGAACAAAAAATATTTAATGAAAACTCAATAGAAAATAATCATTTGCAGACCTCAACTTTATAGAAGAAAATAATGAGCAATTTAGATGTGTTACTTTGGTTAAACCAGGGAGCACAATAATTTTGATGATTTCACTAGCTGCAAAATAAAATTAGTTTTAATAAGTCTGTTGCTGTGGGTTAATCCTGGTAGAGAGCTAAGTACCACATAGCTGCTCTCTCCCTCCTCCTCCTCCTCCTCCTGACCAGTGGGACAGGGGCAGAGGAAAGGAAGAGTAAAAGCAAGAAAATTTGTGGGTCAAGGTAAAATGGATTGATAAGGAAAAAATAGGAGAACAAAAATAAAATAAAAATGATGCAAGTATAATTACCACCACCTCCCATAAGTAGGCCTATGTCCAGACAGTTTCTGAGCAAAAGATGGCTAACCTGCCTAAATCCCTTGATTTTCCCTTCTTATCACTGATCATGACATTTTATCTCTTCAGTTAATTTATCTTTCTGGCTGCATCCCCTCCCAGCCTCTTATGCACCCTGCGATGTTTTCACTGGGAGTGTGGAGTGAGAAACGGGGAGGGACTTGGTGCTATGCAAACACATTTCAGCTACAACATTAGTGTGTTATCAGCACTGTTTGACCACAAATCCAAAACACAGCATCACACCACCTGCTCTGAAGGAAATTTACTCTATGTCAGCCAGGCACAGCCCAACTGCAATTCACAGTAAATAGGGGCTGTAATCTGCATATTGTAGTACTGTGGCAAGAATTATTTCAGGCTGACCTTTTTCCAGATGTTTCACTAACTGAGTCTTGAAAGCAGATGTAGTTCAGGAAAGTAACTCTGTTGTGAATCATACATTTAAGATTTCTTATGGATGCATAAACATATATGTATGTTTATATATAGACACATACATGCTAAGTAGAGCTTTTCATATGCACGGCATTGGAAGAATACCTTATGCTCTCCCCTTTTATTTTTTTTCTACCTTGGTTAATATTTTAGGGTTTTGTACCTGAGGACAAGTTCTGTTCAAATCCCAACTATTGAAAAATACTTTTACCTAAGACAGGAACAGGCTAATCTTTCACTTTGAAAAGTAACTTCAGCTGATCTTTGCCAAAAGTCTTTAGACAAAACACCAAGCAAAAACTGTCACCAGCAAACAAGAGGGAGTGATATCACAGAGGCTTTACTAAAAAGCCAAGGAAAATTTTATCAAACTCAGTGAAATGCAAATAAATAAAAATTCACAGACTCACAGAAAAGAATTGCAGAATAGTCAGGGTTGGAGGGAACCTCTGGAGATATCCGCTCCAATGCCCCTGCCAAGCCAGGGTCACCTTGAGCAGGTGACACAGGAACGTGTCCAGGTGGGTTTGGAATGTCTCCAGAGAGGGAGACTCTATGACCTCCCTCAACAGCCTGTTCCAGTGCTCTGCCACCCACAAAGCAAAGTTCTTCCTCATGCTGAAGTGGAACTTCTTTTGTTTTAGTTTATGGCTATTGCTCCTTGCCCTGTCACTGGGTATCACTGAAGTGTCTGGCACCAACCTCTTGGCACCCTCCTTTGAGATATTTGTATGTATTGGTGATATCCCCTCTCAGTCTTCTCCAGACTAAACGGGCCCAGCTCCTGCAGTCTCTGCTTGTAAAAATGCTCCTGACTCCTCATCATCTTTGTGGCCTCTGCTGGGCCTCTCCATGTCTTTCTTGAACTGTGGAACCCAGAACTGGACACAGCAGCCCAGATGTGGCCTCATTTGGGCGAGTAGAGGGGAAGGGTTACCTCCCCTGACCACTGGCCATACTCCTCTAGATATACCCCAGGATACTTTTGGCCTCCTGGCCACAAGGGCACTGCTGGCTCCTGGTCAACTTGTCACCCACCAAGACTCCCATGTCCTCTGAGCAGAGCTGCTCTCTAGCAGGCCAGCCCCAGCCTGTGCCGGTACTTGAGGTTATTCCTCCCTGAGTGCAGGGCCCTACATATGCCTTGTTGAACCTGGTTAAGTTTCTCTCTGCCCAAGTGAGTATTGTGTTCTAATCCTGAAGAACCCATGAGCAGCTGGATGCAGGCGCTCCTGAGGCTGCTGGTAGCACTGCGTACCACAGCTCTGTGAGGGGTGCTGCCAGTCCTGGTCTGGACTCACCCAAGCACTGCCCTCTGACACAAGAGCCATCATTTAAGAGAAGTTGTCAGCTCTGTGGCTAGCAGCTTTGCCAAACTGGGTCTGAGGACCCTGCTGTTCCCAGAGTGTTCTCCGCTACCAAATGCTGTTCGGATTTTGTCCTTGTCTGAGCGTGCCTTAGGGGGACTGCAGCGCATGTTGTTGATGCTATCCCCGTCAGACCATGACAGTTACTGTCGCCTGTTCTCTTGGCTTTGATTTCCAATTCCTTTGGTTCAGCGATTTCTGAATTAAATATGTCCAGACGCTGTGTTTCATTTATCGTGGTTGCATGTGTACACAAATAAGTGTTTGTGTTACTGACCTTTATGCGTTGTAGGAGCAAGGGAAGCCTTTATATGTCGCAAAACCAAGGTAAAAACCTCCAAATAGCTCAGTATGTTTCTAAAAGTAAAAAGTGTCATAGCAAGTGCTGTTATTCTAGAATACATATGCATATTCTAAAATATGAAAATAAATTCATACTTGCAATATATACAGCAGCTCTCTACATTCCCTGTCACTGGAAGCATTGCCATATATCTCTGTTCATTTTTTCTTTTTTTAATAGTCCATTTCTATATTTCCTGCATCTTATGTAGCTTTCCTTAAAGCTAAATATGTGCTGAATTTATTTTTTATCCCACTACACCAGAAAAGAAAGCGGTAAAGGATATGTATTTGAATAGTTCAGCACTTTCTTTTTATTTTGAATGATGTTTCAGATCCTTAGACACTGTACTGCAGTTAAATTTAGTCTCTTGGAAATGCTGTAGTCTGGTAAAATCCACACAAGTATGCTATTAACAAAGACTTTATTGATACACTTACCAAAATACACATTAATAAAAATAAGACCTCATTGCAGCTTGAGAAGTATTTTGTGAAAGAGGGGGCACATTGTTACAAGGACTTTATAGCTAATTGGTATGATCACAATGATTTCAAAAGGCTGCTTCACAAAATCATTAAGGCTAGAAATTAATCTTTGAGCTATATTAGCTCAGAGACTTGCACTTTCTTCACACTTTGCAAGCACAACCAAACTGCCATTAAGTTCAAGGTGCCCTCCATGATGCTTCATCAGAAAAGTGAATTCATTTAAGAGTTTTGTTGCAGCAGGCTGTAGCTATAGGCAGAGTAGTTTCCCTGCCACGACTGACAGAGTAAGTGGTTTCACGGTGGATGTGCATCCACAGGAGTCAGAACAGTTGCAAGTCGCAGTAGGGTTTAAGGTCACCCAGCTAACTTTATTGTTGTTGCCGTGTGCTTATCTCTGACTTAAAACAGTCCTTCTTAAACATGACTAAAATGAATATACATGCCTTAATTATGGCTTTGGAGTTATTGCATCGTACCTAGGGCAAACACCAGTCCCTTGAATTCCTCTTCGATATTAGTTCTTTCTTATCTGCCTCCTCAGATACATTTTAAGAGCTTGTGCCAGGACCACTGATTTACCTGTCTCTAACCAATGCTACTTTATTCCCTTCTGTATACATTTCCTTAAAGATGCACAGGAGCTGATATAGCTCCTCTTTGCCTGGGAACTGCTGGAGAGATAGGCAGCTGTAGTGACAGATTCTGTAGATAGAGGCCTCATGCTATCTCCGTTCTGGCAGCAAGTTATCTAGACTTTCCCTGTTGACTTTTCTTTGCTGGTAAACCAGAAATGTCTTTGAAATAAAGGTAAGTAAGTCTGTTAAATAAAATAAAGGCAGAACAAGAAGTGGAAGGAGAGAGGTATAGTACAGTCAGGATACTGGGCTATAAAAGCCCTGAACAGCTGTAGAAGAGAGGGGCAGTTTAATAGTTTGTGTAAATAGACACACACAATTGTTAAGATTGTCTATTTTAATTTTAATCAGATGTGTCCAAAATCCTTTACTAGTCCTTAACCACTAGCTTTATTTTTTTTCCTATTGTTGGTGTAAGAATAAAATCCTGTACTTACTTCCCAAGTTGGAACTTTCTCCCCCCTGAAAAGAGTCATCTGATGGTCTGCTGGAGGCTTAGGAACTAAGGGAGTCCTTTGAGCCACATCTCTTTGTGTCAATAGTTTACAACATCGACGCGAAAATGTATTTATTTTCCCTGTGCTTTCTGTCCTCTTTCCTTTCTGTGTGTCAGTTGTGTAATACTTGATCACAAGAGTTTTCTAGGACTTTAGAAGTCTGAATTTTGCCATATGCAACACTCCAGAGCTACTGTTACCACTGGTTTTGTGTTTCTGTGCTGGTTTTGCTAGCCAATGTTAACATTTTTTAATGTCTTTTTTCCCCCCCCCGAATTCTTCACATCTAAAAATTCCTCTTGGATATCTGTCCAAAGTCCAACAGGTTTCATAAAAAGACTTAACACCACGTGAGTGTCTAACAGGAAGTACTAGATAGCAATAAAGGTGACTTGGTATTTTGTTACCAGACACAAGACCTGAAAACAAGACTGATTTCACTTGCTCTGCTTGCCATTCCTTGGAAGACTTTTACAGAACTGTCTGTTCCAGAGGGTGTTCAACTAACGGGAAGAATCAAGCCCATACAGGCTGAATCAACCAAAACGTGCAACATAAATCTCCCACCTGTTATGATCCAGTTTTAAGGTTCTTAGAAATGCCTTTGCCCGAATTAAGGTGCAAACGAGACCATAGCCAGTGACGATAGTAAGGGTTTTATTTGATGGTAAATATGAGAGAGAAAGAGAGAGAAAGAGAGAGAAAGAGAGAGAGGAAGAAAGAAAGAAGTAGAAAATAGGTGGGGGGGACAGAAAAAGTGACAGAGACAGAATAAGGAAAATACCACCACTCCGTGGATCCCAGCGATGTTTGTTGATCCTCTCCAGCTGGTCTTCTTGGTGGTGAAGGTCCC